>JACEGR010000118.1:0-408032 GCA_014170235.1 Listronotus bonariensis | reverse complement strand
CAAACCACGAAGGCTAAAAGCCTAAATACTAACGTACCGTGGGTGTCTTAAGCGAGGTAAGAGGGAGTTTGTTGACACGGGACTTAAATACTTGAAGATTTGGGGGAAGGAAAGACCTCCGCGGGCAGCAGGTTCCACAATCTAGAAACTCTAGGGATAAAAGAACGAACAAAGTGAGAAGTTCGGGGCCTGTCCAGTTGGACCGTATATGGATGCATACGCGCGGAACCACGAGTTTCTCTGTTGGGAACCGTGAGTGGAGGAACTATACTGGTCAATTCTTCAGAGCAGAAGCCATGGAAGTACCTATAAAAAAGCGATAAATCGCCCACAGCCCGACGATGGGCAAGAGAGGGAAGCCTTTCTGTAAGTGAAGGATCATTAATGAGACGAATAGCTCTTCTTTGAATAGAATCAAGAATGCTCAGGGTTGTTGGGGACGCCATGCCCCAGATATGAGAACAATATTCCAAGGGGGTCGGATTTGGGACACATATAAAGTGTATAAATTAGAAGCGGAAAAATACTTTTAGCTCGAAAGAGAAATCCAAGCTTTTTTGAAGCTGCCGTGGCTATAGATACAATGTGTTTATGCCAGTTAAGGTTACTTTCAAATGTGACGCCCACGAGATTGAAGGTGTCTTTGCTCTGTAGAACTTGGCCGCTCATAAGTAGAGGATGAGTATTTGATGACTCTTTTCGCGACAAGGAACATGACTGTGTTTTGGATGCATTAAAATGGACGTGATTTTTGGCGCCCCAATCCAATATTAAATTAAGATCCTGCGAAAGAGATATCTGCATCGCTCTGCGTTTATTTTCCAAGTCAGGTTTAGTGATGGATTTAGGGACCTGAAAGCTGGAGTGAAGGGTACTATATGTATATAGGGTATTGGTGACAAAGTCCTTTCTTTAGACGTTGATGGCTCACATTCCATTATAACAGATGTAATAATAAAATATACCCACAAATAGATACAGAATAATACAAATAAAACACAAAAAGGTAAAATTATCACATAAAAACGCAAAAAGTTAACTGACAAGTAATAATTTTTTGACGTTAACGCTACCACCTTGATTATTTAAATATATTGGACGTTGCCAATATGTCAAAAATTAAGGGATTATTATTGGCATACCGTAAATTTTATAAATATAAAATATAAAATCATTATTATTTTCCTATAAATTTACAAAAGACAAGTTTTTTAATATAACAACCACCTTTTTAAAGTGTAAAAAAGTTTTTTAGACAATTTAATAAACATAAGTAGTATTTTCATATTAATATAAAAAAACTGGCAACACACTACAATTAGTAATAACAATTTAAGAAAATCGTTTGGTGAATGTTTATGCTCCAGAACTTATTTAATTACTCTAGGTGTATTTTTATTAAAATTAAACCTTTTAAATTATTTATATTAACTTTTTGCGTAAAATATTATAATAAAGTAACTTAAAAATAATGAATAAAGTGCATAAAATGGTTAAATTAATATGGTTTACATAACCTAAACTACTCAGATCTCATCAAATGAATTAGGAATTTTTTAACGTTCCGGAACGCGCCATTAATGTTAACCTTTTGAAAACCATCTCTGTCAGTTTTGACAAACTTTTCGCCAGTGTAATAAGGTCTTTAAATTGACCAATAGGGTGTATTTTTCTTCTATTGTTTTTGCTTTCGTCACTCTCAATTTATAGTGAACAGAATATAAGTATACAAGCGTCTATACAGCAGAACTATATGCCATTTTTCAAGCCTTGTTGTTTATAGAACAAAGTGACAGTCACTTCTCAATAATTATCTCCGATTCTCTAAGCTTCATCACTGCTATTCAAAATGCTTATTTAAAGCACCCCGTGGTACAAAGAATATACAGAGCTCTTGCCAACATTAAAAATCAACAGAAAGAAGTAATTTTTATTTGGGTCCCATCACACATCGGAATAGATGGAAACGAACAAGCGGATAAAGCGGCTCGGACCGCTACCGAAAACGCAAATTCTATCTACGTACCAAACACAGTAGCAGAAGACTTTAAAAATTTCATAAAAGATCAAATAACTTGTTTTTGGCAAGAGGAATGGAATAGTGCTACAACACATTTGCGGGAGTGTAAAACAAGCGTGAAACCGTGGCAGTGCAATTTAAAGTTAATCCGAAAAGAACAAGTGTTAATTAATCGACTTCGGATAGGGCATACTAAACTAACTCATAGTTACCTTCTAACAAAAGACAACCGTCCTTTCTGTGAATTGTGTACAGTGCCTCTAACCATTAAACACATTTTAGTGGAGTGTCCAAAGCACGCGCGAGAAAGACAGAAAAATAACCTTAAAGACTCCCTTCAGGACATTCTTAATAACAATTTAAGAGATACATTAAATTTTATAAAAGACTGTGAGCTAATTAACTCAATATAAATCATAGAGTAGTACAACAAACATGTGATGTGAACAAACGACAAATTTTTTTGTTTACGTGCTAATAACCCTATGTGGTTGAAGCGCTATGTAAACAAAAAAAAATGTGATCTTTTTTGTTTCGCATCAAATTTTCCTTAATCAATATATTGTATTTTTTAACTTATAATATTTTTTTACTACTTATAAAAATCCACACTCTAGAAACAAAATTAAAAAGAAAGTTTAATGCTTAAAGCCCGGTTACATGGAAACGGCTTATAGGATGAAAATCTACAAAAAAAAACATTTTTGCAGGGAATTTAATTTCCTTTTAGGAATGTGTATTTTTTTGGGAATAAACAATTTTCAAATTTTGTATTAAAAAAATTGTTGTCAAGAAACTGTTAGTTGCGATGATACCCTTTTAATATTTATATTAAAGTCTCAAACATTTACAATGTTTTTTTTGTCACCTTAAACAATATTTTGAACATGTTAAAAAAATAGTAAACTTTTTAGCCCAGTCAGGTGATTCTATATTACAGCAAAAGAAAACATAGATTATGAGCTAACTAAGATTGCCTTTGCTGAAAAAATCTAAAGACTTATTTTAAAAACGCCATTCTACGGTTACTAAGCTGTATAAAAACCACTGTAATTAATGTAATCGTACATAAGTTTAATTTCTACTTAACTTTAAGTCCTGTTACAAATGAGACGTACGAGCGCCCTACGCCCTACGCCTAATGCATTCAAAGTAATATAACCTTTCACATGCAAGCGCTTCGAATACGCATTACGAATGCAAAAGTTTGTGTTAGGCGTAGGGCGTTCGTACGTCTGTGTAACGTGACTAAAGGTCATTAACAAGACAAAATCAAGAAGACTAAATTTGTGTATTTTTACGGCAATTAGGTAGGTGGTTTTATTTATGTACCAAACTAAAATAGACAAAAATGACGAATTTAATAATCAAAACCTTACATATTGCAACAAGACATACTAATATGAGTGCCCCAAAACTATATTTGTCTAGTACAAATTTGCACACCAGTCAAAAATAACGCCTTTACTGTGGTAAAGTAGTTTTTTTTGTGGTTTTATTTAAACAGCTTTTTTATCTAATAATTAAAATGTTTACCAGACTTAAATGCATATTTATTCAATCCTCCAATTCTCTTGGGGTACTTTAAAATCACAGTTACATTTAAATGGTGGTAAAAAAACAAATTTCATCATATACTGTAGTCTAACGCCTAAATAGTCTTTTATGTTTTTTTTTAATAGTGTAAGTAAATAACGACAAAAACTAACTTGTCCCGTAACATATTATTGTAAAACAAACAAAGGTGGCTTCGATGTAAACGTTTATTAGCCTGGTTATACATGGGTTTAATGAATTATCAGCTAATATAGTTTTTGACTAATAGTCTGATTTTCAGTTGTTTTAGGAATACAAGCGGTTTTTGCATTAAAATATATAGAACTTTTTTATTCCTGAGTAAATTTATTAAAAACAGTTAAATTTAGTTATTTGAAGTACAAAACCTAATAAATCCAGACGATGCCTGCGGTGCTTTTTAAAAGTGTAAATTAATTTTATAGCGATGGATTCCAGCAGTGGCATAGCCAGGTTACCAAAGGCCTAAGGCAAAAAATAAACATGTCCCAATTTAACTATTTTTCTATTCCATATTCGTCGTGTGACGAATTCAATTTAAAAAGTCCAGATTCGTCGTACCCCACATTCGTAAAAAATATAGTCAAATCCATAATAAAATATAAACCCAAATACAAATGGTACCTTATTTCAATAAACAAATAAACATTTTTTATAAAAATAAAAGAATGTATTTACCCTGTTACCCTTCACAAAATACAGTCGTGTAACAGACGCACAGACCAAAATTCTGAATTTAATTTGCTTATATCCCGAATATAAAAGACATGTTTACTAGTTCAATTTATAGTTTGTAAGTAAAGTCAGACGGGCCCCTGAGCTTGGGCGTCCTGGTCACTGCCCCGTTTGGCCCTCCGGTAGCTATTCGGCGTTTTATGAATTTCCACTACGCTACAATACTCTTACGTGTTAAAATGCAGGAGGATTTAGGCGCAATTCTTAGTTTGATCTCGGTCCGATAAAAATAAATATTCTTACGTGCAAAGCAAATAAGCCTGTTCATACTATCGATACCGCTTCAGTCACGGTCCGGTTTTATTCCGATACCAATACAATCCAAAGAATATTTTGAGCATCAACTTCTGAAAAAGACTAAAGCAGACCTGTCGGGGGTTTCGACGCTTTTTGTAGGAAACTCATACTTTTGTATGTTTTACAAAAAACTGAACCCCATTTGCTAGGCTCAAATTTTAAGCGAAACTTACTGGTGAAAACCGCAATTCACTATATTGCTTCGTTTACTCGCTCAGCGTGTTTCTTTATTTCGTTTTCTTTAATCCCAAATAACTTTTTTATTTTTTGACATTTTTTTAAATCTGTAAAAACTTTCTTACAGAAACTGTTTGCAGAATTGTTCTTTATTTTCTTCTACGGTGACCCATTGTTTACTTATTTATTTATTTTTGTTAATTTGCAATGAAACACCCTGTATATTATTTCAGTATTAAAATACTTAAAAAATTACCATCTCACTTCACATTTCTATTAATCCGCTTTTGAGATATTGCATATTTTGTCATTTATTACTGATATTGGCTAAAAAGTAGGCCATGAAAATAGTAATCATGTTAATTATTTTACTTTTAACAAAAAGTGGGAATTATAATATGTCGTTTGTTTTAATTTATCTTTGTATATAAACTTAAAAAAAATCAAACTGTTTTATCCGCATAATTCCGAAATTTCTCCAAATTTTTAAATTTCCGAGATCCTAATGGTGCCCCTCGAATTAGTAACACCCTGTATAGGTGGGACAAAAACCGCAAAGGTCCATTTTTGGGCAAAAATGACATTTTCACGCAGTTGTATTCTTTTAAGGACGGCCCATATATTGGTGCAGAAATTGTACAAATCCGAATCATATTAACGTCGCTATCAGAAATTTGAACATTGCTGACGACCTATTTTGGGGCAAAAACCAAACAAGTCTAAAACATATTAACGTCGCTAAAGAATTTTGGACAAATTCGACGACCTACTTTGAAGCAAAAAGCGGACAAGTCCGGAATGGTGTGATTTTTATACAAAACGTTTAAATTATTTATAACGTATATATACCACGCGTGTAGTAACTGCTGCAAACTTAAGTCTACTTTTCTTGCTAACCGTATTCGTCTCAGTGGTTCAAACCGTATAAGAAAATAACAATTTAAATATGAGAGTCAAGAAAATGTATGTTTTCAAACCGTTGCGTCACAGCCCCATAAACTTTTAGGTTATGATTATGATTTTTATTTCTTACGATTAATATGTACTTTTGTTTACACCGAATATAAAAGTTTTTCACTTGCTAAATGTACAGCCCAGTAAAAAGTTTACGAAAAATGACCGAAACAAAGTTTTTAATGAGTACGACGCGTGCCCGACAAAGATACCTATATTGTTTTTAATCCATTGTCCGGGATGTATTCAAACACGGTTAAATACGCGACGTACATGACGTCACCATTTAACAAGAAAATGTAATGTTTAAAAAATATTTTAAACCGTTTTAACAACAAAAAATGGCTTAAGGCTGCAATACAGAACCGTTTGGTATTTTTTTAGAGTGTGTGATTCATATGATTGTGTCTGGTTTTTACACGGGAATATAAGTGTTACGTCAAGATTTTTTTTAACAAAGATGGATTTGTTTAATATTAGATTTTTGGGTGAGGTTAAAAAACGTCCTATACTTTATAATTATACTTTGAAAGAATATTTGCGAAAATATTACACAGAAAGAGTTTGGAATGAAATAGCAAAAAGTCAACCTGTCAGAATTTTTTTTTTTATTGGTCTGTAAAATATTGTTTGGGAGGATTCTGGCTTTTGCGAACTTGTCTTAGAGGATACTATTATGGCACTCTTTGACCCGCTGGAATAATTCAAAGGGGTAATTTTTGCTATGTTGCGGTCTGGTTCGGGAAACATCGGCGCTCTTCGATCGACATACAATTTTATTGGCTGAGAATATGGTAAAAATTAACTATTAAACGTATGCTCGTCTCTGTATGGTTGTCACTACTTCAAACACGTATATATGCGTACATACTGTCGAAAGCTTTTCGAATGTCTCGTCGCTGTTTCACCGACCCATGTGCGGAGTGCCTTACAGTTGAGTGTGTAGTACAATTGTCTCATTTGTTGAAATCCAAGAAAATTTTGCGTTTTTGGTATTACTCAGGATATTATTACGGTGTTTGCCGAACATTTTAGGCCCCCATTTATAGCTTTCTACGGTTTTTACAGCATATAGCAAATTTTCTACAAAAAAAACTGAGAGCATTTTCTTATTCCCAAATACAAATATGCAGAAGTATTTTCCATTAAATTTAATCAAATAAAGTAATAGATGCTAGAGTTTTAGTACAGAAATATGTTTAAAAAGCTGGTAATATTTTAGACGAAAATACTAAGATCTTAAAAATATCGGAAATTCAGAAGAACCCGCCTATAGCTCGGACTCTTTTTTTATGCGATAACCATTTAAATGTGGGTTAATTTTTAACAAAGATGTATTTTTATAACTTTATGTGACTCATTTGGGGCAACACTCGGACAAGACAAAATTTTTAAAAATTTTCTTCTCCTTTGTTTTTTAAAAAGACTCCTAATAAACTAAATAGTAAAGTCTTAAGAAACAGTAAATGCAAGAAAAAAAACATAATTTTGTTATTAATTAATTATACTTTAAATGCTATACGATTTTTTTGAATTGCCAACAACTTTGAAATATGGACTTGTTCAGTTTTTGCCCCAAAGTCTTTTAATAATAAATATAATAAATACTTGCGACTAGCTATATATAGCTATATGGCTAAAGCCAAAAGCAAGAACAAATATAAAAAAATACCTTAATAGCTAGCCAGAAAAAATTTCATATTACAGAACTAAAAGTTTAATTTTATATTTTGAAAAACTAAATTGCCTTTTAAATGAAACCAAATAATAACAAAATTTCCAGAAATAGCTCATGAACCATGACTTCCTCTAAAAATTGACCGGTGTTGATTTTCTCACTATTTTTGAGCTGTGGGATTCACTTTGACTAATTTGTGATGCTTTTGGGCAAAGACCTTTTATTAACAGGTATAATTTTATTCGTCTTTATGCTTTTAAATTTCTTCCAGACTGAAGCACAAAATTTACGTATGGTTTAAAGTGGTATCGGTAAGAGTGTTCAGATTTGCTACTGTGTTTCAACTCCATGAACGTGCTAATATGCTGTAGGAATTAAAAAAAATTCTTGTATCCTTTTAAAACCCTCACAGACCCCAGTACAAAATTCACGTATGGTTTAAAGGGGTAAATGAATGAATACTGTTCGGTTGTGCTACTGCGTTTCGACTCAATAAAGGTGCTGACACGCAGTAGAAATTCATAAATCGCAGCTGCGCCACTGGCCTCAACTACACTGAACTTATAATATATCAGTATTATTTAGGTAGGCATAAATGTATATATAAAAAAATAACAAAAATGTATATGAACAGATTTTTGTGCCATGGATTTTCATGGCACTGAATAATATATCACCCGTGTCAGTTTTTATTAAAGTGGTTTTTTAAGGCAAATTTGTGTATTTTTTGTTAAATCCATTCCCTACATAAGTAAATGGAAAGAATATAAATTTAAAATTAATACTAAATATCTTATAGGCTTTAAATGCAATAATAGGCTATGAGTTTAAAAAAATAGTTTTAAATTATTGCTGTAGTGCTTTTATTTTTATAATTCGTCGGTTTAAAGGTAAAAGTTACTAGACCTTAGATTTAAGAGTAGGGCCGGGATAACCCATGCACTGAAGGCGCCCGGCTTTTTGTGCGACCAATCTTTTACGTCTGGGTAGTGTCAGCCCGACGGGACCTACAGCTTAACGTGGGTTCCGAACCATGGTCTTATGCGCGACAACTTAAGATTGCGTCCCCACCCAGAGGGACATCCGACCCTCCCAACTGAGTAGTGTCCGCAGTGTGTTTCGGCGCTTTAGTCCTTGCTGGCTACGAGCGTCGATACATTTTGAACTTTGTCCGTCTCTTGTTAAGCTAACCACTTAATTTCTGACCAAACTTATAAATAAGTATTATGGTCGCAGCAGGATTTGAATCCACCCTCGTCGGTTGTACGCCCACTGATCCAGCGCTTTAACACACTAGGCCATCACCCCACAAAAAAGTCACTAAGTACATTTTGTTAAATAAATTGTTCAAACACAAGTTATTTTATTGTAAAAGGTTAGTAAATAAATTATTTATTAGTTACATTTATGACATCAATAATTCTTTTATGGAATCATTATAGATCAAAAAGATGGTTTATCTTTTTTTTCTTTTCATTACAAATTTTATATGAAATCGTTAGTATTCCCTAAACCATAAAATATCACTTAGTAAGTTTTACCTTTAAATCAACAAAATGTATTTTAGGTTAATAATTTAGTGATGTTGACACAAAGTTGTTTATGCTCTACTTCATAAAATATAACACGTTTTTTTATAAACAGAATGTAAGTGGAATGTACTTTTACTGCTTTTTTATTATATAGTGGTGTAAATATCTCAGTAATAAAATTAAAATTTTAAAGCTGTTTCATTGATGACATTCGGGGGAAAAGAAAACGCTTTACTTTTTAACATCCGACTGAATGTGGCTCCAAAGTCGGTCTATAAAGGGTCACGATATTCCGCCATATTGGTAATGGTTAACATTAGTGCTGGAGAGATACAGTTTATAGTATTATTAAAACAACCGTTTACACAACACTTAATTAGGTATTATTAAGTTGCAACTTCTTCACTTAAAAAAAAAACATTTGGTACCACATTTTTTAACAAATATTACCTTTAAAATAACGCAAAACGAAATGCGCAAATTCTAGACGCCACTATTAGTCATCAACTTTGAAAATATAGTGACTTTACCCAGTCTTGCCAACTTTTCCCGGTTTTTTGCCTCGCGTTCCCGACCCTAAACTTCCTTAAGTTGAAATTTTGTCCCAGAATAATTGACATAACCTGAAACGAATCTGAGCGTTCTCGCTCAAACTAAATTCTATTGCGCATGCGCAAAATTCCATGGTTTTTAGTGTGCATCAATCAACCCTAAAGTTTTACGTTACCGGCGTCCTTGTTGTAAACAGTATGGTAAACGGCTCCAAAGTTTCCCACGTAGAGACTTGACTATTTTAAGCTTATTGAATAGGGTGCATTTATCTTTATAAAAACAAAAGTGTGTTATTCAGAATAACGTCAAATTACGTAGATCAAGGTCATCAAATATTGCCCCTCGAAGATCAAAGGCAGCACGCTGGGACTTGCTTCTGGTTAGTTCTGGCAGTGCCTTCCAATAAAAACAAGCCACTTCCTATAATTACGTTATTTGTATAGTTATAAAAATGCTAAAACAACGTCGTTCTTTGTTTTTGGGGGAACACATTCTTGTGTCAAAATTTCTTCTTCAGCGTTATACCTTTCCCCCACCATCACAAACGTCAAAGATGTCAAGAAGTAGCAGACGGAAAGTCATTATACTCAGAATGACATTGTCTATTCAGGTAATTAAAAATATACCGAGTGTCCCGTTTTAAAAAATCAAGCTTAGGTCGTTTCCGGCTAAACCGAAAGCAACAGAAAACAACTAAATATATAAAATAATGTACCAGGTGTCAGGTTATAAATTTACACCCTCCTTAACTTCTTTATTTTTTATCGTACAAAATATTTAAAACTATTAATTTGTTGGGTTAATTCTGCGGTTTTTAAATTAGTAATCAGAATTTTAATACCTCTTAACACAACTACATGGTGCGACAAAAGTTTTTTTTCATGGAACATCCTATATATTATTTTACCATTAAAAAGCTTTCAAAACCTTTTGAAAAATCAAGTAGTTTTGATCATGAAAATCTCAAAAATAATTTTTAATACATTACAAACGTAATCAACTTACATCCCCCTAACTTTTTAATTTTTAACGTATAAAAGGAATAAAAACATCATTTTGTTAGAATGATTCGTTAGTATCTGTACTTTTCACCTTTTAAAAAATAATAATAATAATAACCCTAAACCCCACAAGGACAACACTGATGAAAATGTATTTTTTCTTGTATGTCTAAAAATGTTTTCTAATGCATAGGAGACGTCTATCAATTTTTTTAATTTTTATCACCTCTAGTTCTAAAACTAATGCCGCAAAATTTTTTTTCCTCTTAAGATGTACAGGGTACTAGAAAAAGTATGCCTATTTTAAATAAAATACCCTGTAAGTATATTGAATTACCATTAAAAGGATAATTTAAAGGGCGTTACAAAAATAACATATTTTATGTGTTATCTTTAATGGTTTTGGACACACAGCTGTAAATAAAATTATTGGGAAATTATTCACATAATATAACCTACCTATCTTTACTATTATTATTTACTTTTTTGTGGCAAAGACGCTTAGTATGTAAGGCCAGAATCAGATATATAAAAAAATAACCTACCTACATAATTGAAATTTACACTTACTTATTCTTTAGATTTGAATTACCATATTTCCAAAATTAATAAAGATAGATAAAACAAATGTAGTTCTTTAAAAATATTTTTGCTTTATCTGAAAAGCGTAAAACTATAAAAAAACTGCTCTATGTTATACAGGGTGCTTCAAAAATTGCGATAATAATATTTTGAAAAATGGAAAATTTGGAAAAATATATTTTAAAACTAGTTAGTTAAAAAAGCACAAAAAGTAATAAAAAAGTTTAATACAATTTTTCTTACCGTTTATGCTTACTTGGAAAAATTTGGTGTAAACTAAAATTAATGTTTTTTCCCCCAAAAATAATTGATTTACCTTTTACTATTCCAACTTTATCAAGTTAAGTTAAAGCTCTTTTAAAGATCTTTTTATAGGTTATATAATATACAGGGTGTTTTATTTAAAACAGATATACTTTTTGTCCTTCCCTGTATATTAAAAAACTAATAGTATCCTATTAGTGATTTAGAAACTACAGAATTAACCCAACAAACTGATATTTTTAATTATTTTGTAGATACGATTAAAAATAAAAAAGTAAGGGGGTGTAAATTTATAACTTGACACTTGGTACATTTGAGTGATATGCTCACGTACCAAACTTTATTTTGATATTTTAAAAAATAAAAAAGTTACCACCAAGAGTTAAATACTTTCTTTTAAAAAGATGACAAAACTGTATAAGTAAATGTAGAGAATTAAATTTTATGTCAAAATATAAAGTTAAAAAAATAAGGTAAGAAATATATTTAAAATTATTATTATTATTATTATTTTTAATTTTGCTTCCTTTTTCCCATTTTTTATGTTGTTAACTGTCAAAAAATGGACAAATACATTTTTTTTAATTCTTATGCCTTAACTTTAAATATAAGAGATACTCTACAACATATACTTATACAATTTTGTTCTATTTTTAAAAATAAAAGTAGTAAGCTTATGGGCCTTTTCATATTTTTAGTTATAACTCGCCCTGTATAACACCATTTAAGGTAAAATTTTGTATTTATAAGTTTTGGACCCCTACGTATTAACCTTTAGATAATAATATTAATAGTAAACCTGTAAAAGATATCTTATGCCAAGGACCTAGGGCGATGGCCCTTGTAGCATCAGACATATTATGTTGCTATTACATTTAAAAATCTTTATAGTTAAATTAAATTCCAAAATAAACGAAAATTTAAATAAAAATTGTATAATTATAACTCATCTATTAATCCATCAAACTAAAAACATCCTTTTTTTATTAAATAAACTTAAATAAAAAAAGTCCTACAATTGTATTTACGTTTTAGTTTTTTCATCTTTTCTACAGAATAAAGGTACGTTTTTAAATATTACTTGAACAAAAAACATATAGGTATAGCCTTCATAAGTGGTAATAAAACAAAAAACATAAATAAAACTTGGTGCTCTGGGAGCAAAGGCTTTATTTTTAAGACATACCAAATTTTCTTTTTTTTTTAAATGTGTGTCCTGAAAATGGCTCACATTTATTTATATTACGTACATTTGTGACATAATGAATTATAAATATTACTATGTATAAATTTTAAATTTGATTTTTTAAAATACAACCCTGTTATTTGATGTGTGGAGTACATGCATTACATTTTGCTTTAAAACATGGCGTCGTTAAGGTCATTCGACCGTATACTAACAGATCAACATTACCACACTTTTATCAGAGAGTATTGTTAATTATAACAAAAAGTTTTTCATTTGATGCCAACTTACGTTGACATACTGCATGTTTTATACTAGTTTTAAGTTTGGCAAACTCTGTAAAATAAAATGTTTTTGTAAATTATATTTTTACCAACAAATTTTTTACCAAAAAATTTGCGTTTTTTTCTTTCTATTTGTGCCTTTCTAAACTTTGTCCGTGGACAGTCTGCATGAAATAAGTATTTTCGTTTATTTCTATTGTTATGTTTCTATTTTCCATTTATTAAAACACATGTTGATAAAAATCCTTAAATAAAAAAATAAGTTGCTCTAATACAAATCTTTTGGAGTAAAAGAACTATAATATTCGTAACTAAAATAATTTTCTGTAACCAGTTTATCTTTTATATCTAAAAAATGTTTATCATTAATTATTTACCCAAGTTTTTCATTCATATTCCTTGTTTAGTTCTATTTTTTTCAATATATTCTGGCCATCCGAATTTTCGCATCATTTTTTGAATTGCTGCTCAATTCGCACTTTTTATAAACTTTCACGCAATCCCTATATTATCAGTTTTTTGCCGAGCTATATGCACTGTCAGGATTTTTTCTCAAAGAAACAACACGTCAGCATTACTTTCGTTCATACACATAACTTCGTTATACCTATAAAGTATATGATTAAAAGTCCAACGGTTAAAAACAAAGTAGGTATTAAGAAAAAGGTATAATTTGTATAGTGTATTAAAAACGTCCAAATATTTACAATAAAATTGAAAATATTATACAGTGAGGTCATAAAGTCCGTCGCCTCCCTTTTAACTTTTAAATCGTTTAGTATTTTTATGAAACTTGTAACTATAGTTTTTGGTCAAAGTCTGCAATTTTTAACATATCAATAACAGCTCTAAATGTCAAGGTTACCGCTGGGCGTTATTTTGAAAAAAATATTTTATTAAAAAAGGAGGTCAAGTTTTTATTTTAAAGCTTATGACGAGTACTTTCTAACCCCAGAAAATAAAGTTAGTAGCTTCATATACTACAAAATGGCGCTAGTTTCATTATTACCCAAATAGCATTTTAGGATGACCATATTTTCAAAATTAGAAAAGTTAAATGTAATTGATGTAGTATTTTCTTAAAGCTCTTTTAAGATTTGTTTTAGTGGTAATTTTGGTAATTGTATACAGGGTGAGACAAAAAAATATTTTTTAAACACCCTGTATAATATATCACCATTAAAAATGTCTTTAAAAGAGCTTTAGGAACATACTAAATTAAATATGTATAACTTTATTAGTTTTGAAAATATGGCAATTTAAAAATGGTATTTAGTTAATTCATAAAGTACCGCCATTTTCTAGTATGGTATTATATTTTAGGGTTATAAATTACTTAAAATAATGTTCTACTGGACCCCCTAAAATAAAATATATTAATAAAAATGGCGTCCAGCTTTCACTTGGACATTTAGAGCTGTCATTGATATGTCCAAAAGTGTATTTTTGTATATTGTACAGGGCCAAAGTTGTTTCGTGTATAAATGGACTTGGGACACCCTGTATCTACATATACAGTAAGGATATAAAAAGTCCCCCTCACTTTATTTTTTGAATGGGAGAAGATATTAGGATAGGGCAAAATTTGTGTAAAAGGGGTGTCACCTAAACTACTTTTTGGCATAAAAATGATTTTGGCCACGTGGCCTAGTGTCAGGGGGTCACTAGCAAATTTTTGTTAAATGATTTTTTTTATTGCCGTTTTATTTTAAAAATCGTCCATTTGTTATGGAGTAACAAGCGTTTAAAGTATGGCTCCAATTTTTACATGCAGTGCGGTTTTTAAAAGTTCTCTTCCCCATAACTTTTGAATAAGAGAAGATTTAAAATTTCTCTTCCCCATTAACTTTTGAATAGGAGAAGATATCAAAGTCAAATAAAATTTCGGTAAAAGGTAACACACTGACTACTTTTTGGCATGATAATATAATTTACAGTGGCGATATTAAAAGTCCTACCCCCCTTCTTTATCTTTTAGATGGGACAAGATATTGAGGTCGAGTAAATTTTTGGTAAAGTGGTGTCACTTAAACTACTTTTTGACATAAAAATAATTTCTGTCACGTGACCTAGTACCAAGGGGGCACTAGCAACCTTTTTTTCAAATGGAAAGGTAGATCACGTAGCACCTTGTTTAAAAGGCCTTCCTATTCTATATTTAACACCACTTTGTTTTTTTAAATTGGCTTAGCCGTTCAGCCAATGCCTTTAAAACCGCATTGTTTTTACACTATTTAAGTCAAATTTCAAAAGGTTCTTAGTCTGAAACGGCTGAACCGCTTACCAAAAGCAAAGTAGCGTTCAGTAGAGAATCAAAGTACCTTTAAAACAAGGTGATACATAAACCCCTTTTATATGAAAAAGTTGCTAGTGCCCCTTGGTAATTGGGCCACATGACAGAAATTATTTTTATGCCAGAAGGTAGTTTAAGTGACACCTTTTTACCAAAAATATACTCGACTTCGATATCTTGTCTCATTCCAAAGATAAAGGGAAGGCAAGGACTTAGAATATAATAATATCCTTACTGTATATTATAACATTAGTGGGCAACTCTAATGTTATAGTGTTTTTTTTATTATAAATACTACTATAACTTATTTGAATGCCCTGTACCTATATTTTAGAGGCGCGCTCGTGGCTGCTCCGGTTGTATCGGCAAGCGTCGATCTCCGGAGTTAAGCAGTGAAGTGAGCGCCCATAACTTGGATGGGTGACCGGCGAAACACGGTGTTCTGCTCGGGGATGCGGACCGAGCAACAACCATCCAAGTTATGGAATGAATGGTGTGTGAATGGAAAGGAGTAGGGGTCAAGGTACAATAAGCCTTCAGGCTGCAGTGCACCACCTAGGGGGCGGTCGTCGGCCTGGGTGGGATGACCCCGAAAGGGCGAAAAAAAAAAACCTATTTTTTACTAACCCTATTATTAAATCACCCTGTAGTTGCCCTAATCCAATAATAACGCAAACAAGATATTTTAATATATTTTTAACGGATTAGCTTACAACAGATTAAAATAAATAGTTTGTTGTAAGCAATATTCATCTTAATTTTAATTTGGCACATGTAGGACTGTTGCAAAACCTAAACTATTAAAATTTATAGAAAGCTTATAAAAACATTTAAAAACTTTCACCAACTCTTTTAACGTTTATTTTATGTTTTAAACTATCTTAAATTTACTTTTGTTGGTACAATTTGTTTAGGGTATGATTTGGACCACCCTGTAGGTATATTGTGGTAATCCCGGGATCCAGAACCCTGGGATCCCACCCCTTTTAAAGTCCCGAAGTTTTCGGGATCAAATTTCTTAAATCCTGGGATTTTCGGGATCAATAAATGCATGAAACAAAACGAACTTAGTTTCCTGTCAATTTATCGAGTTGATGATTAATGCCAATAACAATAAAAAGTCAGCCATTTTCAGCCCAGATTTTTTTTTACATTCCTAAAAAGTTTTAAAATTAAAAGTTGATTTTTGAAATCTTTCGTAATTTACCCTCAAATCCTGGAATTATCCCGGTATCCCGGGAAGACTCGGAAATAAATCCCCTAATTGTGGGTTAGCCAACTACTATCTATCCTTTAAATAGACACTAATTAAATAAGCTTTAACTTTTAATGAATGTGTATATGAATGAATGAATGAATTTATGCATGTATGTTCATGTGAAATCTTAAGTCAATTTTAGTTATTTTTAATGCAATCCCAAACTATGGGTTTTAAATAAAAGAGCGTGCGGAGGAAAACTTAAAAAAAATACGTCACAATAAATCTAATGTAGGGGAGTTCCAAAAATGGCTGACTAGTTATTTTTAATGCACTTTCACAAAATGGGTATCAAATAAAAAAATTCCAGTTAAGATTTAAATGTACTGTTACGGGATTTAAAAATAAGTGTTTAGTTTAAAGAATTGTATAAAATTAGGGCTATTTAATTTATTTTAATAATTTATTTAAGTAATTAACCCCAGTATTTTTAAGTTTTTTCCTCACTTTTGATGGTTTTTGAAAACACTGCAGCTATCTCTATTTAATACTTTTATTTCATTCTGTTCTAAGAGAATTTTCGAGAAACTTTTCCACTTAACTATAAAAAAATTTCTGGTAGCTATGGATCTTTAACAATCTTTAAGATAAGATTTTGACTATTCAGATTTTATATTTTGTTTGATTGAAACATTGCAACTTTGTCGGTGTTGGCAAAACTATATTTGATTTTGGCTTTTAAAAACTCTGTGTGTATGCAAATTGCTCGTGTACATTTGGTTCAGGTTTGTATTTAAACCCTCCCAGTATAAGGCGCAGAAATTTGTAAGAAAGTGTATTAAAAATACTTAGGGACTTGTTTCTATAAGCTATTTATTTTACTTTTTAACATTGTTGACCCCAAATATTCATAAAAATTTTAAAATTTTAATTTATCCTGTAAATTATTTATTATTGCTTTTGTAACTTTTAGATAAAGCAAAAGTTTTTTTTAAACATTCAGCATTCCAAATTTCTTATTTAATGTTTTGAACTCTTTGAGTTCGGTGCTGCAAAACTGGTATCGAAATCTAATTATACAGCGACCGGCAAAAAGTTTACACCATATGGATTTTTTTAAATAAAAGTATTTCCTACTTTTTTTTGAGATTGCTTTCGCATGTCGAAACTCAAAATCCAATTTGGCATATGTTATATGAATGGCGGTATAGCGGGAAATGTGACAAAACAAAGATAGATGTTTTTTTACAACTATAGAGCAAATAATTTAATAAGTAAGTTTTATCCAGAACACCCGTTGTTACAGTGGTTTATTTGTAATTAGTTCCTGGTCATTAAATATAAACCTGAAAAAACTTTCCCAATAAAAGACCAAAAAATGTAAAATATCAAAATTTTTATTTTGGCGACGTTTCGCCTCTCATTTAAGGCATTATCAAGCCTAAAATAAATAAAAAAATGCATTTTTTTGTAAAAAATTTTGTCACATGTAACAAAAATTATATGTAAATTAAAAATAGAGGTGAAAAACAAAACACGTAGTAATATTGTTTACAAGGTTGAATGTTTAGATTGTAATCCCGCTAAAGTTTACATAGGTGAAAGCTGTCAGTGTTTGAAGAACAGGTTATTCAGCACAAATTTAATATTCAAAAAACAACCCTTGCCATTCTAGTTTATGTTAACATGTCATTTCATCTTAATATAATTTTGATTTCGATATCGACATTCTGAAAAAATAAATCGAAACGACTTATAATCGAGTCTCTTTATATACATAGTTTTGCTTATAATGTCAACGTAAAAAGCGATTTTGACAATGTCATTTCACAATATTCCTATGTAATTTAATCCTTCTTCTTACTTTTGATAAGGCCTTTTGATTTATATTTTCGTCTTTACTATATCTTGCAGTTACCGTTCCTGTTATTTTATATTTTTCTAATTATCCTGTTTCTGTTTTTTGAAGGATGCGTTTTTTTTATTTATTATACTAACTTTCTACAAAAATTTGAAGATGGCACTAATAGTTTTACTTCCTTACATTTATTAACGTATTTCTTGACACTTAATGCCACAAAAACATTTCAGTATGTATGTTAAAAGATGAAACAAAACTTTAGTTTTTTAAATGAGAGAATTTTGTTCAATTTTTAACATTTCGAGTCCTTCTAAAGATGTAATAATATATTTTTAATTTTATAATTACAATTTATGGTAAGTACCAACATCTCTGTATCTCCTTCATAATAATATTTCTCAAATTTAAATTTAAAAAGAAAATAAACAAACTTTCAATTACTTTCGTACATTAACGCTTTGAATTGTTTTGTATGTTTTGTTTTTTATCTCTGTTTTTAATTTATATACAATAGGCTTGATAATGCCTCAAGAATGAGGCGAAACGTCGTAAAAATATTTTTCTTTATATTTTACATTTATTGGTCTTTTATTCGGAACTTTTTCAAACTTACATTATTAAGTTACTTTAATGTTATCTAAATCTATTATTTTATTAGCAAGTAAAAACAGTTTCTTTTTCACATTTTAAAACTAAAGATTTTTTACCATAACTTATAAGGAAATTACTCTAGAAAAATAAAAAAGCTATAAGTTAAAATGGATGCTGTAGTAGGCTCTGGAGACAAATGAAATAAGCAGATTGAATTTTTTTTTCTAGCTTGTGTTTTTATTTTTGTTAGAGTAATTTACTTATGAGGTAATTGTCTATATTTCTGTAAAATGTAAAAAGCCTTAACTGTTTATTTTCTTGCTAAACTAATAAAATAATAGATGTCGATATCATTAAAATAAATCAATTTACTAAAAGGTTATTAATTTATAAGTTTATGCACATAATGTGAAAACTTGTCTTCAGATATAAAAAGAACAATATTAAAATAAATAAATTTTACCATTTAAAAATATTTTACAGTTTTTTGTTTGGTATAATTCTAAGAAGATCTTTAGACATAAATCACTAAAATACCGGTTGTACCGGCAAAATCCTATTTTTTAAATAATTTGCCGAAGTTGTCAAAGAAACAAACATATATGTATTATTTTGATTTAAACGTTTAGAAAAATAAAGCTAGTTTAGTAAATAAAATGGTGCATTTATACTTTTTTTTATATTTAGAAAAATAATAGACTTACTTTTTATTTGTAAATACATACTTTAAACTTTGCATTTGGGGTTATAATTGAATTTTTAGCACTTTTTACCTTTGAAGCTTTTTAATATTTTGTGATCTTACCCAAGTTTCGTGGTTCCATCCTATTTTTTTTTAATTTTCCGCTATACCTCTGTTAATATGACATATGTTAAAATGGAGTTTTATGTTCGTCGGACATGCAGAGGCGATCACTAGAAAATAAACATTCGGAAATTCCCTTAATAAAAAAATTACCCCATGTTGCGAACTTTTGAGATATTTTTTTAAACAAACATTTACTTAGAATTCAAAAGTGAAATAAAAATTTTAATTTTTCTTTTTAAATATCCGTATTTTTTTATATTACGTGACCTAGTGCTTAAACTGTTTTGTTCTAAGCTTAAGAAAACAAATATTTGCAAATTTAACCCGGTTATTCTCTTAAAAGTTGCGGCCACTCAGATTCTGACAAATTTTGGTACACGAAGGTTTTTGGAGCGCCGATCACAAATCCTAAATTTTTTTTTTTTGGTAAATGCTTTTGAGATAATTATTATTAGATTTAAAAAGCAAACTACCATTATTTTTTCTTATACAAAATAAGGTACATATTAGAGTTTGGGAGCGTTGTTTTCAGATATTTTTATTTTATTTTTTTGGTACCAAAATACAAAAAAGGCGGGCACTAATCTTGGTACCTAATGTATATTATATTTGGAAGGGGGCCCCCTTTGGAGGGTGATGACTTTTTTGGTTGTTAAACTTGTTCCAAGTAGGAAAAGGGGAGCACCAAACTTATCAAAGTACATCATATAATGTTGTAAAAAGGCCCTCATTTTGAAGATAAGAACTAGTTTTTTTGCTTGTCGAAAATTTGTTCCAAAATAATCATTTACTGAAAACGCGCCCCATCTTTGCGTTCCGCCCCGGGCCCGATACCTCTAGGTACGCCACTGATTCTGCTGTTCTAGTCTTAGTGTGACAGTAATCGGTACATTATCGAATACGATATTCTTGCGTAAAATATATGCTTATCTTCCGTTTTAACTTGATAAATGATGCTACGAAAAAGCCACTTGTTAGACCAAAAGTTTGCTTTTAATTACAGTGAATTAAATTTGCAAATAATTAAAAACTGGTTTTATGGCGTAAAAAGCTGTTTATTATAACTTGACAAATGAGTGTCCGATACCTCCAAGGGTATTATCTCATACACTGCTAGACGGGAATTTTTATGTAATTAATAAATTTATGCAACAGTTTTATTTTCCTTTTTGCTTTCCATTTAGGGACTAAAAATTATGGATTTTGTTGCATTTTAGAGATGTGTAGCTTAGGGTGTCCGTTATTTCTTATATTGAGTTTTATTGCGTCTTTTTCATAAACTTTTCGTTTAAAAGTTATTCAACGATAAATTTGAATTCATTTTCAAACTCATCTTTTTTTTTTTTTTACTCAGCCTAAGTACCAGAGTCGTGTTATTAGATGTTTAACCCCCTTTTTACGCTGTTCCGTCAACGTTATCCAAGCACTAAAACATGCATTTTTTTTGCATTTCACAGCACCTTTGAGACAACGCGGTAGTGCCGCCATGGACGTTATTTTCTAAATAACTACTACCTGGAAAGTTTAAGGCCATGGAACAAAAAGCTAGCTTCATGTGAGTATAACCTGTTGGTGTGGTGTTTATTCAGTAAACTTTACTATTGTTAACACATCCAGCAAAAATACTAATAAACATAGTTAAAAAATACTTCCGTAAGTTTAAGAAATCTAATGTTTTTTTCGAAAAACAATGGCAATAAATTACCAACTAAAAAACACACTAAAATTGTTCTTTATCGAACAAGTAAAGCAAGAAACACATTGAGCAAGTTTTAAATTTTTTATAAAAGTTACTAAATTTTCGATTAGAGCTGGAATTAAGCTACAAATTTTTTCCAGATGTGTAAAAAAAATGGAAAAACTGTGTAGTAGTTTACAAAAAAATCAAATTCAACAACAGAATGCGAGATTTTTAAATTTGGTAACAAATTATTTGACATTGCACAAAGAACTGTTCAAGATATAGCTAATATAGATGCGTAAGGTCTTGGTAACGATAACAAAGCGTAAGCGTCAAGCGTTAAGTTTTAAATATCTTTATTTCTGCCAATAATAACTACAATGTTTTGTAAAAAACAGCGTCTTTAAACCAGTTTATGTACTTTAAAAACTCTCCGCCGATAACAGGTTTGTTCCAGCAGGCTGTCAGAAATGTTTGCAACCGTTTTTAACTGTTGTGTAAACGGTTGTTCTACTAATACTATAAACTGTATATCTCCGGCACGGAACAACATGGCCGAAAGATGGGAGATGTGACGTCATAACACGTCAAAGCAATATGGCCGAATGTCGTGACCCTATATGGACCGACTTTGTGTACGCCTTGTTTATTTTTCGTTCCAGCAGAAAACTGTTGCCAACATTTCTGACTAATGTTTGTAACAATTTCTGTTCTTTACGATTGTTGCTAACATATTTCCAAAATTCTGCTGGAATAAACCTAATATTTGTTTGTTTCGAGCGGCCAGCGAAAGGGCTTTTCGCTCAGGAATGTTGCACCCGGTTGATTAAAAAAACAAGTTCTTTTAATTTTGCATAAAGATCAAACACAGCGCTCTCACATTTTCCGCTCTACGCTGGCCGCTTACGCCTAGTATCGTGGCAGAGAGTTTCTATTTGACCAAAGAGAAAAAATATGCGCATACAAAGGCAACGACAATATTTATCAGTCATTATATTAGGTAAGTAAGAGTCTAAGAAGCATCATAATTCAGACGCTGTGTATTTTTTTTGGTTTATCAATAAAAAGCAATTATTAAAAAAATGTTGAAAGCTATTTTGTATAATATTTGATGGCTTCTTTTGGGTTTGTTCAGGTCAGTAGTCGCAGTGGGTAAACCAATGTGTTTTTTTATCTAAATCAGTGATGTTGGCACCCTTGTGACGTACAGGTGGCAGATGTCGTTCGTTGGTATCAATCAAAGTCGGTCTATATAAGGTCACGACATTCGGCCATATTGCTTTGACGTGTTATGACGTCACATCTCCCATTTTTCGGCCATGTTGTTCAGTGCCGGAGATATACAGTTTATTGTATTAGTAGAACAACCGTTTACACAACAGTTTTTAATTGTTATTAAGTTGTAAATTCTTTTACTTTAAATAAAAAACATTTGGAATTACATTTTTCAACAAATATCACTTCCAAAACAATGCAAAATGAAATGCGCAAATTCTAGATGCCACTGGATTGATATTTAGCTTTGATTTTAACCCAGTCTTGCCAACTTTTCTCCGAGAAGTGCCCTTCCTTGCGTCCCCGACCTCGAACCGCTTAAAAGTTGAGGATATGTCGCAACTTTATAAATATAAACTAACCTTGGGTATCAATAAAAAGTAAGAGAAAAAGTTTCTGACTTTTAAGACCGTTACGTTTTTCCAACCATGTACCTAACTTTCCAAAAAAAAAACGTTTTTATAAGATTTTCCCCATGTAATTAGTTTATTTAAGTTAGAATCTAGTTAAACCGCTATCTCATGTCCAACCTTTAATTGAAATATTTTTGTTATGTTCTGATTTAATTAAGAAATTTGCATTGGTAAGATAACTTTAGATAACATATTTTAGGAATAATTTGTAAAACCTAAAATTGTTTTTTTTTAGATCTCCTAAGAAAGGAAACAAACAGTTCTTAAAAGTTTGACAAATTCAATAAAGAATTTACCCTAAAAACTGGCCACTAATTTTATGACTACCTCCTAGTTATAAATATTTTTTTTTAACTAACTTAAGTCAGTCAGGACTACTTCCACCTTAATATTTAAATAAAACAGTAGGTATATTTTTATTTAAAGTGAAAGGCTATTGTCTTTTCAAAAATATATGGTGCTAGTATTTTTTATCCATTTTAGCTTTAAATTAAAAATTTAATTAATAGTAAAAGTCATTGTATCCTTGCAAAATTTATTATAAACTTAAAAATAAAAAAATAAACAAATTTTCAATCATAAATTTTAGGAACTTTCAAACTGTTATGACTTAAAGGATTTAGGATAAATTTTGACTATTAGATAAGGTATTAAAATGTAAAATAAACCTTTATGAACAGAATTGTTAAGGACTTTTCCAAAAAAAAAAACTTTCTGAGTATTTTTTTAAAACTTCGTATACACATACTTATTAATGTCCTCTATACATAGGACTTTTTTAATGAACTTGCGGCACTAGATTTTGAGGACTAAAATTTTAAAATTTGCATATTTATCATGTTCAAGGTGTTTCATTTTCGATGGTTTTACGGGGTATCTCGAAAATCGTAAGGAATACCAAAAATCTAATATGGGACTCCCGATCTCCTTTTTGAGAAAACAGCTATGGTGAAAACAGTTCATGGCTATTGCGATCCATCTCGGAGCTACAGGGTAATTTTTAGATTTTGCCAATTTTTATATATTTTTTTTTAACTCGTTTGCTATTATAGTTGTGAAAAAACTTTAAAGAGGGTAATTATGTAGTTTTTTTCGAAGAATATTGTGGTGTAATTAGTTTTCTTCTTTATTGGTTAGTTTTTACGAAAATTACCCAACTTATGTTTTTCCTTATGGAACACCCTGTATATTTTTATCTGTATTTATCAACCTCTTTTTCGGCTTTTTAATAATATTTATAAGTATGTATTTTTTATTTAAAGTTTTATCAAGAATTAACATTTTTCATAAATTTTGCTTTTTTTTATAGAAGGCCATGACTGAAAATGACAAGACAGTATTTTTCAATACTCACTTTTTTGGTTCCGCTACCCCAACTTGATATTTTATTAAAAATCAATTTTTATATTCTTAATTTATTTAAATTAACCAACCTAAGCTTGAATAAATGTTTATGCAGTTTTTTATAAAATATTTTTAAAACTTGAAACATATTTATAATAAACAACATAACAATAATAGACAATTTAAAAAATATGATACTATTATAGAAGAAGCACTATTACAAAAAAATATATATATAATATTTACTATACGGAAATAAAATAACTACACATCATGGAACACTATAATTTAAACATTTATTGTAATTTTTTGTTTTTTGTTACTTAAAGATTTCTTTGATTTTAAATGTTTTATAATATGTATTTATTTATTTTTTATTTAAGTAAATATAACTTTTTCTTTCTGTAGTATTGCCTTTCTATGATAAAGTTATATTTTTTAAAACTAAGCCAAGCAAATTAAAATACCCTTTAAATATGAAAGTTAATTGTTAACAAAATATTCGTTAGGGTAGCGAAATAAAAAAAGTAGGTATTGAAAAATACTTTTTGTCATTTTCAGTCATAGCTTTCTCTAAAAAAGCAAAATGTAAGTAAAATGCTTATTTTCGGTAAAACATATTTATATATATTTTTGAAAAGCCGGAAAGAAGCTTAATAAATACAGATAAAAATATACAGGCTGTTCCATAAAAAACATAAGTTGGGTAGTTCTCTCAAAAACTAACCAATATAGAAAAAACTAATTACACCACAATATTCTACGAATAAAACTACCCAATTAACCTATTTTAAGTTTTTTCACAAGTTTAATAGCAAACGAGTTAAAGATTATAAAAATGGGCCAAATTCGAAAATCACCCTGTAGCTCCAAGATGGATCGCAATAGCTATAAACTGTTTTTACCATAGTTGTTTTCTTAAAAAAGAGATCAGAAGTCCTATATTAGATTTTTGATATTCCTTACGGTTTTCGAGATACCCCGTAAAACCATCGAAAATGAAACACCCTGTACTATCGTGCCCAAAAAATAACTGGGAAAATAAAATGCAAGTAACGGAGTATCTTTCGGTCTATAATAAATCATTTCCATATATTCGGAATTTTTTGACGTAGCTGTCACAAAATTACATTGTTTTGACACCATTTAAACCTAATATTCTAATAGACCAGGAGATAAAACTAGATTTTGTGATCCCAGTTTTTTTTGGGCGCGATTGTACATAGGTCCCATCCTGACGGACGTTTAAGAAAACGTTAAAATAAATATTATTCTTACTTTTCTTAGAAATTTTACCAATAACTAAGAATCAATTATTGAGGATATAACAAACGTTTTTCCCAAAAAACACATACGAGCGGTACGAGGTATCTTACAAAATGTAAATTTTGCTCAAGACGAAAGTACTTTTATTTTTTACGGCATCAAAATTTTTATATAAAAAAAATTGTTTTAAATTAAAAATAGAGTGTAAATATGCAAATTTGTTTATTTAAAAGAATTTTTTTGTTTAAATTTTTTTCTGCAATAACGAGTCATTTTTCCCTGTTTTGCCAGTTCTAAAGTTTTTTTTTTTTCATTTTACATTATAAAATAATTATGCACTATGTACAGGGTATTCCATTTAAATAAAAATGGCATATTTTTTTACTTTTCCCATATTTTTTAATAAATTCAAGATAGCCCATCGATGTATTTTAGCTCAAGGAATTAATAGTATTAAAAAAACAATTGCAAGCAAAAAAAAGAATTAAACCAGTAATGTTGCATTTTTTAAATGGAACACCATATTTTAATTTTCTTATTTTAAATTCTTCGCTTAATTCTAAGAATTTTTTATTAAAGGTTTTATATGTCTGTCTTTAACTGTTTTTGGGTTATCGACGCTTAAGGAGTCATATTTTCAGTAAATACTATTTTATTAAATAAAACAATACACAATAATGGTAATACAGGTGATAACCTAATACTTCAAAGTCAGTAATTTTTTTCTATTGGTGGATTTTAATACGAGTTTTTTAAAATAAATTATTCGTTAGATGAAAAGCTACAGAAAGTAACGATATATTACAAGTGTGGAAGAAATGCAGGAAGAAAAACAAAGATACATTAATAATTTTTAAATAAATAGAAATATTGACTTTGGAGTATCAGGTAATCACCTGCATAACCTGTATTTCCTATTGGGATATTTAAATAAATAAGCCAAAAATGTGACCTTTTAAGCGTCAATAACTCGAAAACAGTAAAATATAAACATGTAGTACCCCTAATAAAAACACTTAAAATGTATCATAAAATTTAAAAAATATAATAATAAATATGGTGTTCCATTTAAAAAATTCAACATTTATGGCGTAAGTCATTTGCTTTTTATGCAACTGTTTGTTTAATACAATTTTTAAATTCTTTGAGCTAAAATACATCGATTGGCTATCTTCAATTTCTTTAAAAATATGGAAAAAGTAAAAAAATATGCCATTTTTTCCTCTTAAATAGAATACCCTGTACAAACCTAAATTTTGACCATTATCACGTAATTTAAAAAAAGTCGTATAAATACACAACTTTGCATATTTAAAAAATATTTTTAATCCCAAACTTTTATTTTTTTTGCAAACATAAAAATATTTAATTACAATAGGTTTTTTTAAATATTTTATAAAGCTTTAACTTAAAATTGATTACTTTAATAATAATATATTATACAGGGTGTCCATTTAAGAACTTACCACTTAAGTTATCCGCAAAAGAGACAAATTTAAGAAAATCGCCGGAACACGTCAGGATATTTATTGAAAGGGAACGTTTTTACAAAAATTTGACAGCGCCCCTTTTACCCCTTAACTTCAAGGGCCACCACCTCAATATCTTAAATAAGAAGTGGGGTCAAGCAATACATTATCCTAAAGCTCCTGACGATTACTTTATAACCCTAAAATATAAAGTCAATATCTTTACCTTCTACAAATAAAACTAATAAAATAGGATGAACTTGATGGGGTATTTTATTAAGGTTCTTTTAAATATCTTAATATTCGTAACATAATATACAGGGTAATTTATTTAAGAATAAATGCTTTTTATCCTATCCTGTATATTATTGCTAATATCTCCACTCAAAAGATTTTTAAAAAGCTTTCTGAAAATACCACATTAAGTACATCTACCTTTATTAGTTTCCCAATCAGGTATATGTGTAATTTTTAAAGTACCACCATTTTGTAGTAGGTGAAAATATTGACTATATATTTTAGAGTTATAAAGTACTCGTCAGGAGCTTTTAAATGATATATCACTTACCCCGCTTTTAATTTAAGAATTTTGGTGTGGTAGCTCTGGGGGTAAAGGGGTTGAATGGAAGCCGTCCAATTTTTTGTAAAAACGTTCCCCCTAATAAATATATTTTTGTGTTTTGGCGATTTTTTTAAATCTGTCTCTTTAAGCAGATAACTTAAATGGCAAGTTTTTAAATAAAAACCCTGTATAATATAATCTAATATATCCCATTTTACCAAGAACTTAACCCGCTGTCGATTCTTTAATATTTTTAGTTTGAAGTTTTTTAGCATCAGACATACTTTTCACATCGTTGTTAATTTTATACCTTACTCTTTTTCGAACATTTGCCATTTGTAATCACGAAGTCATTATTTAATAAATATTTAAACGTCAATATAACCTTAAAAACTTCTTAAAAGAAATATATTCTCTATAATAGGAGAAGAAAAAATGTATAACTAACTGTCGACGCCTTAAGTAGAGACTCTAATAGTAGAACTACTCTTTGGGAACGTCCTTAAACACCCGTTATCATAAACGAAGATTTTTCGAACCCATTTTTGGATCCTTAATATGTCTTTATATTTTAAACGTTTTGTAACACTGTGTGTCTACTGGTAATATTCTCAATCTTATGGAAAATTTAATTGGAAATGTTTTAAATATTATTCTAGAAGATTCTAATGTGTAATGCAATAGCAGGTTATATATTAAGGGGGGCTAAGGTCAAATCGTACAAAAAAGCCATGTTTTCGTGATTTTTTTTCTGACGACACAGTTAAAATTTATTTACTCAACCAATGGTACATTAAAGTATGACATTCGAAGAATGTTTCATTAAATTTTTACAAAAAATATTAAAAAATACGGCAATGGCAGCAATTGTTCGGACGTGTCTCGAAAAAGTTGAATTGCGGTGCCCCTCATAACTTGGTGCTGGATCATCCGAAATCAAAAATCAAAGTTCATTCGTAAGATAATAGTTTTTCCCAGGTAACGCTGTCGAGTTTTTTTTGTTTTCAAATTTTTTTCACTTTTTAGAACACTTTGAAGTGAAAAACACAATTTTGTGGGAAAAAATCGGCTAATTTGTTATTGCAAAATCAAAATTATGAAAAAAAAAAACTCGACAGCGTTACCTCGTAAATGATGTACAGAAATAGTGTTTAAAATTTCAAAATGATCGGTGCAGTAGTTTTGGAGTTATCAGGGGCACCGACTTTGAAAACGTGAGTTGTGAATTGAATACCTTACCCCCTTAAACCAATGCGCTTAAAAAAACTCGACAGCGTTACCTCGTAAATGATGTACAGAAATAGTGTTTAAAATTTCAAAAGGATCGGTGCAGTAGTTTTGGAGTTATCAGGGGCACCGACTTTGAAAACGTGAGTTGAAATTAAATACCTTAGCCCCCTTAAGGATTAAGGTAATTTTAGATATTGTTGTAATATCAGCTATATGTAAATAAAACTACTACAAAAAATGACCTAAATATACTATTTAGAAATTATAAATAGAAATTATCTATAAGCCAATATTAACTAAACGGAGCATTTAAAAAAGGCATTGGGTAAACAACCACCGGCGGCATTGCTTAGTTATAAGAGGAAAACCGCCGTTACGTATTATATGTAAACCACTAATTTCATCGGTAGATGCCGCTAAATCATGGTTAACCTTACCTTAAAATTTAATAATTTTGCTGTGAAAAAAGCTTTTAGTTTTTTAGGGTTTTATTGTTAAATATTAGATAATTTATATATTATTAAACAAAACCAAAGGGGGAGACACGCTGGACACCTACGAAGATTTTGCCGACGCTCAAAATTGGTATTTAAAAGTAAAAAAATAAATATTTAAAAAAGAAAAGCCAAGACTATATAAGCGAGGAAAAAACTGATAAAATTGATAAGTGTGATTTTTAAGAATTAAAATTTGTATCTTATTCTGCATATATCTTAAAAGATAATATAATTTTAATGCCAAATAAGGATATTAAAGAATCCACCCAAAAAACAATATTTTTATTTGATTTTATAGCACATAAAATAAAAAATCTCGGGGGCTTAGTAAGTAAGTAATACCAGATAGGAAATAAAACTACATAAGTACTTAACATGGTATACAAAAATAATGTTCTATTTATCATATTTATTTTATCTTTCTTTTTGCACTTAATCCAATTATGGTAACGACCTTTTCGTGTACTTTTTTTTCTTATGGCTAGTGGTAATTTTACCCATATTATTATAGGTAAGCCATTCTTTTATCTTGGACTTTTATTTAAAATCTTCTTTACTTTCCTCTTACTTTAAATTTAAAGTTTCTTTTACCTTAAATACATGCATACTTTTATTATTGGTAATACCAGTTAGTTCTATGAAACGATCAGTTTTTTTTCGCTAAAATACTTCTGGCTTCTCTATTTTAAAAATATACATTCTTATTTTTAAAACCCAATTAAAATCTTTGACAAAATTTTTGTAGGTGTCAAACGTGCATCTCATTTTATTGTTTGTTTATTATTTAATAAAAATATATTATTTATCAATAAAACTACAATAAAACTAAACGCTTTTGGCACAGCAAAATAAAAATTTTTAAGGTTAGATTAACTTTTATTCGGCGGTTTTATTACTTTTTCGAAGCATACACAACGGACGGCGGCAGCTACCGATAAAATACGTAAAAACCGATGGTAAATAGAAATGTATTTACGCCTGACGGCGGTTTTCATTTTTATTAATTGAGCAATGCCGCCGGCGGTCGTTTAGCCAGTACCTTTAAAAAATAATAATAAAATAAAATATAACCTCATTAAAAACAAAATAGCTTTATTTACTTACAGACTAACCAGGGATGGAATTTACAGAAGGACATACGGATAAATAAAAAATATATTCTTTTTGAAAGAAAGTTTTTCTTACTAAAAATTTTTGCCCAAAAATATGATTGACGAAGTTTAAATGTTGATGAGTCTGCAAAAACCCGAAAAACATGTTTTTTTTTCATGAATCAAATATGTAGCTTTATTTTTCATATATAAGCAAAATGTCATTAAAAAAATTGTTTAAAATATAGTTTGTAATTGATAACAATAATAACAAAATTTTATTAAACTGCATAATTTGGCATGAACACACTTAAACCATTTGTTTACTGCTAAAAGTTGTGTTGTGTATGATCTGGAGGAAACCAGGTGTTTAGAAAGAAAATCACGACAATTTTTTAGGCTTTTTAATATAAAAAATTAAAATAATTTATTTTTAATTACAAGAAATTTAATTTTAATAAAATTTTTAATACTTCTGTAAAATACATAAAGAAATTTAAAAAAAATCATTTTTGCTGAAAGAGTAAAAATAAAGGTAGTTTACTCTTATAGGAAAATTATGTTTTTTAACCTTTGCGCACCCTGCAAAAAAAATCAACATTTTCCTTTCATACATCATATTTTTTTTAAGAAAAAATTTTATAGCAAAAAGTAGTTTTTATTGAAACATAATTTTTTTATGTTGTCCTCTTGTAAATTCTATCTATGGAAAGTCTGTAAATAATAATATTATAACAAATTTTATTATTTATCAATTAATATTGGATTTAAGCTGTGTAAAAAAGTTAAAATTTTCTTTTACTTTTTTAAAATAACACTAGAAGGTACCTGGTGCATCTAAAAGGTAATTATAGGTAAATTATTACGACAATTTACTAATTCAAACCTACTTAATACACACAACAACGAAAGAAACCCCTTTCTAGCAACGTCATAAGACATCTTTAACACTTACCCCAAAATCATTGATTTCACCACCACTAAATATCAACAACAAAACAGAGTTTTATAAATTTAGTCTGGTTAAAACAAAAGAAAGTCACCAAATAGTTCACAAAATTGTTGGTCCAAAAACTTTTCGCGCTTTCAGGAGATCGCAGGAGCGCGTTTTTCAGGGACGCTGAAATCCACCCTTGCTAAGCATCCGTACCGAATACGAACACGCGAGATACTGGAGCGCGCAAACTGCGGTGTCATTTTGTTTTCACGGCCATGTTTACGGCGCCACTTTATTAATGATTTCATTTTTTATTAACATTTTGGTATATTACTTATTTGATGCATAAAAAATGTAAATACCTTTGTTAAAAATTTTAAACTCATACAGGGTGTTACAAATTCGAGGAACACCATTAAGATCTCGGGAACGATAAAAGGGTTGGTTAAATTAGAAAAAGTTGCGCATTCTCATGCAAAACAATATTTCACTTTAAAAATTTAAAAATTTGCGTCCGTTCCGGATCTATTCCAAATAAAATTCCGAAATTTTGTAAAACGGCTTTTATTTTTTTCTTGGTTTATTTAAAAGATAATTTTAAACAAACACCACTTTTTCTGTTCCATATAACAATGTCACCTAATTTATGATCCGACGTTTCGTCTTTGAGCCACCATCATCAACTTTAATTTTTTTTTAATAGGCGAAATATTTGATTTTAAACTAAATAAACTTGTTTTTTTTTCTTAATTAAACAATACTTATATCACACTTTACATTTATGCGAAGTTTTGGAAACGGTAAAGCATACCGTGTTGGTAAAGTTGGGGCAAAGTTGCGAATTTTTATGTTTAAGAATATTCCTTTTTAAAAATTTAAAAATTTGCAGCCGTTTCGGAATTTTCCGGCAAAAACCGAAATTTTGCAAAACAGTTGTTATTGTTTCCTCGGTTTATTTGAGGAGATATTTTAAAACTAACGACACATTAACTTTGCCACTTTTTCTGTATTATAAAATGATGTCACTAAATTTAAAATCCGACTTTCGCCTTTGAGCCACCATCATCAACTTTGTTTTTTTAAATGGGCGAAATATTTTGTTTTAACTTAATACACTCGTATTTTAATTTTAAATACAACGATATATCACACTTCACATTTACGCAACGTTTCAAACAAAAAATCATTAACCACTATTTTTCTATTAAAAATTATGTTTTTATTCCAAACGGTGTTGGAAATTTCCATTCAAGGGTAAGTATTAATCCATTTATTTCTATTAACACCTATTTTTATTCCTTTTTATAATTTATTTATTTATAATTTAACTAACAAGCTGCAAGAATTAAGGTAATTTACATAAATTTACTTATACGTAATGAAATAAAGCATTCAATTTAATCAAACGACTCTATTAACTTTCTCGTAGCCTGTCATAAAAAAATGGAGGCCTTCTTAACTAAAAACAAAAATTTCCCTGAACGTTTGATGTAAAAACGTTATCTGTAATGGCGAAATGGTAAATCATGATGTTTTTTTGGTTCGAAACGTCGCATAAATGAAAAGTGTAATATATTGTTATTTGAAATTAAAATATGAGTGTATTAAGTTTAAAACCAAATATTCCGCCCATTTAAAAAAACAAAGTCGATGATAGTGGCTCAAAGGTAGGATTTTAAATTTAGTGACAGCATTTTATGGAACAGAAAAAGTGGCAATGTTAATGTGTCATTATTTTTAAAATATCTCTTTAAATAAACCGAAAAAACAATAAAAACTGTTTCGTAAAATTTGGGTTTTTGTCAGATAATTCCGGAAGGGCTGCAAGCTTTAAATTTTTAAAACGAAGTATTGTTAAGTATAAATATGCTTAACTTTGCCCCAATTTAACCAACCTATCTCTTACCGTTTCCAGGATCCTAATGGTGTTTCTCGAATTTGTAACAGCCTGTATAGCTTTTTTTTATAGGAGGGGGGCTGATTGGCAAAAAATATTTGGTGTATCAAAAATTTTTGGGCATAATAAAAAACATCACTTTATAATTTTTTTATTCTGATTTTTCTCCTACAACGTGTATAATATAAAATAATAATAACATATTACCACCTTAGAAAACAAAGAAGTTTTCCCTACAAATTTAGCTTTTTACTAATGCTAGAGGGCGGAGTTTAAACCGCCAAAACCCCTTCTTATATACACCCATGGCCTTGTGGCTTGTTAGTTAAAATATAACTAAATATATAATTAAAAGGAATATTAATGAGTACTTATACAAAAAAATCGATCAATACTGGAAAATGGAAATTTTCAAAATGAAATCATAACGTATTTTTTAATGGAAAAACAGTGGATGATGGTTTTTGTTTAAAAAGTTTCATAATTGTAAAATGTAATATGTTGTTTAATTTAGAATTAATAAACGAGTTTATCATGTTAAAACCAAATATTCTGCCTACTTAAAAATATCAACAACTTTGCTTCAATTTAACCAACTCTGTATCTCTTACCGTTCCTGAGATCCTAATGGTGTTCCTTAAATTTGTAACACCCTGTATTATTATTGGTAATGTAAGGCTTATCCCTCTATTCAACTTGAAATAAAGTGTAAGTAAACATTAAACAAAGCATTCTAATTAAAACTAACCACCGCGTTTAATTTCGTTGTTTGTACAATTATAAACTAATCGGTAAACATATTATTGTTTATTTTTTGGGGGGTACAGTTTTGCAAAAAAAATACTTTTTCAGGTTTATTCCTTTTCTCCACTATTAAACGTCAAAAAGTTCAAATGGAAATGGGGTCAAGTAATACCTTATTTAAAAGGGATTCAAACTTTCTTTTTATTAGTTTACTCTAAATATCGGGTGTCCCTAGCCGATAGCCACCCCTATACCTTTTTTGTTTTTTTTATAATAAAATAAAATTTAATACGTAGGTATATTACATTAATGTGCCTTTTTTAAGAATCCGGTTTGTTTTTTACTGCTTGCGGTTTAGCCAAAAACGATCCTAATTTTTTTGAATGAGATTCTCGCTATATTTTTTTATGTATTTAAATAAAAATCTATATTTTTGTTACTCCTGGGTTTAAAATTTACTGTCTTGTCGCATCAATTCCAATTTAAAATAAAAATTATGGTGACCTAGACCTTAATAAAAATATTTAGTGATTACATGTCAAAAAACCACTAAGGACACTCAATATTTAAGGTAAATTTTTTCGGATATTACTACTCCCAAATCGATTTTAAAACACCAATATCTATTGAAGAGAGTTAAAAACCCTTAAAAATAAAGCATTATTAGGCCCCTTTTCCATTTAAAGTTTTTGAAAAATGTGTTCATGTGGGAAGGGGATAACCATAAAAAGAGTAAATTTCGACGTAAAAACGTGCCTTTCTAAAAGAGATTACTTGTTATAGGATTTTTAAAAGTACTCACATAACGAAGTTATATGGTGTGTTCGATTTAATGGAAATGCACTGTATGTACATTATTTATTTAAATTAACATGGTGCAACAGAATGTTGTTACAAAAGTTTAAGGGCAAATTCTACTATTAAAAATATAAAAAAAGTTCATGTAAACATGGGTCCGGAAAAACTAATTTTAAAAACTTAGTGTTTTTTATTAATATCTTAAATATTTTGTATAGAATTTTAATAAAATTTGGTAATAATATTTGTTGCATTCAGAGGCTAATTTCGGCCAATCAAGTAAAACTTACACAAATATTTCTGTCAAAAAATGTTTATCACTGACTTTTGTGTAAATTTGATATTTTATTTGGATTAAGCAAATAAAAATAAGACTTTTAAGGTTTTTTTCCTTTTTAATCAGTTTTTGAGAATTAAAACAAATCACTTAATTGCATACCCCTGGGCTATACAAGAAACATAGGGAAATTTTCTTCTGGACATTATTTTAATATTATTTTATATAAAACAAAACTATATATCATTAACAAAAAACTAAGCAAAATACAGAAAAAGCTTAATAGCTAAAAACGATGTATTTTTACTTGCTAAATCTTAACAAAACATAAAACTTTAAGAAAAGTGGCGTACATTCTTTTGTCTGAAATATTCTTTCGTCTGAAATATTCGTTGAGGTACCGCTCGAGACGCCACTGGATTGGAGAAATTTCCCAAAATTAGATTTTAAAAAGCTTTTTAAGTTAACAAATTATTTTGTCCAATTTAATCGAAATCGGACACGAAATATTTAAGAGATTAAAAAAGCGATTTTTTAAAGAACATTTAACACTCTGTATCTAGAAGACTGTGCATTTTCGTATCAATGTTTATGTATTTTTTTTTATTATTTTTTTTTAATGTGGAATTTACCGTTAAATTTCCTTAACAACTTTCTGTACCCTACCCCATCATGTATTAAAGATAGATAGATATTTTTAATGTGATTTTGCGGATTCAGTTATTATTAAATATTTCCAGTTGTACAAAATAAAGTCTAAAGCACCTGAATCGGACCGCTTAGATCCTAGTGCCTGGTTGTAAGGACCGCATGCTCAGCCCTATTGACCCCTCCAAAAATGCAGATTACCCGACACAAACACCAAGTGGGGTGCATATGTACCACCATTTTTAGGCTCTTTTTGTAATTCTAAGTAGAAATATAAAAATTAATACATTTTACTGGGTCAAAAAAATTAAACGCTACTGTCAAAATATCATTTACTAGTCGACTCGTGCCCACTTCGTTGGGTTTTAATTATATTTTCCTCTGAACTTCAATCATAAAAAAATATAACCTATAGAACTTCTGAATAATGCAGCTTTCTGATTGTAAAAACGTTTTTATGATTGGTTTAAAATTTCTGAGTTACAAGCTTAAGCTCTTGAATATTAGCATAGATAATAATAAAGAAACATACTGTAAAGGTTAAAAATATTTTGCCACATTTATTATTTTAAAAGGTCTGACGTAACTTAAAATAAAGGATTCTTTTGCTATGCCTATTTATCTTAAAATTTCTGACGAATTTAAAATTAAAAAATCCTTTGCTAAGTTTATTATCTTAGAAATGCTAACGTCATTTAAAATTAAGAAATCTTTTGTTATACTATATTTAGAAATTTTGAAATGTCAAATTTTATCTGTCTTTTATTTTAAATAACAGCGTTCATAAAAATTTCTATACAGGGTGTAATTTAATTGATGGCTAAAAATAAAAAGTGTAATTCCTTAGCTTATTTTAGGAAGAAAAACCACAGGGGAAAAACGTGGTAAGTCACAAAAATTGGTAAATTAAACTATTCAAAGAGAATGGTAGGTATAAGTGTATAGTATCTATATAGGTATACAAGATAATGTAGGGAAAAACGTGACGAGTTTCTCATAATACCAAAAATAATTAATGACATAACACATTTTTCCCCTGTATTTTTGATGTTTTGACACTTCGACACAATGTGGTGAAGTAACGAATAGTTATTTGTCGCACGGGACATTATGGAGTTGGAAAAATTTAATAGTTTTAACATGGTGTTATATATATAAGCAGTACGCAACTTGAGTTGTTATAGTGGCGTTTCTTTACCTAAAATTCATTTTCTGTAAAAAGTGGAAAAAATGACTAAACACGTTTTTCCCCTGTGGTCTTCATATGTCCTAAACCTCTTAACTTTTGAAATAAAAGGTCTTAAATTTAAATTTTTTTTTAATACCCTAACTCTTCCTTACCCAATTTTGTTCTAATTTGGCGATAAATAACATTAAGGGAGTAATTTATCACTAACTTAACTACATTAAATAAGTCCAGTGGCATCTTAAAAGACAACTGAAGGAATATTTCCAACAAAAAACGGTACGCCACTGACTATGTAAATGTGTGTAAAATGTTTGTACCTTCTTTTAGATAAGGCAAATAAAAATACGGCTATTATGTTTTTTTTTTTCGTATCTTGTTTAGTTTAGGAGAAAAAAATTAATATTCACTTAATTGCATATTTTTAGACCATAAAAGAAGCATTGCGGGATCTTTTTCTTTTAAAGATTAGGTTTTATATTTTTTAGTTAGCAATTATGTAACAAAAATAATTAATAGTTGTTTAAATAGGGTTTGTATCCAGTATAACAGATTTTACTAAAATAACTGTTTTTGAAATTTTTTGGTTTTTGAAAATTTTACCACCCTGTATCTCAAAAGTTAAGACGTTTAGGACATATGTTAATATAAACCTTTTTTTCTAAAATACGCTCAGGAATCATAGCCTGTATTTTTAGCAGTTAATTAAATTACACACTGTATGTATAATGTGGTACAGGGGGCTTAAAATTAACTTCGCAAAATATTATTGTAAAAGTCAATTAATCACTAAATAAAAAATAAATTCGAAGAAGTTTTTTGTTTAATATTTTATTGTACAGCATAAAAAGGTAATCAAATTATCCTTTTTTTAGGGGGCAATGGTTTCTGGGTAGAACTAAATATTTTAATCTTTACAGTGCAGCGAATTTGGGATAAGAATCGTAGTAAAAATACCCTATAGACCTATAAATAATAAAGGGTGGTCTAACCAAAACGCACAAAGTTAATTATTGTAAATAAAATAAAAAGTTTTCTGAGAATTATCTTAATATTTTTATTATGATAAAAGGATTTATAACAATTATGTGTAAAACAAAATATCCGACAAATGCTTTCCACAGCGTCAATGGCATACCTTTTTTCTTATGATTCATATTTTCAATCTCAATGTTGGAAGTGTGTTGAATTATCTTATCTTTTGTAGATTTGTTAACAGGCTGAATAGCTGCATTTGGGCAAATGAGATTCCAAGAATGTTTGTTAAAAAGCCGATGCATCCACAAAAAGTGACTGTTTGGTGCGGTTTATGGGCTGGCACTGTCATAAGGGCGTACTTCTTGGAAAATAAGAGAAGCAGTTCCGTGAATGTTGTTCACTATGGGATAATGAAAATTGGCTTCTTGTAGCCAGAAAATGAGGATATAAACCTGGGGAAAATGTGGTTTTAACAGGATGGTGCGACTTGCCACACGGCTAATAAAATAATAGATTTTTGCGCGAGAAATTTAATGACCATGTAATCTTATGTCATGGCGATGCTAACAGGCCGCCCCGCTTCATGTATTTTAACAATGTTGGACTTCTTTCTTTAGGGATATTTAAAAGAAAAAGTGTACGATAATAAGCCAAATACAATTAAATAGCTAAAGGATGAGGTAATTCGGCACATTAATGACATTGGACCTCAATTATGTCTCAGAGTTATTAAAATTATGGACAATCGGAAACTATGCCACCGAATCGGTGGCGAACATTTGACCGATATTTTGTTTCACACATAATTATCATGGACCCTTCTATTATGTTTAAACATATTAAGATGATTCTCTAAATATGTTTGTTTTATTCACAATTAACATTGTGCGTTTTAGTTAAACCATTATTTTTAAAAGTTAATTTAAACAATTTAAAGAGTTTATTTTTAATATAAAAAATATGATAACAAAATTAAATCAACCCGTATATTATAAGTAGGATTTTATTTACATGTTTAATCTAAAAAACTACTTAATTTAGCGCCACTTTTTTAAAAAAATATATTAATCTACTTTGGTTGCTTTAGGTATAATAAACTATAATAGCATATTTTTGGTGCAATAAAAACAGTTTTTCAGTAAAATATTTCGATCATTTTATGGCACGGATCAACAGCAAAAAACATTAAATTGGAAAATAAAACTCTAAGAAGTTTGCAAATATATTATTAAACTATTAAGATTTTTTTTTACTGGAGCCACATATTGTCATTTGCTGTTTACTTCTTATTTTTAGTTCTCCGTAAGCATTAGGTTATTAACACACTTTATTGTGTTTTTTTTTTAATTAATGTACATTAAGAACGCAATTTAAAAATGGATGGTAAGCCTATGGCACAAAAAATAAAATAATCGTACCCGGTGTGCCCTTATGGTACCCATTCACAAACGGAAAAAATCAAAAGGTGTTGTGTGCTATAAGAGTGTGGCGCAAAAATTGTGTTAAATATGTTTATCATTGACGTTCCAAGTACAATTTTTGTCATTAATTTCATGTTTTTTTATTTTTTTTTATCTTTGGACAATCCAGAAAGGCTGAAAGCCTAAATACTAACGTACCGTGGGTGTCTTAAGCAGGGTAAGAGGAAGTTTGTTAACACGGGACTTAAAAACTTGAAGATTTGGGGGGATGGAAAGACCTGCGCTGGCAGCAGGTTCCACAGTCTAGAAACTTTAGGGATAAAAGAACGAACGAAATGGGGAGTTTCGAGGCCTGTCCAGTTGGACCGTATAGGGATGCATACGCACAGAACCACGAGTTTCTCTGTGCAACTGCAAGAGGAGGGACTATACTGGACAATTCGTCGGAGCTGAAGCCGTAAAAGTATCTGTAGAAGAGCGATAGATCTCCCACAGCTCGACGATGAGCAAGAGAAGGAAGTCTTTGAGTAAGTAAAGGATCATTAATAAGACGAACAGCCCTTCTTTGAATGACATCAAGAATGCTGAGGGTTGTAGGGGACGCCATTCCCCAGACATGAGAACAATATTCCAGAGAGGGTCGAATTTGGGACACATACAAAGTGTATAAATTGGAAGGAGAAAAATACTTTTTGGCTCGGAAAAGAAATCCAAGCTTTTTGAAGCCGCCGTGGCTATAGATACAATGTGTTTATGCCAGTTAAGGTTATTCTCAAATGTGATGCCCACAAGGTTAAATGTGTCCCCGTTCTGCAAAACCTGGCCACTCATAAGCAAAGGATGAGTGTTTGATGATTTTTTTGCGACAAGGAACACGATTGTGTTTTGGATGCATTAAATTGAACGAGATTTTTGGCGCCCCAATCCAATATCAAATTAAGATCCTGTGAAAGAGATATCTGCATCGCCCTGCGTTTGCTTTCCAAGTCGGGTTGAGAGATTGGTTTGGGAACCTGAAAAGTGGAGTGAAGGGTACTATCGTCAGCATAACTATGAATGGGATTGGTTGTGGAAAAAGAAGGTCGTTGATATGAAGAAGAAACAAAGTTGGTGCTAGTACTGAACCCTGAGGCACTCCAGCATTAATTTAGTGAAAGCTTGAAGAGTGGCCATTAACAATGACTGATATACGTCGATTAGAAAGATAACTGGAGAGCCAAAAGCAAAGTTTAGTTGGAAGACCGTAGGAGGGAAGTTTATTAAGAAGTGCGGCATGCCAGACTTGGTCGAAAGCTTTAGATATATCAAGAGCAACGATCTGGGACTCACCTAGAAACTCAAGAGACTTGCTCCAGTTGTGTGAAACGAAGGAAAGAAGATCTGCTGTAGATCTCTTGTGACGAAATCCGTATTGCCTGTCATGTAAAATTTTATGTTTTTCTAAGTACCTAAGAATTTGCGAGTTAATGGATTTCTCCATTACTTTACAAAGCATTGAGAGATGTTATAAAAATCAACGAGTCCTAAAGTTTTGTAAGTGAATGATAGTAGCTAACAACAGTAACCAAATATAAATCTTAACTACATTATAGTAGTATTGAAAACGGTAACAGGAAGTTCTGCTAGAAAAGTATTAAATACTACTGCACATTATTTAATACAAATAAAAGCGTGTTAAAAAGGAGCGAGTTTTACTACTTCGTGTACCAGGGACCTATAGTGCTACACATTGCAACTGTCTAGGTTACAATTGCATGAATATTTACCAAATTTGTTTTCCGTGCATACAGTTCGCCCGTAGTTCTAGGACTGTACAAACTAATAAAGGTTTCATCGGTCTCAAGTCACACACTATTCAGGTAACTAAACCATGCTGCCTTTAGTTTTTGGACTGACCGATTTCGAAATGCAGGAAAACTGTGCTTTCTCCACACACACACACAATACCATTTTTCAATTTCTAAATTAGAATGCGACATATTTAAATGATTTTAATCTTAATTTTTTAGAGGCTTTTTTCATATTGCATATAGGTGGTCATGATTGGATGCAAACTGACTCAGGACTTTATTTTTTTAAATTTTAAAATAAAATTTATTAGCTAGGTACATCACCTAAATGTGCAATATTTCGAAACGACCCAAACCTTATTCTTTGGAATAGACCCCGCTATATATTTTTTTAAATAGAAAACATCATTACTGTTATATTTTTACTATATACTATTTACTACTTTTGGCATCTAAAAATTTTTAGTTTTTATTTTTTAATCTGAAACGCTATAAATGTAATCAAACGTTTAATTTTGGGCCAAGTAGTAACGGCAAAATAAATAGTAACATCTTAGTTTTGGGACTTTTTGGGCCAAAATTTACAGTTTATTCAAATTAAATGAACGCTAAATCAAACATTAAAAAACGTATAAATGTTTAACCATAAGGCCTTGGCTACGATAACCAGCGGAGAGTCGAGGGGAAAGGATCAAATTTCTGTACTGGTAGCAGGTACCGACTACAATATTTTGTGATGCGTTTTGAAATGAGTTTATTTACATTGGAAATGCTCTGTAGATAATATTTGTTCGTTTTATACGGCAGCGGATGAAAATTTTAGCTTTTTTATAAAAATAATATTTAAAAAATTTAAATTACCCTGTTTCTCATAAAGAGATTTAAATTAACGTTTTCTTTTTGGTTAGCGTTTTTTTTTATAAATATAGGTTTAGTTCAGTTCGTCCGTGGACATCCTGTATAAACAAAAAAAAATGTCTTACATATTTTTGCCTAGTCATGGGTATATATTAAAAAAAAACTAGTTATATCAATATTCCTTAAAAAAATTGAGAGACTGAAAATACACTCTTTTTATTACCCAAATTTACCAAACGAAAATAAAAAAAATGCTGACACAAGGGACTTTAAATGTTAGCTTATTATTAAACTTTTTCCCATTTTACTGTATCTGTAGTTGACAACGATAACTAAGGTATATCTATTTAACAACACGGTTATAAAAGTCTCGTCCCGCAATTTATTTGAAATGGACAAGGGAGAGCGAATATTCCCAAGATAACGGAATCTAGTATCATTAACCGAAAAAGTGGTTTTGCTATTTATAGTTACACATGAAGTTATACAGTGACCACCAAAAAATATGGAAAACTTTTTTAAAAATAAACGTTAATTGTTGCATTTTCATGGTGGGTAAATAATGCTAAAATTTAAAAGCACCTTTAGATTATTGTTCGATATCGTTTTTGTCTTATAAAATACGTCTTCACATTTTTAAATTTATTAATAAAAATTCCGAGTAACGTGTGCCGCACAACCCTAATTAATACCATAAAGATTTTTTTTTTTTTTGGTCTACTAACTTGAAAAAAAATCACTTTTAGATCGGATAACTTCTTTATTCAGCTTTAATTTTTCTTTTTTAAAGTTCAATACGACCACTTTTCGCTGAGATATTGAACAAAAAAGGACCTTTTTGTCTTTTACCATTAATATCTCAACCGCTGATTGGACAAGAAAATTAAGAAATTTTTTAAAATCTTAAGAGAATACTTTACAGAAAACGGCTGTGTTTTTTAGGTGTTTTTTATTTTAAGTTTAAATTTTACGGAAAAAGTTTGAAAAAAGGAAAATAAAAAAGTTTTTTTTCATTTCGTTTTTTTTTTAATTAAATGACCAATTTTTCCTTTTAATTTTTTTGTTTATTTTTTTTATAAATTTAAATACTTAATAAAGATGCAAAAAAACTTAAAGAGATTTGTATAAGTTTTGTTAAAGATTATGATCATTTTAAGTAAAAATCGTTATCCTTTTGATCAAATAAAACAAAATAACGGCCCGATGGATTATATTAAAACTTGTGGGAATTATGGTGGGATATTAAGCTGTACGGTTACTGGGATATTTATGGTTAAAGACAAAGTTCTATATCTCAGCAAGAAATAATCGAACTTTAAAAAAAATACAAATTAAAGCTGACTGAACGAGTTATCCAATCCATAAAGTGATCAAGTTGGATTTTTTTTTAATTGTTGAGCCAGAAGAAAGAACCGAAAAAATCGAAAAGATTTTTTTCGGTATTCATTAGGATTGCATGTTACAGGTTGCCTAAGAAACTGTTTTATTGTAAGACTTTAACACTAGAAGCTTTACGCTTTAAAATGGTTTTTTAAAAAATTCAGTACGATCACTTTAAAGTAAAATACAGCCACTTGAGAAATCTAAAAAACTTTAATTTTTTTCTTGTAACCTTTATTTTTTTCATTAGTGTATATACAGTAAGGCGGGTCAAAAAATCAATCTTTTTTTTATTTGGTACTTTAAAAACTGGTTGGTAAAACACGTAAAGACAAAAGAGCTCAGTTTTTTAAAAATCTTAAAAACTTTTATAGATAATAAAAATTAGATAATTGGTTGGCAACAAAATTTAAAAAATAAAGTGGATCCCGGAATTTACCAAGATGAATAATTTTAAATAAGCGGTGATAATCGTGGCTAAAATAGCTGAACTGGCTGCTGCACTTTAAACGTGATTACGTCATTCTTTAAAAAATATTGTATTTTTACTTAATAAAATAATAATATTAAGGCAGTGTCATTATTTTTTAAAATATTAATTTGACTATTCTTTATTGTTTCTAAAAAACGTTTCTTTATTATTTAATTGGTTTATTTAATAAAAATTATATAAGATGTTTTTATAAACCTTTTAATAGTTAATAAACTGATTTATAAAACAATGGTTTGTTTCAATTGTTTGCCATTTTTTAATTTACAAAATAATATTGATTAAAAAATTTAGATTACTCAAAATTTTTTAAACAAATTTGATTTTGTTGTTTTTATATTATTTTTTAATAACTAAAAAATAAAATTATATAATTTCTACAGCTTTATTTTAAGGAAAAATAATCTTTATAAACCACCCAATTATTTATTGTGTTGTTGTTTATTTGTTGTTAACTTTTTTCCCTACCACCTACGAGGTAGACTGAATATTTACAGAAATATACGATTTTGGGTTTGTATCTCGGCTACAAGCAGCAACAGCACTTTTGAAGACAAAGCATTAAATTTCAGACAAAGTATTAGGCATCATAGTCTTAAAACCTAAATAATACAAAGAGTAGTTACCAGCTAACGTTTCGCGTAGTTTTATATAAAGTGGCAGGTGTTTAAGCCAAAATTAAATTGGCATTTTAATATTTAGTTTATTGGTAACATTGCCTTTTGATGTTAAAAGGGTTAAGCATTTTTATGGTTAAATCATTTGATATTTATATTTGGATAGAAAAAGTTGATTTTATGCTTCGTTAGCGAGAGTTGATATTAATACTTCGGTAGAAGCAGCTGATATTCATATTCCGGTAGATAAGATTTTTTAAGCGGAGATAAAGATTGAATTAAGTTTAACGGCGGTTTACAGTTTACACAAACGGTTATATTTTCTATGTAACAATATTTTCGACATCTCTAAATTCCTCCTTTTTTCTTTTCCCCTAAACCTAATGTCGAAAACCATTACTTTGGAATTACATATTCGAAACCGATGGGCAAGTTTTTCCTCATGAATATATTTATTTTAATGTAAAACAAAATTTTCACTGAGCTAAAAAGGAAACAGCAGGCATAACAAATCCGACTTTGCACCTTTTGCTTCATGGCAGAATTGTTTTCGGAATCTGTGATGACAAACACTAAAACACCTAGCATTTTAGGCTAATTCTTCTTGTATTTTTTATTGCATTTATTTAATAAATTATAAAAAATATTTAAAAAACACGATATTCTTAATTTATACATATGCTCGTTTAGCCAAATCAAAAGGTTTATAGTCAAATAAAGTAACAACAAAGGGGATCAATACGTCACTATGTTGCGTCCAACATGGTAACTATTGCCTGAGTACCAGGCCATGAGGGCCACCAGGGTATTGAGCAAGCCAATAAACTGGCAAAGAATGGGTGCTGGCAGGGCAATGGTAGTCCCCGAGCCCCACTGTGGTATTCTATCATGCTCATCATGGCTCCATCGGGTCATCTTTTAGATCAGGGAATCCCAAAACTGGTGGATAAGAACACCAGGACAGCGTCAGGGAAAAAATCATAAAGGCACAGTCGCCTGAATTTACGAAAAACCTTCTGAATTAGTACGTCAACTGACAGGTTATTGCTGACTGAATAAACACCTGGAAACAATATAGGCCTGACAAAAAAACCTATGCAGATTGTGCCAGGAAAAAAAGAAATCTCTGAACACATATGGTGCTACTGTAAAGCCCTTTGTCATCTGCGGTTTGCAAGGCTGGGTGAGAAATAACCTAAAGCAGTAACATTTACCAAGGAGCTAGTTTCAAGCTTGTGAAGTCTGATTAAAAAACCGGCTTGGATAGTGTACTCTAACATAGGGATGGAGCATACACAATAAAACTGATCAGGTCGCAGTGTTATAGGAATACAATCCACCTTTGAGCTAATCTAATTTATTCTCTTATTGTTTTTTTATCTTTGGACAAACCACGAAGGTTGAAAGCCTAAATAACGTACCGTGGGTGTCTTAAGCGAGGCAAGGGGGAGTTTGTTGACACTGGCCTTAAATACTTATATGCCAACAATCTTTGTTTAATTTCTACCTGTTAGTGTTTTAAACGCGTCAGACTGTCTCTTTTTTAAACATTGCGTACGAACCATTTAATTTGGCTGTATTATATCTGTAGTATAATGGTATATATATTCTAATGGTCAAATCCTGTTATTACAAAAAATATTATTTTTTTACGTTTCAGCGGCACAAAAATAAATTAAAACTTACAAGGATTGTACTACCACGGAGAATAACGCTATTCGTAGATTATAAATGATACTTTGACAATTGTATAAATATTTATTTACATTAACTTTTAATAACGACTGACAGTAATGGTAATTTAATTAATGAATTATGCACAAATTCTTCATATTTAAATTGTTTTTAAAAACTGTAAATACTAGTTTAGGTAACCAACAAATATTTATAAAAATGTATGTATAATACCATATTTTGTATGTAATAATACATTTAACTTGCTTTCCTGTATAAGGAGAAGTCTGGTACTGAATGTATATCAAAGATGGCCGCAGATACAAAGTGTACTACTTAATACTAACGTACCGTGGGTGTCTTAAGCAGGGTAAGAGGAAGTTTGTTAACACGGGACTTAAAAACTTGAAAATTTGGGAGGGAAGGAAAGACCTCCGCTGGCAGTAGGTTCCACAGTCTAGAAACTCTAGGGATAAAAGAACGAACGAAATGGGAAGTTCGAGACCTGTCCCATTGGATCGTATAGGGATGCATACGTGCGGCACCACGAGTTTCTCTGTCGGGAGGTGCAAGAGGATGGACTATACTGGATAATTCGTCGGAGCAGAAGCCGTAAAAGTATCTATAGAAGAGCGATAGATCTCCCACATGTCCTTTAAGTTGGCTCTTGACAAAAGGAAACAACCGAAAGTCACACGGCCCAAGTCGGGGATATAAGGCGGATGTTCCAAAAGTCTCAAGCCTGCATCTGTCAAAAATTGATTGGTAAGTTCAGCTCAATGAGGTGGGGCATTGTCATGATAAAGGTACCAGCTAGCGAGTTGCGAGTTTGGGCGAATCATTCTTAACTGGTAGGTGGGAGAGGAGCTTTCCTCGCCTGAGGAGGTACCACCCCACTCACCCTTTAAAGAACTCGTGAAGTCTTAACGGACGTTTCGGGTTCTGGGTTTGTGAGTCAGTTTTCCTTCTTCCTTCTTTTTCTTTTCTTTTTTTTTCCTTTTAACCCCCAAACTATGTACAAATGATGGCGGCACACCCGGAAGTAAAATATTCCGGAGGTAAAATACCCCTCCATTCGGATCTCCGGGCGAGAGGTGCATCCGGGAGGCCTTCATCGAGAAGTTTAATTTCTTTTGCAAACATATGTGGGCTTAACACCAATATAAACTCCGTTCACCATCACCTTCAGTCATCTAAGCCCCACATACTGTTTCTAACGGAAACACAAATAAGTTCTAAATCTTCAACCAGCCACCTTCTCTTCCCAGGCTACGAACTTATTTCGTCTTTCCGCCCACATGGTGGCGTATGTGCTTACGTCCGCAACGATCTGGCTTGTGCTCGAGTTTCTAATCTTGAATCGGGTAGGCCTGATATCCTTTGGCTCAAACTTTCCCTTAGGTCTTCAACTAAATTTATCTGCTGTTTGTACCGGTCCCCATCTAATAATTCCTATGTCGAATTCTTTGACTTTCTTTCAACAAAGATCGATAGCATAATTTCTCAGTTTCAATCGGCTGAAGTAATCGTGCTTGGCGACTTCAATGTCCATAATAAGGATTGGCTGGGCTCTTCAAAAACTGACCCCCAAGGCAGAGCAGCCGAAATCTTCGCAGTCAGTAACTCTCTTACCAACCTTATTATGAAACCCACCTACTTTCCTAGAGTCCCAAATCATAGTTCAAATCCCTTAGATCTCTTTCTTACTACAAATCCCGAACTCTATGAAACATCTGTCACAGCACCCCTAGGTCGCTCAGATCATGGCTTAGTTACTATATCTTACCCTGCACATCCCGAGGTAAATGAATACATGCCACCACGCACCGTATGGCACTACAACTCAGCCGACTGGGATGGCCTAAGGGACTTCTTTGCCACTTACCCCTGGAATTCCATCTGCTTTTCTTCTCGTGATCCTTCCCAAATTTGCAATCAACTTACTGAATTAATTCAATTGGGCATTGAAACCTATATTCCACACACCATCAAGAACCCCAAAAATCCAATAACAAACCCTGGTTTTCTAAATCTTGTGAAAAAGCCAGAATTTTAAAAGTTCAGGCTCACAAGAAGTTTCTACAGGATCCTAGTCCAGAAAACCGACAGGCCAGCATTGAAGCAAGAAACTACTACAATCAAACAATTTCTGAAGCCAAAGACTCCTTCGACAATCGTATCAAAAACAAAGTTCTTTCTTGCTCAAATGGCAGCAAATCCTTCTGGTCCTTTGCAAAAAACATAAGTAGGAATTTTTGTACCAGTTCTTTTCCACCACTAACTTTGGAAGATGAAATTATTTCTACTGCTAAAGGAAAGGCAGAACTATTTGCCAAACAATTTGCTGCCAATTCAACCCTTGACCCTCCCGTAAATTATCCAATTCCAACGGTTGCCCCAGTTCCTCATAAAATGCCCGATATTATTTTTAAAGTAAAACACATTAAGCGTATCCTTTCCTCCCTTAACACCAAGAAATCGTCTGGGCTGGACGGCATACCAGCAATCGTTTTAAAAAAATGTGCTCCAGAACTTGCACCAATTTTAACTCGGCTCTTTCGAATTTCTTACGACACAGGTATCTTTCCGGAGAGCTGGAAGGCTGCACGTGTTCAACCTATTCCCAAGAAAGGATCTAAATCGCTTCCATCTAACTATAGACCAATTTCAATTCTCTCAGTTCTTTGTAAAGTAATGGAAAAATTAATTAATTCACAAATTCTTAAGTACTTAGAAAAACACAAAATTTTGCACGACAGGCAGTATGGATTTCGCCACAAAAGATCTACAGCAGATCTTCTTTCCTTCGTATCACACTGTTGGAATAAGTCTCTTGAGTTTCTAGGTGAGTCCCAGATCGTTGCTCTTGATATATCCAAAGCTTTTGACCAGGTCTGGCATGCCGCACTTCTTAATAAACTTCCCTCCTATGGTCTTTCAACTAAACTCTGTACTTGGCTCTCTAGTTATCTATCTGATCGACGTATATCAGTTATTGTGGACGGCCATTCTTCAAGTTTTCACCAAGTAAATGCTGGAGTACCTCAGGGCTCAGTTCTGGCACCAACATTGTTTCTTCTTCACATCAATGACCTTCTCTCGTCCACAACTAATTCCATTCATAGTTTCGCCGACGATAGTACCCTTCACTCCAGCTTTCAGGTCCCTAAATCCATCACTAAACCTGACTTGGAAAATAAACGCAGAGCGATGCAGATATCTCTTTCGCAGGATCTTAATTTAATATTGGATTGGGGCGCCAAAAATCTCGTCCATTTTAATGCATCCAAAACACAGTCATGTTCTTTGTCGCGAAAAGAGTCATCAAATACTCATCCTCTACTTATGAGCGGCCAAGTTCTACAGAGCAAAGACACCTTCAATCTCGTGGGCGTCACATTTAAAAGTAACCTTAACTGGCATAAACACATTGTATCTATAGCCACGGCAGCTTCAAAAAGCTTGGATTTCTCTTTCGAGCTAAAAAGTATTTTTCCGCTTCTAATTTATACACTTTATATGTGTCCCAAATCCGACCCCCTTGGAATATTGTTCTCATATCTGGGGCATGGCGTCCCCAACAACCCTGAGCATTCTTGATTCTATTCAAAGAAGAGCTATTCGTCTCATTAATGATCCTTCACTTACAGAACGGCTTCCCTCTCTTGCCCATCGTCGGGCTGTGGGCGATTTATCGCTTTTTTATAGGTACTTCCATGGCTTCTGCTCTGAAGAATTGACCAGTATAGTTCCTCCACTCACGGTTCCCAACAGAGAAACTCGTGGTTCCGCGCGTATGCATCCATATACGGTCCAACTGGACAGGCCCCGAACTTCTCACTTTGTTCGTTCTTTTATCCCTAGAGTTTCTAGATTGTGGAACCTGCTGCCCGCAGAGGTCTTTCCTTCCCCCAAATCTTCAAGTATTTAAGTCCCGTGTCAACAAACTCCCTCTTACCTCGCTTAAGACACCCACGGTACGTTAGTATTTAGGCTTTTAGCCTTCGTGGTTTGTCCAAAATTAAAAAAAAAAAAAAAAAACTTTTCAATAAGTTTTGAAAGGCATACTGTAGTGTACCAGAGAGCATTTACGGTCTTCTGTTCTCGGGGCACAACACGTTTAATTATTCTTCTTGAACCAAAGAAAACAACTATCATCATATTTTTTACAGATCTTGATATGCCCCAATTTTTTTAGGCGCGCTTGTGGCGGCTTCGGTTGTATCGGCGAGCGTCGATCACCGGAGTTAAGCAGTGAAATGCGCGCCCATAATTTGGATGGGTGTCCGGCGACAGCGGTGTTTCGGAAAGCGGCACACGGTGTTCTGCTTGGGGATGCGGACCGAGCAACAACCATCCAAGTTATGGAATGAATGGTGTGTGAATGAGAAGGAGTAGGGGTCAAGGTACAATAAGCCTTCAGGCTGCAGTTCACCACCTAGGGGGCGGTCGTCGGACCTGGGTGGGATGACCCCAAAAGGGTGAAAAAAATGCCCCAATTTTAAAAATGGTGAACGAAATCAAATTAAAAATTATCGCCCTGTTTCCATACTTTGCAATTTTGCGAAGGTCTTTGAGTCGATTCTTTATGGACGAATCTACCTGTCAGCTCGTGCGTATATTGCTTTTGAACAACATGGTTTTGTAGACGGTAGGTCAACTGTTTCTAATATGGCATGCTTAACACAATTACTGTCTAAAATTTTGGATAAACAGGGACAGGTGGATGTAGTCTATACAGATTTTGCCAAGGCCTTCGACAGAATTTCGCACATGGTTTTACTTAATAAGCTAAGGGCGTTTGGATTTGATAACCAAACTCTGAAATTTTTTCAATCTTACTTAACTAATAGGAAACAATTTGTATTTTATAATGGGTACAAATCGAATGAATATATCGCAACGTGGGGTGTGCCGCAGGGCTGGAACCTGGGGCCATTATTATTTCTGCTTTTTATTAATGATTTATGTCAAGTCATTAAGTGTAACAAGTTGCTTTTTGCAGATGATCTTAAGGTATCTTTGCCCATTAAAACTTATACTGATTTTGCACACGACTACAACAACAATTAAGTTACATTCAGAGTTGGTGCGAAGAAAACAAACTCAGTCTTAATGCAGCTAAGTGTCAAGTAGTTACTTACACTCTTAAGCAGCATCCTTTTCAGTATCCCTATTCCATATCGGGAGTAGTTTTAGAAAGAGCTAGTACACTGAAAGATTTGGGGGTTGTGTTTGATTTAAAATTAAATTTCGTTGACCACATCAACCAGATAATTCTTGCGGCAGGTCGGACACTTGGCTCCATTGTGCGCAATAGTAAGAATTTTAGGGATTCAAGAGTTCTAAAAACCCTCTTTTGTACATATGTGCGTTCGAAACTTGAATATGCCTCACTGATTTGAAATCCTTACTATGATTGTCACATAAATAATATAGATAGAGCCCAGAAAAGGTTTTTAAAGTTTTTAAATTTTAAAACAGATGGGATTTATCTACAGCGAGGCTCAGATTACCATGTTTTGTTGGAAAAATTTAGTTTTGACAGCTTAAAAGTACGGAGGGTGTCTGCCTCCATGACCCATTTGTTTAAATTGCTGCACGGTGAGGTTGATTGTCCTAACTTGCTAAATCAAATTAATTTTTTGTCCCTAGATTGAACGCTAGAAACTCTGTAACCTGTGTGAAAGAGCTAGGACTAATATAATGTTAAAATCGCCGGTCAATTTTATATGTGCCTGTTTTAATAAGATTTCAAGGGACTGTGATATTTTTAATTGTACTAAAAATGAACTGAAAAGAAAAGCCAAATGTACTCAATAGAATTTATTTTTGAATGTTATTTATACTGTTGAATTCTTTGTTAAATAGTTTATATAATGGGTTATATTATTATTATTATTATTATTATATATAATATGAGTATTATTATAGTTATTTTTATAATTTGCTATGTAAATTACTCTGCAAATGGGTTCTTGTTGGGCAATAAAGCTATTATTATAAAGCTATTATTATTATTTGCGAACTTCGGTCGGAGTTTCTTCTCCTTCGAGAACCCATATCTTATTCTGTTGTTTAGTTGGACGTCGTAATAATAAAGATAAGTTTCATATCCCGTGACGATCGACACTATGTCTTTAGATTTAACCTCCTGGAATTTGGACATCATTTTTTTACACCATTTCACTCTTTGTATCTGCTGCTCGGTAGTTAACTTGTGTGGAACCCAAAGAGTACAAATGTTTCTAAAACCCAAGTGCTTATGTATGATCGTGTGTAATGTTGCTAATGTCTCTTCTAACTGTCAATAGGTAATTCGTTGGTTTGTTTCTATAGCTTTTTGGACGGCAGATATGTTTTCTGGGGTAACTACTTCACACGGTCGACCTGAGCGTGAGGCGTCTTCAAGCAAAAACGAGCCCCGCTGAAATTGTTTGTACCATCTGTATATGGTCGCATGAGATGGACAGTCATCACCATTTCGTCTAAACACTGTTCTTGAAATAACCCACTTGAAAAGTTGTATTTCAAAATTGCACGGCACTCGATAGTCGTCCACGACGCCATTGCGCTAAAATCGCTGGACACGAACTGGCGCAAAACTGATAATTTACTAATAACTATGTAGGACTACGACATGTAATGACATGTACAAACAAAAAACATCAATGTTACTTTCCTGCACCGTTTAGTTACAAAGTATCTTAAAACTTACTAAACGCCCTACGTAAGTACTGTTTATATTTTAAATTCCGTTTATATTTTTTTGTGATAAGATGCTAAAAAAAATTAATTTTACAATATTATATTTGTTTTGGAAAAAGATATATTTTATTAATGTGCATATTAGAATGGGCAAAAAAAAATTATTTAAAAAATATATGGAAGATATTGTTAAATGTGACAAAAATAATATCGTAAAGGTCCTTAATATCAATATTAAAAAGTCTTCCTTCGCAAATATAATTTTTTGACAACAATCTTTTTTTTATGCACGACCCAAAAATTGATAAAATTTTTATTAACACACATTCTTAAAGAAAATTAAATTCCCTGCAATTTTTTTCTTGCAAAACACGCAAATTACTTATCTGAAAAATTTGACCAACACACATTTTTATAGGAATATTAATGCTTTTCCAAATAGCTCTCTTTGTAAATTGTCGTTAAATAAGCCGTTTCCATGTACTCCGACTGAAGATTTTTTCAATTTTTTTGTTTTTCCTAACTTGGATTCTTGTTACTACCACTAAGATTTATTTTTAAATAAATTTAATAAATATTTTTAAAGAAAATTTTATGCAGTATTAAAAAGATTTTAAATAGTTTTTAATAAAATCACAGCTTCCAAAGTTATTTGATGCAAAAAAATTGACAAACTACTTTTGGATTTAACTTTAACGTCGCATAACTTTTAAATGAGTAAATTTATTTTTAACCTGTACATTAAAAGTACCTTAAAAAGTCCGATCTAGCCTATAACGCCAGAAAATAATATAAAATAAAAGCGTGTTAAAAAAGAAGACGAAAAGCGTTGAATGGAAGCAAATAGGTTATAAATCCCTAAACAAACCATTTTTTACAAAAAAAAGAGGTAAATAAACAACAATTTTAAAGAAACCAATATTAAACGAAATGGAAACTTTTATAAATTTGGTATTGAAATTGAAAAAAAATAGTGTACCTATTCAATTAATGTTCACCGTAATATTTTTTATTTTCTTGTATTGCTATAAACCATAGCTAACTATTAGCTTAAACCTATAAACCATTTTTTTTTATTTAATACCAAAAGCCTAATTTAGAAAAACCGCTTACAAGATCTAAAATAAAGTAACTTTCTACGAGGCTTCCCATAACAAGATAGTTGTAAAAATTGACCTTATGGATAATTTAACAAGGTAATCCATATTTAGTTAAAATACTGAAAGGATTTTTAGTGAAACTCTATAAAAATAATGTTTCCTGATAAAATAAAATCAGATTTGTTTTAGTCCAATTTACACATACCTTTGTATGTTTTATACATGACGTTTTATACATCACGTTTTTTTTCTAGATGTCAATAGATTCGTCAATGGAAAAAGACGGTGGTCCGATTCAAATATTAAAATAATATTATAAACCCATATTCAGAAAGAATAAAAACATTAAAGCTACTTGGAAAAATCTGTAATTTGTTGAAAAGTAAATTATAATTAAATATGAAACTTCTTGACGGCTTCTATGAATAATAGAAAACGATGAAAAAATTACATGTTAATTTGGCAGATAAAACAATAAAAAGTATTATGTCAAATCATAGTCAAATCCCTAAAAAGTCTTACTTACTGTATAGAGTAGTTAAAAATGTGTAATGAAAGTAGGAAAACACAATAATATTTTTGAATTAAAAACACTTTACACACTATTTGTTTTAGTCACATCCTATCGTTATAAATTTATTTTAATATTTTCAATTATGATTTTAACCATGTAGAAAAATATACAGGGTGTTGTCAAATTGCGGTAAGAAAATTTAAGGGCCTATTCCTGAGCCAATTTTATAAAAAAAGTGTGTATTTTAAACATTCCCTATTCAATTTTAACAACATTTTTGTTAAAATAGAATATTAATAAAGCACAACACTTATTTTAATTAGTGAAACCATGGGCGGCGTGGGACGCATCTCAGCTAATATTATTGACACAAAAATGTACGCCACTGACTTTTTAAAAACTTATATTTTTTTCGGACAAAAAACTTTAAAAGAAAACTTTTGTGTTTCTTAATATTTTCATGTAAGTTGCTTAGTTTTTCAGAAAAAAAATAAATTCGCTAAACTACATATTCTTGGACCATACAAAAACATTAGGACATGTTATCTTCTAAATATTAGAGAATTATTGCAATTTACCGGCCTTATTTAAATAGTGCTTGTACCCATAATATAGAGTAGTTTTTCTTTATTGTTTTGTGTTGTAGGGCTTTTTTATAACACAATTATAGAAATACATTTGAAAAAGCAAGGTTTTGAGTATTTTTACTTTTAAAAACTTATCGATTTTGTGATCGGCAGCCGTTCGGTTCGACGAACAGTCCCGAAGTTAAAATAAGGCCAAAATAAGACACGACCTAAAACCGACATAAATAAAGCCGGGCACTATACTTATTAGGGGAGTCGATATTCTACCATGCACCTGCGCAAGCTCAGATGTCAAAATAAGGCCGGTATTATTAATGCCTGGCCTTATTTCACTGTGCAATAATTCTCTATTAAGTGTTATAACTCCTTATAGAGAATAGTGTAACAACAACAATATTAAGTTAAGTTAAGCTTCATATGTGTAAGTAGTAACCCAAAAGTTATGATTTATTTAACATAAAGTATATTACTTTTTTATGCTTTTTAAATAAGTACTTCATATTTATAACTAATTTTTTAATTACCCAAAAAGCATTTTTATAATTTTGTATTATCCTGTATATTGTAATGCAATTTTTATAAACGCTTAACGCTTAATTTTTTGAATAAAAAAATAGTATTTTTTTTATTTTATGTTTTTGCGTTAACCTGAGTTTTTCCTAAAAACCATAGCCAATACAAAAAGATATTATACCCTTTTGACTATTCTTTTATGCTATTTGAGAAGCTCCAAATCAAAACCTGGTCCTGGATAAAACAACAATTTTTGCTCCGCGTTTTATTATTTACGATTAAAAATATTTTTAATCGATTTATATTATATTAGATAAATATAAATAAATTATATTTTAATTTAAAAACTTTAAAAAACTTGAAAAAATGAAAAATGAAAAACGCAAGGTAAAAATTTTATCCTATTCTAAAAATTGTGTTTTAATAAAAACAAAAATTTAATCCCTTCTTAAAAATTGTGCTTTTTCGAAGTTATATTTTCGTGATTTTAATCCATCTAGTGTATTCTACAGCGATCTTTATTACAGCTTTGGGCATTTTAGACAAAGCAAAAATTTCTAATAGGAATAACTTTTTTTTCCAAATATTGAAAATTAAAAAATTACAGATATAGTACATCCGCGGACACACTGTGTAATATAAAGAAACCAATTAAAACTGTCTTAATTCTAATGCTACACTTCAATGGGTCAGTAATTTTTGTGTTCAGTTTTTTTTTTAGTTTTAGTATTTTTTTAACTTTAAATTAGTAACCGACTTGACACCTAAATGATGCCGATGGATTTTTTTTGTAAAGTGTTTTTATTTTTTGTTCTGTACGATCAATCAAATACCTATACAGGGTGGGATAAACAATGACGTCCAAACTTTAAGGACTAATTTTACATTAAAAAATATGAAAAAACTTTATATAAAAATTTTTCTTAAACGTCTTATTTTTAAACTAAGAAATGTATTTTTGTTTTATGATAACGTTTATACCAAATGGGATATTTTTAAAAAATTTGAGGGACGCCATCTACGCACCAAAACATATTTTTGGCATAAAAGAAAAAAAATTATTACCATTGTCGTTCATAGGGGTTAAAGGTTAATATTTTTTAATAAAAAATGGTACGCCACTTCTTTTTCTGAAATAATAATATATTATAATTTTTAAAATTTCCAATAAATTTTTAACACATTTGTTTTTTTAATTTTTTTTTATTGATGCACGGTTTTTGCGTAGATAAAATAAAAACCATTACTCGGCACTATCATTTTATACGGATAATATCAAATTCTGGGGTAAAAAACTACCTTCGATAGTTTATTCTTTAATAAGATACCTAGGGATTTGACCATGCCACGATAACCGTGCATCAAATAAAAAAGTCAGGAGATCAAATTTGTTTTTAACTTAATGGAAATTTTGAAACCTATTTTTATTTTTAAAAAATGCAGTAGCGTACCATTTTTTGATTAAAAATTCTAACCTTAAACCTCTCATGGACGACATTGGTAATAATTATTTTTTTCTTGTATGACAAAAAATGTGTTGTGGGGCATAAAAGGCGTCCCCCAATTTCTTTAAAATTATCTTAATTGTTGTAAAAGTTATTAAAAAAAAATCCATTTATAACACCTTGTAGTTTAAAACCAAGACATTTAGGACACATTTTAATAAAAAAATTTAAAAATTTTTAGTGTAGAATAAGCTCTTAAAGTTTGGACGTCACTGTTTTGCCTACCCTGTAAATTTCTGGCCATTTTAAACAACCAGCTTACCCTTTTTATTGCTATAATAGACAGGTAAGTTAACTCTAAGTTTTGCTGAATTATAAACTACATTCTTATTAATTGTTACGTATTAAAAGTACTTTATATATTCCTTCGCCATTTTGTCGAAAATAATATTTATGGACTATTTTCATAAAATTATAATGGTCCATTAAAGGTGAAACGTTTTATTAATTAAAATATATAATTTAGATTTATTTAAAAATATAATAAATACATTTTGTGCGCTACTAATATACCATGATACATGTATTTTTGACTGATATCGATAGTGTGATGGTATTGACACGACTAGACACAAAAAGCAACATTAAGAGATAGAAGTAGTATAAAATACCCGCAAATAGCCTTTACTATTTTAATAATTGTATTCTTTCTTTTTTCCTAACTTAAAACATATAGAAAACACACCTATAAATTTCAGGCACGAACAGTAAATTTTAGTCTAGGGGCCAGGGCTGTTTCGTGGCCGATCCAAATCACGGAGTTTCAGAGTGTATTTCTATGCATAATGACCCGCTAAAGTCAAATTTTAAACTTGCTTTTGCGTCGGAAATGACGGAAATTTGTTATGAACAATTTAATTGTTTATAAAGCTGAAGCTCTAGAAAAACTAAAAGAGATAAAATCTTTTTTTTTAATAAAATTATTTCTTAAAAAATCTACAAAACGACGTCTAATAAACCTTGATTTATCTGTTAAAACCGGAGCTATGGCAAAATTAGTGTAAAATCATAGCGAAATTACGACATTTAGGCAAATTTTCACTAAAAACGCTTCTTGATTGTAAATAAAATACCTTTTTAATAGCTTAAATAAAAGAAAAAGTTACTAGCTTTAAGACCCAGTCAAATTTTTAATCAAAATATTATTTATAGCTAAGTTATTACAATTAAAGGCGGATATTTTTTTTAAACAAAAGTTGCTAAGTTATTACAATTAAAGGCGGATATTTTTTTAAACAAAAGTTGCGTTTTAGCTTGTAGCTAGTTGTTAGCTACTTTAAGTTTACATTATAGCAAAGCAAGTTACATATACAATCAATAATGATGGGGGAGCCCAAGAGAAGATTTCGGGATCTACTACGCGCGGCAGATTAATATACTGGAGGATACCTTATACTCGATTAAGTACCTCCACCAAATATGAGCTCCGTGTACAGGATCATAAAAAACAAAAATATATCCATCAAAAACTGTCAAGCACGTCAGACTAAGATAGAATGAGTTAATTACATGCTAAATAGTGTATATTCCACTAATCTGGCAATTTGAGAGTGACAAAAAGGAAACAGAGAGCTACAAAAAAAGGTCAGATTAGCAATATCGAATGTGGCTATTTTTAATTTTAAAGAAAATAATTTAGGGACACCTAAAACTATATAATATGATACGACCCGAACGATTTCCACAAGCGGAAATAATAATAGTATTTTTTGACATATTAAAAAGTCTATAGCTGCTTCCCCACCAATGTAAAAGTATAGATTATATAACATTTTTTTCTTCGTATCATCTAAGCTTTGCAACCCAATAGGTCTCTATGACGCTCGAGTAAATCTCCATTTAGCATCGTGGGCTCCCCTACTATAATAACACAAAATAATACGAATTTTCTCTAAAATTAGTATATACATATTTTATTTAATCAATTTATTTCTTACGTCTTTTCTTATTTATTTGAACATTAATATTTATATTATTATTGGAGTAAGTGCAGTATGAAAATATTTTTAAGTTGTCGCGCATTAACAAAATAAGCTTGTACTAGTTTAGTTAGTATCTGCAACTTATTAATTTTTAATACACAATTATTCGTTACATTAATATTTGTTATACAGCGTGTCTACTTGTGTTTGCGCAATATAAAAACTCTTTTATTATTAAATTTACGAAAAAAGTTATTCTTTATAAAAAGTTCTACATGGTCCAAAACTCAAAATGTATTCATCGGATGTTAATTTTTGCAGTGGTATACGAGGTATGCCAAAATAATAATTTTGCTTACAAGGAAACTACCTCTATTTTTCGTATTATCAAAAATTTTATTACGAAAAGATTTAGGATTATTAATAACATTTAAATATGTATCTTTGTTCATTTACAAGAAACATTTATTTTTGCGATAACGAGGTGACTTTTTGCTGTTTTTGCAGCGAATTTTCACTGTTAATTAATTAAAAATTTAAAAAAAAATTCTGACAAGTTTACATATTTAAATGTAATTTTTATTCCCAAACATCTTTCTTTTATAAATATATTTAATTTTATGGAGAGTTAAGTACTTTCCTCATAAGCAAAATTTATATGTTGTCAACATAGCCCGTATACCACTGCCCAAAATTTATATCTAATGATTTTGTGTTTTAGACCATGCAGAACTTTTTATAAACAATAAACTTGTTTTATAAACTCAATAATAATAAAGCTTTCCATATACGGCGAACTTAAGTAGACACGCTGTATATATAGTTTTGTAACATGTAAATTTAAATTCCCCACCCTCCAAGCCAAGTGATAAGTAAAAATTTGCCTAATGCCGTAATTTTGCCATATCTCGGGTTCTTATAAATAAATTAAGGTTTATTAAGAAATTAAATTAAAGAACAAATTTTATCTGAATTTTTTTTATCCATGTTAGCTCAGGAGCTAAAGCCTTATGAACAATTGAATTGTTTATAACAAATTTCCGTCCCTTCCAACGCAAAATTTAGATTGAAATTCAAATTTGGCGAGTCAAAATATATAGGAATACACTCTGAAACTACACTATTTCTTTTTATGCCACATTTTTTTTTATTTGAGGAGGTGATCTACAAACCGCAGTTTTTCAGAAACACAGCTTTTTGTTGCGCACTTGAATAAAATGTTAAACATTTTTGAGAAGTTGGGATAGAATGAATACAGTTCCAAATTTGGCCATGGAACACTATTTAAAATATAATATTCCATACATAACTCAGTTTTGTTGATTGTGTCAAAAACTGCGGTTTGCAGATCACCTCCTCATTTATGCTAAAAAAGCACTTATTTGCTCAATATTTTCCATGCAGACTTTGTTCAGTGTAAGGGAAAGCATTTCTATTTACTTAGGTTCTTATATGTTTATCATAATAAATTGAAGGGTTTGTTGTTTTTCAATTTGCGATTTGTGAAATGTAAATACACCAAAGAAGTCATTTAATATAAAAAACACATGTATGAAAGTACTAGCATAACTAGGGCCAGAATGATCCATGTCTATCAAAAATATAAGCCCACCTTCCAAAATAAAAAAAAAAGGGAAAAAAATAACAATTTAAATAAAACAAAGTGGCAAAGTATTTACACAAATACTTTCTTGATTAAGTTTTGGTCTTAACAATATTAAGGCTATAAAAACATTATTAGTGTATTATTATCGACTTTAAATTTTTAACGCAACCTCTTTTTTTTTATATTAATAAAATATTTCGATATTCTGAAAATAATATACTAGCTTCTTTAGCAACCTTAAAATTTTAATTTTTGCATGCGATTTTATCTATGTACATCAAGTTACTAAAGTATAATAAATTTTTTTTTACATAAACTGGATGATAATTAACAATTACGCATAAACTTAAAAATTATTGCTAAAGACAAGTAATAAGTAATTATAAAAAAAGGTTAGTAAAATATTTTTACCTATAGGAAGATATCCAAAATTAATCACGTACCGAATCTACAAAAACGCTTAAAAGTACCACTTACCTCGGCTGGTCTCTTCGTTAGTAGAACTTCGTTAGTAGAAAGACCCCTTTTTTCTTGCTGCTATAATGGATTATGGGACACTGGATGGTCTAGTTATCTGGCAGACAACACTTTAAGATTAAATTATATTTTTAGGTCTGAAGAGATTCTAAGTAAAAAGTTTTAGGAGTTAAGTAACGTCGGACGAACTCATAGTTGAGTTTCGACCCTGTTTCGCGACTGATGCACTATTTTTTAGATGTTCAGGGCACATGTAAAAAGTATATTCGGTCCCATTTGCACTTGTATATGTGGTACTTAATAAACAATTTTTATGGGTTTTTATATCAGTTCGTAAAACGTAAAATGCAAAAATTAAAGGCCACCTAAGTTAAAGGCTGACCCTTTAAATTCAATTTTAATTTTTTTATTAAAATAGGCGGATTAAACATACTATTTGATATTAAGAAATATTAGAGTAAAAAAAATATTTGTCTTCTTTTTCTTAGACATTCAAATTGAACTTTGTGCACAAAATATCACGTTAGAATGTGAAAAATACTATCTGACGTTGAGAAATATTAGAATAAAAATAAACACAGGGTGTTACAGAATGTGGCTAAAATGATTTAAGGGCAGATTCGACAACAGAAAATAATAAGAAAAAACATTTAAAGATTATATATTGTTAGACTGGATATAAACCTTATTTAAATGAGTATTAATTTTTGTTGTTACATAATTACCAATAAAAAAAAATAAAACCTAATTTTTAAAACAAAAAGTTTTCGCAATGTTTTCTTATGGTCTAAAAAGATGTAATTAAGTGAATTTTATTTTTTTCTCCTAAACTATATAAGATGCTAAAACAATAGGAAGCCATAAACTGTATTTTTTTTGATTAAAAAAAAGCACAACAATTTTCCACACATTTGAACAGTATACGTCATTAACAAACAATTGAATAACACGTAATGATTTACATTTTATTTTATTATTTTAAATTGGTAAGTTAAGTCTACAAGAATAATAGGCATAGTCTACTACAACCCTTTCCACAAGTTCTAAAAACCTAAAAAATATGCAAAAATCTCTTATTATAAATGTAATATTTTATAAGATTTTAGTATTCTATCGCTTTCAATTTTTAAGGTAAAAAACGACAAGGAAAAATTTTTATAATTTCTAAAAGTATTTTAAAGGTAACAATAACCTAATATTTAAAAAGAAAACTGTAATTTTTCAAAAAATGCTGTTGCCTTATGGCACGCGAGTTCCTTGCATGACCACTTTTTTTTAAACATTTCAATCAAGTTTTCTTGATTTTCTATAAAGTCATTTATAAAAATCAATAATTTATATTAGTTGACGTTGTGTGATAGCCCATATTACAACTTAAACATGAACCAACATTGAGAAAAGTGACCAAATATGGAATACTATTTTGTTTTGATACACAATTTGCATGAAAATGAGAAATAAAAAACTGTAGTATTTTTTAACAATCATATACAAGGTGTTTCACAACTTATAGGACAAACTTTAAGGGCTAATTCTACACTAAAAAATATAAAAAAACTTTAAATATAAATTTGTCCTAAACGTCTTAGTTTTCGAACTACAGGGAGTTAAAAATAATTTTAAAAAAATATTTTTTTTATAATAACTTTTATACCAATTGACATATTTTTTTAAAAATTGGCCGACTCTATTTATGCACCAAACCACATTTATCGGCGTACAAGAAAAAAATTATAACCAGTGTCGTCCATGAGGGGTTTAAGGTGGATATTGTTTGATAAAAAATGGTACGTCACTGCATTTTTTGAAATAAAAATTATTTTTAAAATTCTCATTTGGTTTAAAATACATTTAAGCTCTTAAATTTAAGTACGATTTTGCGTTAAAAAATAGGAATCATACTCGGCACGGTCATTTTGTATGGATAATAATCAAATTCTACAGAAAAAATAATATACCCATATTTTATTTTTTAATTAAATAGGGTCTTAACCATGCCGAAAAATGGTTTTTATTTATTTACGCGAAAACCGCGAATCAAAAAAATGTTAAAAAATCAAATTGGTTCCAAAGTTAATAAGAATTTTAAAAAATATTTTTATATTAGAATAATGCAGTGGCGTACCATTTTTTTATTGAAAAGTATTTATCCTAAACCCCTTATGGACGACACTGGTAATAAATATTTTTTCCTTGTATGCCAAAAAATGGGTTCTGGTGCATAGAGGGCGTCTACCAAATTTTTTAAAATATTTTAATTGCTATTAAAGTTAACATAAAAAAGCAATAATTTTTTAAATTTTTAACACCCTGTAGTTTGAAAACTAAAACGTTTAGGACAGATTTTGATATGAAGTTTTTATATTTTTTAGTGTAGAATTACCCCTAAAGATTGTCGGATAAGTTATGAAACACCCTGTATTTGTCCTTTATTTTCTAAAATTTTTGGGGTTACATTGAATAATATTAATTACGATTTAAAAAAATAAAAAAATGATAAGTGTAGCTAAATATGAAATAGGTTCCCCGAATATGAAATACTATTAACTAGACTGGGAAAAAACCGACTTTAATTTGTTTTTTTTTTGGTTGAAAAATATATAAAAAATATTGTTAAGGGTGACAAAGAAAAAATATCGTAAAAATTTTAGCCCTTAATACTAATATCTAAAGGTCTTTCTCCTTTAATTTAGTATAGTAGTATTTTTAAAAACCCTAAAATGTTATAAAAAAGCGATAAAACAAAACATTGTGTCAAAAATCACGTGACTTAGAAAATGTCCGCTATGCGTAGGATACTTTCGCTAAGACCATAAATTGATCTGCGCAAACACGAAAATCCCAGGTCGTACCGTTCGGGCGCTATCGACTAAAATCGTAGATTTAACCCTGATGACTCAGTCATCGGAGCGCGGTTTAAATTTTTTGAATATAGTATTACGTCATACCTATCGAATAGTGAAAACCGCACGTCGCCATCTTTAGCCATAAAGGCACTACAATTGTTTAAAAATAGTTGAGAGATATCAATTAGCGATTAGAACGGTAACCCCATAGCAAAATCGATCATAGTGGCCTTATTAGTAGACTTAGAAAAATGAAACTTGGACAAAGGATAATCGACTGACGTTTCGCAATGATTTCAAGGTCAAACTTATCAAACGATCAAACCTGTCATTGAAAATGTTAGGAATCTTATCAACGCATCCTTTAAGACGTAACAGAGACAAATATAACCTCACTTATCGAACGACGCACGTGTGTGTAAACCTAACGCGCAAGCTCCCGGCTTAAGCACAACGCGGTGTTCGTCGGGCCTAAGAACAGGGTAGAAACCCCAACTAGCAAGCCAATCTGAGAGTGGAGAAATTTTATTTAGACTTAATTTTTAACCAATTAGAGAGCGGTTTAACCGACTAGATTTTACTAAACATACCCCTTGTAATTTCAAGGTCAAAGCATACAAAACGTCAATAATAACAAAGATAGCTGCGGTTAGATAATAAACGGTAAAAACAGTGGTAACTAAATAAAAAGCAGTGTTTGTAGTAAAGCATTTATTTTTAAATAAAAATACATACATGGTTGCCATATTGCTAAATAATTCTTAGAATAATGCCTTATAAAATAAATAGCAGTGATTGCAGTAAAGCATTTATTTTTAAATTACAAAATACATTGTTGCCATATTGCTAAATAATTCTTAGAATAATGCCTTATAAAATAGGATATTTAATTATAAACTCAGCATGTATTTTGGTACGTGGTCGTATTTTATCTCCTAAAAATAAAATATAATCATTTAAATTTAACTTCTGGTGTAACAACTCGCTTGGTTTTTCATATGCTGTTGCGTTTATATACGTTTTAACAGGTGTATCGATATTAACATATTCAATAATTCCACTTGTAATGGGAAACCTGTAGTAATCAAATTTTGTGCCATTTATATAAAGGTGTTTTGACAAACCCTTTTCGCAAACCAACATAATATTCATGTAGCCATACAAGTTGTTTTCGGGCTTATCCTTTACACCATCTTCTGTTTTAAGCTTTTTTGCTAAATGATATGGATGAGTTAAATTACGTCCGAATTTGTCGAGAGTCATCTTGAAAATGATGTTATGTTACTAAATCAACTCTTTTTATTCAATAATATCGGCTTCCTTTAACTCTTCAATAATACTCATAATCTCATTTTGGTGGTTATTATTACCCACTTTCTTGCTAGCCATTAACAATCTTAATCTATCCACAAGCTCATTTGGATCATCCCAGTAAATATAATCAGTTTTATTATTGTTAAATATTTTATGTTGAGTATCAATTGGTAAACCATAGCCTTGAGTATTTTGTGCTCTTGTAATTCGCAACTGTTTATCGCGTTCTTTTTGTTTTCTTATTCGCTCCTCTTTTATACGTTCGAGTAATGGTTTAATTGTTAACATGTACTTGACACCTCTGTTGCCAACATGCTGTTCGTTTTCATTAAAATTTCTCTTACTAGCATTCGTTAGCAAAACCAATTTTGCAAATGCTCGCTCGTCTAGTGCTGTAAATTTGTTTTTTAACGGATTGGTCTTGAATATAAGTTCATATAGACCAGGAGTTCCAATAAATTTTTCCCCTTTAACATAAATATCTGGGCCGTTAAATTCAAGTCGAGAATCACCGAAAGTTAGATGATCAGTAGCCATATCATGTTTTAAATAGTTTCGATCGTACTCGTTTTCCGTATCTTTTATAAAACCTTCCACATATTCTCTAGGTAGCGGATCATACTGATCTAGATATTCTCGAAAGGATTCTTCCGGAATACTATCAATCTGAACAGGATTAAATTGTGGGTCGACTCTAAAGTCATCATCATCAAAGTAACTTTCTTCAGGTTGGTGCTCATAGATAGTTCTGTTTAAATCAGTTTCCTCTGTTTCGCCTTCTTCCATCATTTGATCATCTTCCGACGTCTCATCATCCATATATTCTTTTTCTTGTTCAGCTATATCGTCTTGTTTTTTAACGGGACTGGCAAAGTTAAGAGGAGTTCGTGCTTTCTTTATTACTGTATGAGTAAAATTTTCGCTTTGACGTCTTTTTAAGGACTTTGGTATAAGTGGTTGTTTACCAGATTGAGTGTTTTGTATTGATTTGGATATTATTTTTGCCAAAGGTTTATACGTATTTTCCAATATAACAGCATTCTCATAACGGCCAGCTTTTATTGAATCATATAATTTTTTACACTACGCGAATGTTTATCAAGGAGTTGAAGAATGTTTGGATCTTCTTGCAAACTCCGCTTATCTTCTGAGCGCTGATCATCATTCGTGTCGAACTCTAGCTCGCCATTCTCACGTTGGCTTATTAAACGCCTCGCATCCCGTTGCGGTTCTTTAAATCTCTGGACCTACATAGGTTTTCTTCTGCCAGGCCCATAGTTTCCATGTGTTTATTCAGTCTGCACATCCATAGTTGACCCACTATTATTCTTACTGCCTTCCGGTTATAATTCAGATAGGTCTTTTGTAAATTCTGGCGAGTAAGCCTTGATGAACACTTTCGCCTGACGCTGTCCTTGTCCAACTTGTTCATAATCCATGATCTAATGGATGTATCTTATGATGGAATACCACAGTAGCTTAGGCCTACAATTGCTACCAGCCCCCTCCTTTGCCAATATATCGGCTTCTTCATTGCCTTCGTGGCACCGTTTTCTTAATATACAGGCACTGGTTTTCTTAGATACGCACCCAGCTTTTCTAGAGCAATACGCAGGCACCGTTTTCTAAAATGCACGGCACCGTTTTTCTAAAATACGGCACTGTTTTTCTAAAATACGGCACCGTTTTTCTAAAATACGGCACCGTTTTTCTAAAATACGGCACTGCTTTTCAAAAATACGGCACCGTTTTTCTAAAATACGGCACTGTTTTTCTAAAATACGGCACTGTTTTTCTAAAATACGGCACCGTTTTTCTAAAATACGGCACTGTTTTTCTAAAATACGGCACCGTTTTTCTAAAATACGGCACCGTTTTTCTAAAATACGGCACCGTTTTTCTAAAATACGGCACCGTTTTTCTCAAAATACGGCACTGTTTTACTAAAATACGGCTCTGTTTTTTCAAATACGGCACTGTTTTTCTTAAATACGGTACTGTTTTTCTTAAATACGGTATTATTGTTAATAATCTTTATGTAGCTCTAGACACGTGTTGACTCAATGACGAGTGGGAACTAAATGATGGCAGTTATAGTATAGCGTAACATATATAAATATACTTAACATTCTGATTCAATCCTTAGTATTGCCAAAGACTTTGTGCTGTATGGTCATGCAGAAGTTTAAGAAAAAATCAATTAAGAAAAAACTGCTCGGAGAGGCAAGGGGATTTCCTTCGCGACCGCGTTTCAAAAAGCGAGGGAGGCATTGTACGCGGAAAAACCGCAAGATCTTTTTCTGATGCTGAAGTAGCTCTGAAAGCATTCAATGGGGTGGAAAAAGGAAAACCTGCAGTTGTAGTACCTGTACCTGTAGTCGGCGGATTTCTACCATTTTTAATACCACTTTTGCCGGCCTAAGTGCGCCGTAGGAGCACTTAGCGGCGGAATATCAGGGATTGTAAAAGCTGTTAAAGATTCTAAGGCAGCGCAAGAAAGATTAGAAGAAGAAAAGAGACACAACAAAACAATGGAATCTATTGCGATTAGCAAAACTGGTAGCGGTTTATATTTAGGACCATACAAAAACGGTTTGGGACTCTATTTAAAACCCTGTAAATACAGATAGACTCAAGAAATAAATTTAGTCTTACTTCAACCGTCATGCATACCTTTAGCTTGAGTGGTAATAGTTCCATTTTAGAAGCAAACTATAACCCGCCCATATACTTGAGAGATGACACTAGTGAGTACGAGCTTGGTTTAGTCAGTTTAGAAACGTTTATACGCCATACCCAACATTGATAATAGCAATAACAAACTTTATGTAGGTAACTCTATTACCTAGAAATACTGAAAGGATCATATGACATTAAGCGTACTCAATGCTCTATCTACAAAATGCCATACAGGTAATTCAAATACAAGTGCATCAAGGATTTATATATTGCACCCTAAGCCTTGAGGGTAAGTCATATATGTTTGGAAGTGACGAGCTTTGAAAGGGTTCGCATGGAGTTGACTTTACTAGACAAATTCTAAACTTGTAAACAACTTGTTGGGATTTCACAATACTTTGACAGAAATTCGTCGTTGAACATGTGGCGGAAACACGTTCATTGATTCGATTAGATATCCTGGAATAGCAGCAACAATGAAAGGTTATGTCTCTTACAATGGTAATGAGTTAATTAAATATAAAAACGCTGGTTGGAGTATTGAAGATGATTATACCTGGGACGGGATGGGCTCAAACGGAACTTTTAATGTTTGTGTCCCACTAAGGACATTACTAGGATTCGCTGAAGATTTTCAAAAGATACTTATAAATGTTAAGCATGAACTGATATTGTTAAGAAGTTCTTCCGATAAAAATGCCGTTATTAACACTACCGATGGAGAAAATGTAGAAGTTAATATTGATAAAATTGTTTGGAAGCTACCACATATTACAGTATCCGATGCTGAACGACTAGAAATTTTACAGATTGTTGGAAGTGGAACTGAATTGGATATCGGTTTTAGAAGCTGGGAACTCACAGAACATCCTTCAATACCGATTGGAAAACACCTTACATGGACCATTAAAACTTCTGTGCTGGTGGAAAGACCAAGATGGATAATTTTAGGTTTTCAAACAGCTCGAAAAAGATAACTACAAGAAAAATTGTAGCTTATTTGATCACTGTGATGTATCAAATGCAAAGCTTTATTTAAATTCTGAATTTTATCCATACGATAATTTAAATTTGGAAATTTCAAGAGGTATAATAGCTACTCTATGAAATGTACTCAGAATTTCAAGAAAGCTACTACGAAAAAGAAAACGAACCACTTTTAACTCCCAAAAAATTTAAAAACAATGCACCCTTAATTGTAATTGATTGTTCAAGACAAAATGAAATCCTGAATTCTGGCATTATTGATGTAAGGTTAGAGATTGAAACAAAAGAAAACTTTTCTGCAAACACAAATGCTTACTGTTTAATTATTCATGATAACAAACCGACAATTTTGTTATTTTAGTATTAGTATTAGCATTAGTCACAAGATTTAAGAACATACATTTAAATTGAAGTGTTTAAAAATCAAATTACATTTTTATGGTCTTAAGAAACAAACCTAAAATTCTCTAAAACCCCAAACTTAAGTAACTCAAAAAAGGAAAAATTTTGCCTATATGCCATAAAATGGTTAAAACCGGTAACCCCTTTTTATTTAAGTGTCACTATTTATTTTTTAAATTTAGCTAATTATTTCCACAAAAATGGCTAAATTTTGGTTAGGTTAATACTAATACTAATACTTAAATTAAATTCTGATTTATAAACTTAGCCTAATTTAAAAGATATGCGATATAACACGAATCGAAACCAAGTTAGCACCTACATACAAGCAGGTAATCTAAAACGAAAAAATTAAAATTTTATTTTTAATACAACACAGAGTAAGGGTACCGGTGTAACAATCGGATCTAATTGAATGAATAGCATTGAGCCTAATACTGTGCTCTTCGTCCTATATTTGCTATTTTTTTAATTATTATTATTTAATTAAAAAAAGACAAAATAATAACGCAAACCACTAAAGAAACATCATCGCAACATTTTAGTAAATATTAAGGGGTATTTTATTACCCATTTTTTTTTAATATTTAAAGTTTTCATATTTTCCTCTATTTTTTTTGTTACACTTATCAGCTGTTTTAGTTAACTGTCATTTTTGAAACCTTTTCCAAAACCGTGAATATTGTATAGATAGAACCCACGATCGCATTAAACTTAATTCAAATGGCGTAAAAAACAGTTTGACTTACGGCGTTTAATCCAATCGTTTACTCTATTGGAAACGTCTATATTGCAATTTTTTGTCAGTTTATGTAAAAATCCACTCTTACCCTAATTAAGTTACTTATTTTCAAAATATGAATGGATTCTCTATTTTATCCAATTGAGATTCCATCCATAATATCGGACATCAAAATATTGACCCATGATGATCCTTTTTGATTAAAAATTAAATATCCGAAAAAGACAATTGCGTAATTTTAATATATATTTATCTCAGTCAGTAACAAAAAATCTAGATACCTACTATTAATACTATTATACGAGCAAGAAATCTTTGATTTTTTTCAAGTCATTTTACATTTTATAATTTTTAATTTACTTTAAAAAATATGAGATAAAGGTTTACACACACACAAACTGATAAAAAAAAATTAACTTGATTCCAGAGCAAAAATCTTGACTTAAAAACACCATCCTGGAGAAATTATTTTTATAAATTAGAACGATAGAACAAAATTCTTGATCAAAGAAAAATATTTGAGAACAAGAGTAGTTTTTAGCTCAAGAAATAAGATTTATTTTCTTGGGTCCAAAAATTATTTTATTAATTGTTTTATTTATGTAAATAAATTTTATGGTTCAAATAAAATGTATATTATTTGTCAAATTTATAATTAAATATCAAACAAAAAAATCCTAAATTTAATATCCTTAAAATTTTGCGATTACTACAATAACTCCTAATAATTCGAAAAAAATCGAATTATTCGAAATTTCTCAAATAATTTGATTTTTTTTGAATTATTCGTGAACTTTCGATAATTCGAATTTACGAATTATTCGATTTGAATTTCGAGTCGAATATTAATATTCGAACAAAAGATAACTTTTAAAAATTTGGTCAATGCACTTTTATTGTGTGAGATAGTATTATACAATAAAGTTTAATAAACGCGACAATAAACGCTAAATTTAAAGTTATGCTTTGGGTAAAATTAGCGTAAATATTATTTTGGTTGTTTATTAAACTAAATCGCTTGTTTGCATCAACAAAGTTTTTTTTTAACCCTGATATTCTAAAGTTTTATGTTTTAGTTACATGGATAGCCAAATTCATCATGATTTGGATACAAGAATGACGGCTTTCCCGAAAGTAAAATGTTACGAAGACAAAAAAACTGCTCGATTCTCAGCTCCGAGCAAAGGGTAAAACCGGAGAGTCGCCATCAAGAAGTTAAAACTTTTTACAAATATATTTTAAAGGCTTAACATCAATTTATACTTCGTTTATAATTTTACCTGTAGATATTTAGGCCCCACATAAATTTTTTAAGGAAACTCTAATAAGTTATAAAACTTTAACCCGCCAACTGTTTTTTTCAGACTACAAACTTATTTCGTTCTTATGACGGCGTATGTGCTTACGTTTGCAACGATTTGGTCTGGGCTTAAGTGTTTAATCTAAAATCAGATTATACTGGATATTTTTTGGCTCTTTTTGGTCTTCTATTAAATTTATCGGTATACACAACGTGTCCAGGATAAAAGATAGTCATTATTGGAATCGTCAAAATTCTGTAAAAATGGTTAGCTTTACATTTTAACTAATAAATTAGTTTAGTTAAAAAATAATACCTTAAAAAAGCACAAATAATAAAAAAATAAATAATGTATTTACACAATAACAATTTTTATACGACACTTGTTTAAGCTTTTTTTAGTCAGGTAAATCTAACAAAAAACCAAACATATTTGATAATTTTTAAATTTAATTTATTTAGAATATCAAAAAGCTTTAAAAATTACCAATAAGGTTTATGATCAATAACTTTTTTACCTAACATTAACATTTACGTATTGATGGTAAGATCCTTAATATGTGCAAATGCAAAACAACGTAAAAAGCTTTTGCATATTTGTGCGCAAATTAAGGATCATACTCTCATAATACCTTCAATGTTAATTTTAAGTTAAACAAATCATTTACCACTAAAATAGTTATTTATTTTTAAGGCTTTTCTGATATTGTAAATAAATTACATTCAAAAATTATCAAAGATGTTTTGCTTATTGTTAGATGTGCCTGACTAGAAAAAAGCTTCAACATGTTCCGTATAAAAAATAATATTGTATATTTAAATCCTTTTATTATCTATTATCAGCAAATTCGGGAATTACTTTTTAACCAAACTAATGCATTAGTTTAAAATGTAAAGCTTACTATTTCTAAGAAATTCTAAAAAATACAGGTCTGTATTGCGGTTAAACCATAATAATCCATAATTCCAAATAAAATTGGCTTTAAAATTTCGATTTAAAAATATCCAAATCGTATATTTAAAAAATGTAAGTTTGTGATGCTAGGCGGTTTTTCGTTCTGGTTGTTTAATTAGGGTTATTTTTTATATCAAAATGAGGGGTTATTTTTAAAATACAGTCCTGCAGTAAAATTAAACCTTCATGTGGGTTACATCCAATAACGCATATAAATTTAATAATGTGTATTAAAATCGGGTTTTAAATTTTAAAAGTAGAAAATATACTTATTAAAAAAAGTAAATGATGGCCCCACGAAAACGAAACGTCGAATTCCAAATAAAATACCACCAATGCAAAACAAGAAAAGTGGCGAAAGTGCAATTTACAATATTCCTTTTTAAAAATTTAAAAATCTTTAGCCGTTTGGGTATTATCCGAAAAAAAAACACAATTTTGTGAATTAGTTTTTTTTGTCAGATTATTTAAGGAGATATATTTTAAAACAAACGACATATTAATAATGCCACTTTTTATGTTTTATAAAATGATATCATTAAATGTAAGATCCGACCACCATTATCAACAGGTTTTTTTAATTGGCGTAATAACTTTTTACACTTAATAGACCCGCATTTTAATTTTAAATACAATCATATATCACACTTTATATTTATACGACGTTTCGAACCGAAAACCATCATTTACAATTTTGCCATTACAAATAACGATAACACATTTTTTTGGCGATGAAAAGTAACCTTTGTTGCGCGCGGTATTAAAATTGGCAATCCATCGAGATCAGTGGTAAGCACTTATACCTGATAGTGTCAATGTCAAATTTACTTTTTAATTCTAGTGTTAAAAGTTGGTTTTAGCTTTAAAGTTAAAAATTTTACATTAAAAACCCCGCTGTAGCGCATGCCATCAAAAGTTTGCGTTTGTAATAAAGGGAGACAAGCACGGCGAAGATCTTCAAATGCTTTACTTGATAGCGGTAGTTTGCGGAAAGAAGACATAAGACGGGGTTAAATAAACAAATAATAAAATACTTTAAAATTAAATGGAAATTCTAAGAAGTCCCCAAAATGTGATTTAATGTATTTTAGGATGTAAATTTAGTAGTTACTGATTCCTAGACCATTTTTCCAGTCATTACTAACAAGCTTATTTTTCGTAAGTAGCTTTATTTTGACGAGACGACCAACTTTTTTCCTTACAAAAATTTTCGTTGGTGGTAGCATACAGGTGTAACCGGGATAAAATATGTTATTTTGATGAGTATCAAAAAACCAGGAAAAAAAATTATACATGTTTAATTAACAAAGAAATCAGCTGGTAAGTAGTTATTTTTACGATATCGTTAACCATACATGTTGGTGGTAGAGGACTCTATGATGAAACCTTACATTTTCTAGGACCAATATTTTTTGGTTTATTTAGATAATTATCTTGAAAATTAACAGAGAAAATCCCTGTTTGTAATAAATCTTTGATATTCGTCAAATCGACACATTTATGTTCTGCTACCCCTGAAAGCTACCACCAACAAAAATTGTTGTAAGAAAAAAACTTTTTTTTTTCACTTTCGGGGTCATCCCACCCAGGTCCGACGACCGCCCCCTAGGTGGTGCACTGCAGCCTGAAGGCTTATTGTACCTTGACCCCTACTCCTTCCCATTCACACACCATTCATTCCATAACTTGGATGGTTGTTGCTCGGTCCGCATCCCCGAACAGAACACCGTAAGAAAAAAAAACTTTGGTGTCTGGTCAAGATAAAGCCACTCACGAAAAATAGGCTTGTTAGTAATGAATGGTAAAAATGGTCCAGGGGTCCCTAACTAAAATAATTTGCTACTTTGTAAAAGAATAGAGAGTTTTCGCAACAGGCGGAATGTGATGGAAAGAGGACGCGATTTGAAAGGCGAAGACCTTTTTTTTGCTTTTCACTTTTCATTTGGGATAGTTTGTGTATTATACATAAGGCGCCATGTGATGGGAATAGGTCGCGATTTGGAAATTAAGGACCTTTTCTTTTGCTCTTTAGTTTTAATTTGGGATAGTTTTGTGTACTATACATAGGGTGCTATACTTAATATCTACATAATAGAAAGTGCTAATACCTTAAAAACATTATCAATTTCAAGTTTTGGGCAATAAAGGAAGCATTTGTTGTTGGTTTAACAACAAATTACAAAAATTTTCTAACGTCAAAAAGCACATATAAAATTAAACAAGTGAAAATTTTTAGAATGGAGCAAAAACTTCCAGATGATACTTTAGAAGCCGCAAGTCTGGCAAACTCAGTGCTTCTGCCCTTAAAGTGAAAGCGGAAGCATAAAAAAATATATATTTCATTTGAATATTGGAAGAAGGTATTTCTAGCATATTTTCTCCACCTAAATAAGGAATTTAGTCCGAATACCGTATGGTCGAAATATAAAATTTGTATTTATGTTGAAATAAAAAGTTAAATTACATATTATGTTATTTTTTTACTTTTCTAAGACACTCGTTAAAATTGTATTGTTCCTAACACTTGCGCAAAGTGTCTTTCCCGCACCTAAAGCATATTAGTGCTTTTGCGTGCGGGAAAGTATTATCTTGCGCACTTGTTGGGAAAATACCTATTTTAAATTTCTTTAAATTATCTTAATAAATATTAAATAATTATTAAGTTAACAAATTAAATGTGTAATACATATGTTCAAAAATTCTTTTTTTATGTTTTTATATGTAGGAACTGAATTTACATTTGTTTGCCAGGGTTTCGGTATAGTATAAAAGATAATAATAACCAATTAAAATGCGTAACCTACAAACGTTAAAATGTGGAGCAGACTCCCAAATAGTTAACACTTTCAGTTTCTTTATTACGTGATGTTTGCATAATAACTAATACAAACTTTAGTCTGGTGAATGTCTAGGTTAAAACGTGTTTATACTATAAAAGCCTAACACGGTTAATTAGTGGTCAGTTTAATTTGATATCTGAATTCAACCAAATATTAACCATGTTCACTAAGGTATTTTTTACTTTTTTTTATTTAAATATTCTTAAAGCACTTTTGTGTTTTGAACTCAAATTTATACAACAAATAGTTTGTAAAGGGAAAAAACTACCCGGCTAATTAAAAAAAAATGTTTAAAACTACTTTTTTCATACACAAGATACTAAAGCATTTTAAAAGACTAACATATATTTTAAATGTCAAGATTTGAAAATACGATTAAGTTAAAAGAAAAAAAAACCCTTTTCAATAAATTTATAGTCTTGTAAATATTTTTCTAAAAAATTGACACGTACACTTTATGTTTTTAAATGTAATTTTGTATTTACATTTTATCTTTTTCTATTTGCTATTGGCGTTGCTACGGGCTCCGGACTAAAGTTTAAAAACCAAAACAACGCATTTTTGTAATATAAAATATATATTTTAATTGCCTATGTTTTTATGGCATATCTTTGAAAGAAGCTACTAATATTTGAACTTTTACTAAAATATTTAAAAAATATATTTTTATAATAATATAATTTTTAAAATCTAAAAAGATCAGGACATATATTTAGGACATTTTTTGTGTAATTTTATTAAAGAAGCTCATTCCAGGGTCCTGTTGCAATATTAAAAAACACGCTTTGTCTTATGATATTCTAGATTTTATACAATTGCAGTACGAAAAACAAAAAAGGCAAATTTAAATAAACATTACGTTTTTATTTAAACTTTTATATTCATTTTTATTAACATTTCCTCGACAGTAGGCTTGGCCGGTGACTTTTTGCTCAGGTGGGTCAAATTTTGTTTGCAACTGATAATGCCTTGCTATACAACTTGTTATTTTCTATTTTATGGAGAGACTTTAACAATGATATGATTCTATTTCTGCCCAAAAAAACTGCAAAAACAATTAAGCATTAGAATAAAATTGTTCTACAACCGCTAAAATTCGTTTTTTCTTTGATTTTCGCGACTATTATAAAACTTTTAATTTTGATTTGAGTTTAAAAATATTGATATGATAATTATTTTTAACGGTTTAGGGAACCTGTTTTTTCCTATTTATCTGTCTTTGCTGGTCTAATTGAGTCTTAACTAATCAGAACTAACCCGTTTTTTTCCGTGGTTTTAGTTCCAGAGCGGGTTTCTGGCGTCCCTTTTTAACACGCTTTTATTAACTTGGGTTGTAACTATCTGGCTATGTAACGGAATCTTTGAGCCTAATTTTAACCAACTTCCAGCTATTCGATTTCTTTGAAACTTTGCACACGTATTAAGGACCCATGACAATGCAATAATCTGCAAACAGTATCCCTTTATCTTTTTTGGATCGCCAGGAAAAAAAATTCCATTATATTATAAAAACAACACCTAGGATGCCATCTGTTGGCAACATTTCAGACTTTGCTATTAAATGAAGAAGAAATTTTTTAGTTTTTACACAATTTGGTTAGTTACACCATTGGTGTTCAATTTTTATGAACAATAAAAATTAATAAGTTCTTTTACACAATTGGGTTAGTTGCACCATTGGTGTTCAATTTTTATGAACAATAACAGTTAATAAATGCCGTTAACACGCTTTTTTATTAACTTGGGTTGTAACTATCTGGCTATGTAACGGAATCTTTGAGCCTAATTTTAACCAACTTCCAGCTATTCGATTTCTTTGAAACTTTGCACACGTATTAAGGAAACATGACAATGCAATAATCTGCAAACAGTATCCCGTTATCTTTTTTGGATCGCCAGGAAAAAAATTCCATTATATTATAAAAACAACACCTAGGTTGCCATCTGTTGGCAACATTTCAAACTTTGCTATTAAATGAAGAAGAAATTTTTTAGTGGGTTGCAATATATTGGCAACGGTCCAAACATTGCCTGGATTGCCATCTGTTGGCAAAATTTCAAACTTTGCTACTTAATGAAGAAGAAATTTTTTAGTGAGTTGCAATCTGTTGGAAAAATTTTAAAATTTGCCACTCTTGTTCATTAAAAAATTTTTTCGCCATTTTGTCAAGAGTAGCAGAAACTAAAAAATGAAAAATAATTAATAGTTTAAAAAACTAAAAAACACGCTTTTATATGCAAACGAACTAAAAATTAGAAAATAATTTTTCATTAAAAAAATATTGTCATTTCATAGTAAAAAGCGTGGGGTGATAAATATATTAAATGTTATAATTATTATATTTGCAAATATCTATGATGGAAAAGTTATGAAAAAATAGTAAAATGCACCCCACGCTTTTTACTATGAAATGACAATATTTTTTTAATGAAAAATTATTTTCTAATTTTTAGTTCGGTTGCATATAAAAGCGTGTTTTTTAGTTTTTTTAAACTATTAATTATTATTTCTAATCTTCTTTCAATGTTTCAAAGCACCACCTTGTATATATAGAGAGTGTCTCTAAAAGGTCTTTACAAAGTACTACCACAAATTTTTGGGCCAAAATACAACGATCAAACGCAATTTACCTTAGTTTAAAAGAACCGTTTGGCAGAGACAGGGTGTCAAAGTTTTAGAATTATTTTCGTTTTTTTTAAATATTTTCTTTAGCATTTAACATTTTCTGACCAAATTTTGTATTGAGGGGTTTTCAGGGTTGGGAATCGAAAGCTGCCAAATTTTTCTTATAAAATGTTACAAGCCACCCGTAGTCTTTTGTTTTTTTTTTTTAAAACCGTAACTTTTTGGTGCCTTGGTATAATATGGCTTTATATACCGGGTGTTTCTCACAGGTGGTTTTTCCCCTATTATTTTTTTAATTTTAAATAAGAAACATAAAATTTGGTATATGCTTATTGGACATAATTTTGGATTGATTTGTCTAATTGTTTTCCATTACTTTCGGTTTGCCCGGAAATGACTGCTTCTTTAAAATTTTAAATGGCACCACCGGTATATTTTATTTTTTTCGACAGAATATGACATTCCGAATACAACACCTCACATGTCATTTTTTGACAGTTCTGCTGTCAAAATTTAAATTTTTAAATTTTAACGTAGAGTCAGGACTAGACTAAAAAGGTTTATTTTATGTCAAATAGCCATGGAAAAGAGAAATTAGTTGTCTTTGGTTTTTACGACTTCTTAGGGCGGAGTCAAAGTGTGCAAAATCCTATTTATGGTTATAACTCCTTTTTTAATGAAACGAGGGTGGCTCGTTGGCATACCTTAAAAGAGCATTTTATTCCGAATAATTTGGTACGACATAAGCTAATTGAACTATTTTGCGATATCGCCATAAAACAACTAACTAGCTCTGCAGCCTGCAAACTGTCCGATTTTGTTTATAGGATTTCTAGTTTTGTTTTATAATTCTCACCGCCAAGAGCGACTACGACTGGAAATCATATGAACTAAAATAAGCGATCTTTAGCTTGAACTATTATGCCCCCAAGTCTATTAGGTTTTACTATTATTTATTTTTAACTTTCTGAATTGCGAGTATGTACTTCCTTTTTTGCTTTTAATATATTTTGCTTAAGCTAAATCATGACCCATTGAGTCTCGCCATTCCCGCGAAAAGAGTTTTTGCATAATAATAGATTTGTGCTTTTTTAGGATTATTTGTAATTATTTTTTAAATTCATTATAAATTAGGTAGGTCACTGACCAAAGAACCCTATGGACAAGCCGCGCCTGCCTGACAGAAATAAAAAAGATACGTTTGTTAATCATTTACTTTACTCATTTGAGAATCTACTACCATTGTCAAAACTGGGTTTCCTCTATTGCTTTGCATTTAGGGGCTAGTATTTTAGTTAAAAATCAATAAAATAATTTTATTAAATTTTATTATTATTCTGTAATAGTTAGACTTTTAAAAAGGGATAGAAAAAAATATGAAATTTATTTTTAAACAGATACTATGACACCCAAAATAATGTTTGTTTATTTTTTATACTTTTATTTTATATTTTTGTTTTATTTTGTTATTTGAAATAAACAGTTTTTTAAGGTCCTACTTATCACAGCTCTTGCTGCTGTGTGCCAAGCTGGAGTTTTTGAACTTCCTGCTAACCACGGATACGCTGCCGCTCCTGTACTTGCCAAGTATGCCGTACCAGCACACGAAAGTCAGGATTACCATGCCCATCCTAAATACGAATACAACTACGGAGTACAGGATCCGCATACTGGTGACCACAAGACTCAACATGAAGTCCGTGATGGAGACGTAGTCAAGGGTTCCTACACAGTTGCTGAACCTGACGGTACTCTTAGAACTGTGCACTACACCGCTGATGACCACAACGGATTTAACGCTGTAGTAGAAAAATCTGGACACCCAGTGCATCCAGCTCCAGCCCCAGTCGCTTACGCCGCACCAGCCCACTATGCTGCCCCAGCTCACTACGCTGCTCCAGCACCTCATTACTACCATCATTAGATCAAATGATTTTAAATAACAATAAACGATTATGTTTATATTTTTAGATACAAAATCTTCCAACAAAGGTTTTCGGTGCAGCCCCAGCAGCACTGTTTATTGTCAAGTTGTTAAATTAGTTTATTTATTTTTGTTAATAAATTTTTATATTACTTACCATCTTTTCTTTAATTAAAATATAACAATAATTTTTATCAAAATATGTTAAAAATTATTGGAAAATCCTGTCAAATAATTGATATTATTGATATATTACCTAGTAAAAACCACTATTCAATTTTTAAAATCAAGGCTAGCCATCTAGTTACCAGTGATACACACAAGACATAAATAACTTGTTGAATCAATAAAAGCTACGTCAAGCTATTTTCTTAAAAAAAAAAAAAAAAAAATATTGTGTACTATAGTCGGCATCGCTCTTAACGTGCTGATCCATGCGGGTTTAAAGGTCGTTATGCATATAAATTAAATTAAAGAAAACAGTGGTTACCAAAATATTGTTTACTTCATCGCTTAAAATTTTGACTTGGACACATTAGGCTGTGCATAGATATAAGCGTATAATATGTGCTTGCGTTAAACCTCAACTCGACGATTGGTTGATAAAGTGAAGATTTTTCGCCTGTAATTTTTTTTCACTAATGTACAAACATGCATAATTAAAAGTAATTTTTTTAATAACAATTTTTGATATTAGCAAAAATACTGGTACTTTACTCTTAAGCAAAAATTACTTTTTGGGCCTGTAAATAACTAATACAATTTAATAGCTGATGATTGCTTTCTAGGTTCGGGACCATGCAGAACTTTTTCTAGAAAATAACTTTTTCGTAAAATCAATAATAAAAAGTTTTCCATATGACGCCAACTTACGTAGACACAATCTAGAATATGCCGTATATGTTTACATATTTCTAAAATGTAGGCTACTTTACAACTTCAACTCTTTTTATTTAACTATATCAAATTAAGTCAGCTTCTGTACAACAAGCTAAATCCTTAGATATATAATATGACGAACTGAAATAGCTTAACGTCCCACAACGTACACCATGATACTAATGGCTAAAAAGTTGATGTGCGTCCTTTGTTTTTCTGCACTCTTCATGCAATACACAATATGTTAAAGTGACCACACGCCTTGATTTTGGCGAGACAGTCCCGCTTTTTAGAGGACTGTCCCGCGTTCTGCCGATTTGTGAAAATGTCCCGATTTTTGGTGGAAGTGGGTGTCAATAACGGAAAGAAAAGGTTTTCGCGAGATAAGGACTTTTTTTGTTCTTTAAAAAATACTTGTTTTATTTATCTTACGTATTGCTTTTAAAGGGTGTTAATAAACAAGTTTAATAGAACGTAACTTCAAAAGTTTGTCTTTGATTAATTAATAAACCCGCACGATAAGAGCAATCTGGACTACAGTCTACTTACTTTGTTAACCACAACAAATGCAATAAATAAATATAGCTTGAAAGAAATAAAATACTGCTTTTTAAACAGATCAAACTAAAAAGTTGAAAATAATTTTTTTAAATTAAATTATTTTACAAATTATTATGTGCTTGAATTTATGTTGGCTTAAGTTACGACACTTTTTTAGAATGACGACATCTACTTACAAAAATCGCAGCTTGATCGCACTTGATCTAATGAGATATATATTTTTAATATGATAAATACAACGTCTTATCTGATATTTTGATACAAGTCTGGACGCACCTTATTAGGTTGTTTCCTAATTGCGGTAAAAAATTAAGACGAATATCGTCAGTGTAATTCAAGGCAAAGGGCCTAACTCCATATAATTCACATCATCATTAAAAAAATGTTCAACTTTTTTAATTGTATCAGATGTCAAGATTTAATAAATTTAACTTTAAAAATTAATGTTTTAATAACTTTTTCCATAATTTTTTTCTTTAATTTAGGCTAAAACACATCATTGTTAAATTCTGCTTAAAAATATGCTCCTGCAAAATTTCTAAAAATGGAGTTACGCACTTTGCGAATTACACTGACAATATTCCTAAGCCAATGTTGTTAAAAAAATATATGAACATGAATCTTCAAATTTCTAAAAATGGAGTTACGCACTTTGCGAATTACACTGACAATATTCCTAAGCCAATGTTGTTAAAAAAATATATGAACATGAATCTTCAAATTTTTCGTTCTCAAGATACAGGGGTTAACCTTTTCAAAAAATTTCAAAATTTAGAAAACTATTTTTTTATTTAAGTAGAAAGACTAGAAAAAAACTTTATTAATTTGGGTAATTTGTTATTGTTACATAATTTCTAATAAAAATTATTACTATTAGGGCTATTTGCACCGGTCCCACTTAACATCCGCTTAGTGTAAAGTGTCAGGTAAATTATTGTATTTTAGGATTTAATGCCCGTTTCCACCGACTTTTAGGGGTTCCCTAACGGTAGGTAAAGAATATCTTACATTAGGTAACTGTTAGTTATTTTCTACCTAACGTTAGGGAACCTCTAAAAGTTTGTGGAAACGGGCATAAGTGACACTTTACAGTAAGCGAATGTTAAGTGGGGCCCGTGCAAATGGCTCTTAAATTTAAAAAATAAAAAAATGCCCCAATGTTTCTTTTATGGTCTAGGATTATGCAATTTGGCGAATTTTTTTTTTGGAAAACTCAGCAATCTATGTAAAAACATTATAAAATACGAAATTTGTATTTTGTGGTGTTTCATTCGAAAAAATTATAAATGTTACAAGAGAAGTCAGTGGCGTACATTTTTTGTCGATAATACTGGCTCTGATGCGTCATGTGCCGCGACTGCTCACACTAATTAAAATTAAGCAAGGGCTAAATTAACCTTTTTACGACAGATACAAAAACCAAGTTTTATTACCACTGGATGTGATATATTTAAAAATTATTAAAAAACGCTTGTTTAATTCTAACACCTTGTATTTTAAAAACAAGGCATTTTCGGATCGGATGTTTAGAGAAACGCTTTTTTATGAATTTTGCTTTGAAATACGCCCTTTTTTTTACTGCAATTAGGAAAAACTTTGTCTATCAAATTAAACCCTTACCTTAAATTTCTAAGCACCCGACTATTAAATGAATCTTATAAATATTTTTTATCAAATGGATATTTGTTAAAAAGATGATTTTTTTCTAACTGCAAACTTTAAACCTGATATACCGGTATTTAACAGGACCCTAGAGTTTAACAAATATTTTTAATCTAAAAGAGTGTAATAAAATAAGAGTTTAAAAAAAAACTCAAGATTGTATTGAAGCAAAACTTTTTATTATCTATAAATATTTTTTTACGTTATTTTTTAATTTAGGACTGCTAAACTACTAAGCACATTTTTTTAATATTATTAAAATTATTTGAATTATTTTTATTTGTTTAAAAAATAAATAAAAACAATGTATACAGTGCATTCCAATAAAAACGAGCCACCCCCTATAATTATGTTATTTGTACACTTAAAAAAATCCTGAAACACGTCAATTAAAATTTTTAAGGGGACAAATTTTTCTGTCAAAATTTACTTCTCCAGGGTTATCATCTCCCCTACCAACACAAACGAGTAACAGACTCTAATTTTTTAAAATTCGTTAAGTAGTTTCCAAGAAAATAAAATTTAAGTACCTGGTGTCCTTAGCTTCTGTAACTTTTTAAGTTTATTTTTTAGCATACCAAAATGTAATTTGGTACGTAGGTATATCACCTAAATTTGCAATATTTTATGAATTCAGTTGTTTTTTGTTATTTCAAGTTTAGTCGAAAATGACCCTTATTTTTTTATTTAAAATGGAACACCCGGTATATTTTGATTTATTTGAGTCGTCACAGAACAGGAGACGTCATACGGAGTACTATGACATATTTTCCACTTTTTGACATCTAACCTATAAATATTTTTAACTTGTGATTTAAAGCGCCATAAATACGATAAAATTGTCAATTTTGGCCCAAGGGGTCACGGAAAAATAGATATACAAACTATTTATTTTACCGTAACTACTTGATTTAAGGTTTTACGATCTCCTTTTCACACATTGCCTATGAACGAATTCATGTACCTGATTCTGTAGACACGTTTGGACAAATACAATCATACAGAGGCAATGTGTTAAAAGGAGACGGTCTAAGACATGTAGAACGCCATCAAGTAGAGTTTAGACAAAGAATGGCGGCATGTAAACATTTCGGATAGAAGGTCATATACCAGTCGGTAGCTCTTACAACTAATCATGCTATCTTTGTTGTTGCTTTATTGGCCTATATATCGTTAAAATTAGCTGAAAGTGTATAAAAATGAGTTTAACATTACTTCTTAACAGGGATATACATGGTAATGCAAAACTGTCACATCTGTCAAAAAAGCCAAAGCTCGCGCGCAAATTTGACCGTGTGTATTTAAAAACTGCCACATTTGGCTTGGCATGCGACTCGATGTCTGAGTTTGATTTTAGTGGCGTGCATCGTGCAATCTTGTGCATGTGTAGGGCACGTCAGTTAACGTTTTAGTTTAGGAAAGTCGTTTACGGGGTTATATTGTGGGTTTTAAGTTAACAAAATGGCTCTTTAGCGCCAGGAAGATTTATTGCGTGATTTTATAGATGTGTATCAAGGTTATTTGTGGTTTTAGAAAGTTAAAAGTAATGAATACATTGACAAAAAAAAAAACTTTTTGCTGAATTACGCGTATGTTCAAGTTGATCACACCACCAGCTGCCAAAACTGACTCTGACGATTTGATAGGTTCATCTGAATCGTGTGTATCAAAAGCTTCATTTGACATTTGCTTTCATGCAAGTGCATTTCAGGTTTCCATTACCGTGTATACCCCGGTTTACATCAAGTAAACATAAAAGACATTTAGTTTTAAAGGTAAAAATGTTTAAAATCCGAAATGACATACAATATACTATACGTCATAAAATAACGAGCTGAGGTTAGCTACACAGGATGTCCAATGAGAAAATGTTGCGATCGATTTCCCTAAACGCACACTTTGGAATCCTTTGAAAATTAAGTTACATTATAACGTCAGTGGGAGACCACTTTCGGTTTTAGCGGAAATTATTGTCAATTTCCCTGTTTTACATAGAGCACCCTATATACAGGGTGTCTTAACTCTATTTATTGTAAACTTGTTATTTTTAAATGAATCACCTTATATATTTTAACAAGTTTTGACTCTGTATTAAATTCTACATCAAAAATGTAAAACATACTATATGCCAGTTTGCTGGTTTTTGAGAAATCACAGTATGCTGTTATACCAATTAAAAGTCAAAAGTGAAGAAAGGAAATAATATTTTGAATTTAATTCTTTTTAAATGATTTCGTCACTGTCAGTGTAACAAATAATATAATATCATGTAATTAATTACCTTTTATTGTAAAAACTACTAATAAGTTAGCCATTTAGTTTATTTTAGATACATATTTACTTACTTAACCTAAAAACCAATTATAACTAATATATTTCTGCTTTTTAGTGCAATTAAGTAAATATGTATCTAAAATAAACTAAATTGCTGACATACCTGTCGGTAGTTCTTCCAATAAAAGGTTATAAAATTACATAATAACATATCTTGTCACTCTGTCATTAAAACTGTATAACACACTGATGATATACGTCAATTAGTGCTGGTTTTTGTGATATCAGCAGTATGCCTATATACTTATTAACAATTAAATGTAAAGAAAAAAATCTTTAGTTTATAATTATTTTTAAACAGATCTGTCAATGTCAGAGTGACAAGATATGTTATTATGTAATTTTATAACCTTTTATTGGAAGAACTACCGAGATATATATATATATATATATATATATATATATATATATATATATATATATATATATATATATATATATATATATATATATATATATATATATATATATATATATTATATATATATATATATATATATATACAAGGGGCGCAAAATAACCGTTATATTATAAATGTGTTACAACTTTTTTATATCGGCATGGAAACATAATTGCCGATCATAAAGAATGCATTTAATTTTCTTCATTAAGCTACTATGTACTCTCTTATAATTCACCTCTGCAACGAGCGAGCCGATTGGTGCCAAACAAGATCAGGGGCCGCCGACTCACCGCTTCCACCTTTCATCAGACGGCGACACGGCTGAAGCACACCCTACCTTGAATATTGCTACTGCTTTAACATACTGTGTAATTTTCCAGGGTCGTTTCCATACCTGTATATAATTTTCTTTTCCCATTTGTTTTACAAAAATTTGCAAAGAAGGTTTTGGAAATTTAAACTGGAGCAATACACCATAGCACAAAGGACGAAAATCATTGAATTGTATTTTACAAACGCAAATGTATGGTCGACATTTTATTGTAGGTACGGATTGGATCGTCAGCGACAACAATTAGTCGCTTCGTTGCTACAACCTTTTGTGAAGGTCTCTTTAAAGAATTTTGGGGACTTTCTTTTCGAATCTCGAGTTGTACGGACGTGCCGTGGAGAACAACAAAGTTCTCCCGGGTTTTGGCGGTTGGAGGAACTGTACGGTCGTTTTCCACCCTCGGGAATCGAGAAGAAACTCACATTGTTATCTAGTAATGCAGTGAGAGTATTTTCCGAAGACCAGATAGATTCCTAAAAACTTTTTTCCTCATTGCACGTGGTTGCGTTTGTCTATGGCGACTAAGGGCACATGCTCGCGAGGGGGGAAGGAGGCTGACAGTAATCGGTTATATCTGGACATTTGGTCTGCACTTTTGCAGCATTTAGATGTGCAGTTCATCGATTAAATATTATTGGAATTATTTAAAATCAGTTTAATATAGTGATAGTGTCGGGATAACCGGGAGTTTCGAGCTCGCAATCCGGCTGGATGAACGCCAATAAATAAATTTAAAAAAATGAATTTTGGACACATTGCATATGTTTCCCTATAAAATCCATCCGATTAATTGTTTGCCCTGATGGTCCAACCTGTATGTTGGCAATATATTCGCTGCCTCAGATTAACTGACTTTCCGTTTGAAAAATAGAATTTGATAATTTTTGTCATTTGTGCTATGGTGCATTGCTCCAGTTTAAAATGTCCAAGTCTTCTTTACAGTTTTTTAAAACAAAACAAAAATTAAAGTTATACTTAAAAAGTTGTAAAACATTTGCATCATATCGTACAATTAGAGCCTGCCTGTTGTTTCATATGGCCAAATAGCTCTACTATTGCCTATAATATAAGTTTTTTAAAAACCTAATTAAAAATATTTTTTGTATTTAGTTTGCAGAATTTGTTTTATATGTCTTTGATTAGTATGAGAGAACCTTAATATAGAGCAGCTAATTTCTGTTGATAACAATACAAGTAATGTTTTCTTTTGCATAAGTTTATGATATTTTTAAGACAATAACACAAATCTTGAGGTTTTATATTAAATTTGCAGAATTTAATAACTAAGAGAGGAAATATATAGAAAAGCAGAATTATGTTTTTACGTTTGTTTTGCATCCACAAAGGCAAAAGAGCTGTAGGCTACATATAAAATTTTAACGTAAAATTAGGAAGTTAAATTGGTTTAGAAATTGCTGTATAAATTAATTTTGAAGTAATTAATTACTTAACTTTATATCCAACCTGTTCTGACAATTTTATGTATTAAGAAATAACTACCCTTTTGTTCCACATTAAAAGAATATATATTATTTTAGAGCAGACATAAAAAAAACTTTACAAATATTAACACTAAATTTTAGCTTCATTTTATTACAACCATATTTTTTTAACTTTGCAAAAAGCCTATTATGTATTAAAATTTAAGAATGTAGTAAATAATTAATTAATTTAAGTTTAATTACATTTCTAGTCTGGTGGCCAAATGACAAAATTGAGCTGAACCTGGCTTTTGGGTATAGGAAATATTTTTTTGCAGTTTTAGGTAATGTAAGGTGTGTAATTCAAGAATCCGACTGATGCCACCCTGGCACCCTTGGGCAATTTGAAATATTGAACATGGCGTCCGGGGTAAGGAATAATTTTTTTAATTTAAAACAATACAACCGTGTTTGACATGCTTTTATAGGTTTTTAAGGTTGCTGAATACTATTTTTAAGTCAAACTTTACATAGGGGTTAAATTTTACAAGATACACACCAAATTTTTAAATTTGAATTTTATTAGCCTATGCTTTTAAGGTTTTTTTGCAGATTTTGGTTATATAGGGTGTCTAATTTAAGAATTCTTTTGATGCCACCCTGGCACGCTTGGGCTATTTACAATATTTAACATGGCGTCCGGGGTAAGGGGTTAATTTACTTTTTTTATTTATAGCAACACAACCGTGTTTAACATATTTTTATAGGTTTTTGAGGTTGCTGAATACTATCTTTAAGTTAAACTCTACATGGGGATTGAATTCTACAAGATACACACCCTTCGGGTGTATAAAAGATTTTTGAGACTGAAAAGAAATAATGGTGTTATAAGTACATTACTCTAAATGTTATTCCAATAATCGTTATCATTATTGTTTACCCCCTGTGGGTGGCGTGGTAAAACTAAAAAATACTTTTAGATAAATAATGTTTTGAAATATTATATCCAGCAACTTTAAAATTCTACGACACCTTGCCTTACCTAAAACTAATAGTTTTGTGATTGGAAAATATAATAGTTGTTTTATGCTTGAGGGGTGGCAAGGGGCGGGTAAGTAAATTTTAATGTAGTGATTTACGCCCAAGGGGATGCAAAACTTAAAAGGTTAAACTCCTAAATAAACTTTGTTGTGTTTAAAACAAATCGCCTGACCTAGAATCTAGAAAAAGCATAATACATCCGTTTAATGTTTAATTGGCAAAATGTAAATTTTACCCCCACTGCGGCCGCCATCTTAAATATTTTAAATTGCCCAAGGGTGCCAGAATGACATCAATCAAATTTCTAAAATAGACCCCTAATACAACTTAAATCAGCAAAAAACCTTCACCATACATTAAAGCCAACTTTTTTGTCGGCCACCCGACTATTCATTTAAAATAAAATCTTTTATAATATCAACGATTTTTCTACATAAAATAAAGATTTTTTGCTGATAAAGTTATCATTCGGATTTCACAGCTTCCCTTTGTGTAAAAAAAATAGCCAAAAAATATAGTCTAGTCAACAAGTTCAAAAACATGGTTAATATGGCTAAATATGGTTAATATGACCTCCGGCATCTTTGGTCAATTATAAGAAGCGTCCTTGGTCAATCATAATAAAAAAACTATTAACCTATATAAAAACCGGCAAATATGTAAATTAATCAGTTAATTCCGGCGGCTTTTACTTAATTTATCGGTAGATGCCGCCGTCTGGCGCCTTTGTTTATAAAAACTATTAAAAACCGCCAAATAATAGTTAAAATTAACTTAACTTTAACAATTTTTTGTTTTATTGTTTAATATTATTTAAATTATTGATCGACAAATAAAAATGAAACTGAAAGACACGTTTGACACCTACGAACATTTTGTCGAAGCTCTTCCTAGGTTAAAAAAATATATGTATGTACATCTTTTAGAAACAAAAAAAAAGACAGAAGTATTTTAGCGGCAAGAAAAAAATCGATCGTTTAATAGAACTAAAACTAAAGTATTACCAATTAAAGTATGCATGGATTGAGGAACTTTATAGCGGAAAAAAAAGTTACAAGATAAATAATTCCTGAACACGGCTTATTTCTTTAATCATATTATCAAGGTTTAAAAATTTGTATCATAGCTACAGGGTTACAAGAGTTGACCCGTAAGCTACAGTAAATAACGTTTTTTTCTTTATAATTTTTTTCTTAATATTTTTTTATACATTTTTTCTTATTTTTATTCTTTATTTTTATAATTTAATTTTTGGAGAAATAGTTTTCCATTTTTTTTTATTATAGGCCCTTAATAAAGTATCAATCTAGCCACAAGAAGTTGAGATAAATAAATACAATAGTGGTTTTATTTGCCCGACCCCATCCAGCTACACTACTCCATTTCGTTTTTCCAAGGGCTGCTATTAACTAAACTACAATTTAGACAATAACACCACAAAAGACTATACGCTTATAGTACAGCAAAATTAATAATTATTTTATGTTGGAATAACTTTTCGACGGTTTTTAATATGTTTTTAAGCAAAACCGCCGGACGGCGCGTTTTATTCATAAAATAAGGAAAAAGCGCCGGTAATAACAAATTATTTAACATTTTTGGCGGTTTTTATATACGTAGATATAAAAACCGCCGGACGGTGGTTTTTTCTTATTATTAAGCAAAAATACCGGCGGTCATTTAGCCAGTGCCTAATAGAAGTAAAGATCCTTAAAATATGTGCGATAGTTTATTTGATCCAAAATTACGTCTAGAAAAATATTTTTCAAGGTCTTATTAGCACATAAAAATTGTGATTGTTATTAACAAAATAGAAAAGAAAAAAAGGTGTTGGGGTTTTTGTTAATAGCTTTAAAAATAATGATATAATTTTAATATTAAATAAATTAAATCGCAAATGCGATTTTCTTTTAAAGTGTAGGGGGTACAATAAGTTTAAATATACTTAAAAAAATTTAATTAGTTTCGCAAACGTTTAACGACCTCTACCCCATATCATTAGGTAAAAGCTAAAAGCAAAGTCGTGCAATGCGTAACAAAAACGGGAAAAATTCTTAGTTACTTTAGTTTGTTAATAGGTTTTATAATACTTAATTTTTATTTTTTATGTGTTTATTTATGTATGTAGTATTTTTTCAAGTTAATTAATGATTGCTTGTTAAATATTAAATTAATTAATTATTAAATATTATATATTAAGAGACGAAGACATTATAATGGGCGATACCTTATTGGGTCTGGAAATGCACAGTTTTTAAGATACAGAGTGATAAATTAAAAAAATGTATAATTTTTTTATTATTATTTAAAAAATATTTACTCTATTTTTGGAAATTTAACAACTATATTTGTTGTATAAGGAGGCTAATTTAGCCCTAAATAGATTAAAACTATAAGGACCAGTGGCGTCCCGGGGGCCAGCTTAGCATGTACAATTGCCTTTCTTGCAAATTTATTATTTGTTGTTTGATTAAACATCTGAAAATACAACTTCTTTAACTTTTGTATTTTTGTCGTGTCTCACTTCGTTTTAAAAAAATAAAAATAAAATGGTTTTATTGCAAGCCACTGGACAATATTGGTTTATTAATTTGGAGCTGCATCGTGCATAGATTACGTATAATAAGAGGAACTTCTTTCAGCAGTACGGGAAATTTTTGTTAAAGAAACTCCAAGTTAGATTTGCCATTTAATATTAAGGGTAAAAAGAAAAGCCTAACTAATTTGTCACCAACAATACCCATCCACACATTTAAAGAAAATTGTTCCTGGTGGGATCATTGTACGTAAGCATAAGGATTTTCTTGACTCCAAACAGGGCACCTCTAATTTTTTTACTACAAATTATTAAAATAAAAATAACAATAAAAAATTAATATATGTTTTTAAAATTTATCACCCTGTATCTTGAAAACTGTAAATTTTCAGACCCATGTTTATGGAAAAAAATTCTCATATTTTTTTGCAAGGAATCGCCCATTATAATATCTCTGTCTATTTTTTGAACACCCTGTATATTTAGGTTATGTAGCCTAAAATTATCGTAATACTATGTATTATTGTAGTAAATTATTATTAGTTATATAATTTTTTAAATAATTTGGTTCAGTGATCTTAACCTAGACATTCACCCAGTTTTTAACAATACGAGATATTGGTTACTTAATAATTTGAATTGGTCTTTAAATTTAATTACATAGTGCTTTTATTAAAATGTGACAGTTGTTTAATACCGTATTTCGTAATTTAATTTTTTTATATTACTCCAATTTAAAAATACTCTTTTAGCACTTTTACCAGTTACCTAATCTGCATGTATTTCAGATTTTATACTGCACATTTTATTATAAAAAAGTCTATACATTTGTTTCTAAGTCTTTAAAATTATAATTTTTGTTGTAAATGTTTTAGTATTTACTTGTGAACATCGCAGTGCTCATATTATGCATATAGGTTTATTCCAAATAAATGCCCGTCATTAGTATTATTATTTAAAATAGAAACATTGTTTGGATTAACACACTAGTAGCATTTTTAAAACTATTTTAAATTAAAGATTTAAAATATCAGTATTGTCAGTACTGTTTTTAAGTTAAAAGATTTTAATGTTATATTTTATCACCATTTATTTATTTATTTTTTAAATACTATACACATAAAATATGCAGGATGAATTTTTTTCGATGCTTAGTAAATGAGTCTCAGAAGCCGCTACAGCTACAGAGATGGTTAAATGGAGAAAAAATTGAAGTTTTTAGAGCTTAGTTTAAATCATTTTTTGTTTTTTTCAAAAAAGTCATGGCTAACTAGATATTTAGAAAAAACCGTTTTTTTCCGAAAATGGTTTTTCTTCTGTAGCTCAGTAAATATTTAAAATAGAAAAAGGTGCAAATGGGAAACTTGTGGATATTTATTTTCCTAATAAAAAGAAGGTAAATTCAAATCTTCTTTATAGTAGTCCGTTTTTAAGCTACGACATAAAATTGTATTTTTTAAATAAAATAATTAGTATAGTTCCTCTTTTTTACTTAGTTTAATTTAAAGCACTATTTTATTATTACCCACGCGCGAAATATTTCTTAGTGGGTTATTATATTTATTTACCACTGATCATTTAAAATTAGTTTTTATTCTTCGCATGTATTATTTATTGGTAAATAAATATTATTATTATTATTATTATTATATTATTTTTCACAAAAAATGGTACCCCACTGATTTTTCAAAAAAATAATTTTTAAAATACTTTTTTCCTTTGGAGTTAACTGCTTTTGTTTTTAAAAATAAACGCCTTTTTGATGCATGACAAAATGGCTTAAATTTGATATGATGTTTCATATCGTCAACTTAATTGTGAAAAATGTGATTTTGATGCCATCTTTAGCCCTATTTTATAAGGATAAAGATGTCAATGCATATTTTATTTAAAATTGAGTTAGGGGTTTTACAATTGGGGTGACAATATGTAAAATTCGTTTACAAATTAGACAAGATCAATTTTACATTTAGATTACCAAACCAGATTTTCGGAATTTTGCCATGCATCAAAATGGCCTTTTTTAGCGAGAATCGTTCGTTGAACGAAAAATATCAAAATAATATTGATTAAAAAAAAACTACTATTTTTTTTCTAAAAAAATCAATACAAATCTTGTTTGAACGCCACTGGTAAAAAAATTTATTAAAAAGTTCTGCAGCAAAAAGTGTAATGTAATGGTCAAAATAAGTGTACCAAGTTTTGTGGAGATATCTCGAGTAGTAGGAAACTCATGATAAAAAAGCCATTTTTTTCTTAATATTTTAACACCCCAAGCATTAAAAAAATATTTAAAATAATTTCTTTTTTTTTGCATTTTATACAGTGTTAAAAGAAAGCTACCAACTTAAAAATAACCCTGAATAACCCTGTAAACCAAAAATGCAAGGTTTTTAAGATATTTATTATGTTTACAGAATTCAGGGCAAAAAAAATTAAAATACCTACCTTAATTATATTTAACTTTGTATTTCAGATTGCTTTGTCAAAATATTAACTGTGGTAGCCACATTTTAATTTTGTACTAGAAAATACACAGGGTGTTCAAACAGTAATTTAAAAACTGTAGGTTTTTAAATATTTAACACTTTTTAATATAATTTATGACAAAATCAAAATTTAGCTTTTGTTTTGTAAAGGCGACATTTTTAAAGCAACTACCGGTTATGTAAAAAAAAATTTAAAAGCAAAGTTTAAACTTTAATTTTATTAAAAAATACACAGGGAGCTTTATTAAAAATAAAAAAAATAAAAATTATTATAGTAGTAAAATTAGTAGTTAAATTAATTTCTACTGTTAATTGTTAGTTTTTGTTATTTATTTTAATTATTAAGTTTGTTTTTTAAAAAAGTTAACATATTTATAGAACTATTAATGTCTCGTTAAACGTTTTAAAACAATAAAAAAGAAAAACTATTTTTTTTTAAGGTTTAGTGTCTAAAATTATTTATTAAAAAGTGATAAAAATGTGTTTTTTTTTAAATTAATAGGTTAAAAATCTTTATAGTACTAATGAGATGAAAAGAAAAGTCATTGTCAATAAAACAAATTCGATTGTTTAGGGCAAAATGACATAATAAAAGTAATTTAAAAATAATTATGTCCAATACTTTGTAATTTTTAATTAAAAGTATATCTTTTTATACATCATTATAAAGCTTATAAAAGGCCTCTTTAAAAATGTCATGGCCAACTATGGTTTCCATTTAAAAAATGCAAGTTTATGTCGTAGCTTACAAACGGACCACTATATTAAATTTCGTATTTTACCTTTTTATTAAGAAGATAAATATCTATATGTTTCCTATTTTCACTTTTTTCTATTTAGAATATTAACTGAGCTACAGAGAAAAAAGATTTTTGAAAAAACGGGTTTTTCAAAATTTTTAGTAAGCCATGCCTTTTTAGGAAAAAAACAACAATTGATTTAAACTAAGCTCTAAAAACTGCAATGCTTTCTGCATTTAACCTTTGCGGTAGCTGCAGCGGTTTCCGAGATCCTTTCACTAAACATAAAAAAACTCACCCTGTATATTCAATTTAAGACAAAGAGGGTGGCGCACGGCAAACCAAAAACGATATTATATTTGAAATATAGTGATATTATATATAGCGTATTTTAAGAGTTAAATTTAAAATTATAAAAAATTATGCAATGAAGTTGTACCATTTAAAAATATATATATTTTATTTTTGGCAGGAAATATTCACAAAAAATATTATTATCTTTCAAGCCTAACGTTTTAACCACCGGAACTGCTTTACAGACTTAATTTATTTTTGTTAATAAAATTCAAAAATGCACCAATATAAAGTAAGGATATTAACATAGTTCCCCTTTATCTATTAAATGCGATAAGATATCAAGATCAGGTAAAATTGGGGTAAAGGGTGTCACCTAAATTAATCTTTCGCAAAAAAATAATTTAGGTCACGTGGGCTAGTGCCAAGGGAACACTAGCAACTTTTTTAAAATAAAAAGGATGTAGCATCTTGTTTTATAAGCCTTTTAATTCTCTACTCATTATTGTTTTATTTTTAAAAATTGGTCCAGTCGTTCTGGAGTTACAGGGATTTCAAAGGACCCCGCACTAACCTTATGAATTTTGGATCCCGGTCGAATTGGCTAAAAATTTAGTATGTTGTAGTTTTCGACTTTCTGATAAAAAGTTATTTTTGGCCCAACGTGATCCAATGATTAGTGACAATCAAAGAATTGGATACGTATGAATAAATTTTTTTTTTAATTTTTAATTTATTTCTTTTGGTAATAAGCTTTGCTCATCCAGTAACCTTAAAATCATTTATGACATCTGGCTCATGGGCGTCGAATAGGGGTATAATTAATAAAAAGTAAATTAAAAAATTAAAAAGTGACGTTAGTTGGCATGATATCTGAAAAAGGTATTTGAAAAAGATGTTTAGAATTTAAGTGTGGGCCGACAAGCGTAATTAAAAAAAAAAAAAATAAAAAAAATCAAAAAGAATTCGGTCAATATAGAAATCCTAATTATTTAAAAAAAAATAGGTTTTTCTATTTTTAAGTGACAAAGTGATTTACTGTATCATAATTTTTATATTTTATATATCGTACTTCAAGGTTACCAATAAGATATACAGGGTAATGCACCACAAACGCGTCTGTCTCTAATACAAAAACGGTATTATTATTTTTTAAATATTTTTTAACGTGCATATGTGGGTTTTTGAGAGCATAAGTTAAAATTATAAAAATTATACAGGGTGCCCAAAAAAAAATCATATCAAACTTATGTGTTTTTAAATGGAACACCTTGTATATTAGGTTATTATCTGATTGTGGGAATAAAAATAAGTTAAGTTTTATTAGCGATCCCTATACCAAAAATAAAAGGTTTTTAAGATATTTTCGATTTTTGAAAAAATCATAATAAAAACAAAATTTAAGTATATCTTACCTTACTTACGCTTTACTTTGTACATTATGTTATTGTGCTAGAGTATAAACTATGCCATGCCTTCATTTAATTTTTCCGCTTTAAATTATACAGGGTCTTCAGAAACCAGTATTTTATATTAGGTTTTTTTAAGATTTTAGGGAAAAATAAGTGACTTTAGTAATTTTTATGCCAAAAATGTAACGTTTTTAAGATATTTAGGAGTTTTTAATTATTTTTAAAAAAACAAATTTTTAGTATAGGAGGTAGCAACGTTTTCGAAAAATAATTTTAGGTCAGCTGATTTTTTGATATGTTGTTGTCCTTCCTCTTCTGGATAGACCCTGGGCTGTCTGGCTGGCGGTAGTGGTTTGGGTTTATTAGTTCGCATCTTACCTGTACAGTTAATAATCAAAGGTTTTAAAAATATTTTAAGAGACCTAATTTTTATTTTTCTTGTCTTTAAATAGGTTTACCAAACATATTTTTTATTGCCATACACTTATACAGTCGTCCTCCTTCCAACTTCTGACCGTTCGGTATATTTTTATAAAACTTGAAACAATAATATATCACCAATGTCTTAAAAATGTTACATTTTTGACAAAGAAATTACTAAAGACGCTTAAATACGACCGTGTTTGTATTAGAGACCGAGGCGTTTGTGGTGCGCCACCCTGTATATCTTATTGGTAACCGTGTAAGTACGGTAAAGGAAATATAAAAGTTATGATACAGTAAATCAGTTTGTCACTTAAAAATTAGTAAAAATTAGAAAACCTATTTTTTTAAAAATAATTAGGATTTCTTTATTGAACGACTTCCTTTTAATTTTTTTGTTTTAATTTTTATTTTAAATTATGCTCGTCGGCCCAAAATTAAATTCTAAACACGTTTTTAAAATAACTTTATCAGATATCATGCCAACTGACGTGACTTTTAAATTTTTTAATTAAATTTTTATTAATTATATCCTCATCTGACGCCCATGCCGTGGATGTCATAAATGATTTTGGGTTACTGGATGAGCAAAGGTTATTAACAAAAAAATAATTTCAAAAGTTATTTTTTTCCATACTTTTGATTGTCACTGTTTATCTTGGAAACTAATTATAGGATCACGTTGGGCCAATGATAACTTTTGATCAAAAAGTCGAGAACTAAAACATCTAAAAATTTTAGCCAATTCGACCAGAACCCAAAATCCATAAGGTTATTGCGGGGTGCACGTAACCAAAATTATTTTTATGCCAAAGAGTAGTTTAAGTGACGACCTTTTACTTAAATTTTTCCCGATCTCGATATCTTCTCTTATTCAAAAGGTAAAATGGGTGAACTCTTTTAATATCCTTACTGTATTAGGGTATTTCGGTTAGGCAACTAATTTGCACTTAGCTAATGTTAAATATTAGTTTCTGTATAATTTTTATGAAAATATTTAAATGTTGATGATGATACAATTTATATCGTAGCAATGTAACATAGTATACAAACTAAACCGTAAGTAAGATAGTTTAAATTAATATTTTCCTTTTGTCATTTTTTAAAACTTCCAAAAACCTTACATTTTTGGTATAGGGATCGCTAATAAAACTTACCTTATATTTATTTATTTAATCCAGAAATGAAGTAACATATATGGCGTACTATTTAAAAAATCATTAGTTAGATATGTATCTTTTCTTTTTGGAGCATCGTGTTTATTTCTTTATAATTTTAAAATTGTTTCTGCATTTCTCTTTAAAAAAAAATTTAAAATTTTTGTACTACAGACCTAGGCGTTTGTGTTATCTTACCCTGTATAGCTGTTTCCAGAAGTTAAGTAAAATAAATGAGATTAGATAAAGAAAGTTTAAAGGAAGCAGAGCGGTCAAGTAACTCACAAATAGCGATATTTTAGGTAACTAATTACAAAAGGTAACGTATTACTAAGTAAAAAGTAACTGTGATGCCGATACTTTTAAAACGCAACTATTAAGATCGGGCCTCACATAACCGCAACGAGCCCGTGGCCAGGCGTTTTTCTGGTGAAATGTAGCGGGATGTGGTGCAAAGATTTTGTATTTAATTAAACTGCCGTTCTCTGATTCAAATATACCACGCTTTTAATTACATCTGATCATAAATTAAATCTTTACAAATAAGGTAACACAGTTTTAGGGTTTGGCCACATATAACCACCCGGATTCCTGCACCGTAGCTCGGCCGTGTCTCGGTTTTGAAATGTACCGTTGTAATCAAAAACCGTAGGCCTAATATTACCGCTCCATTAGTTTATTTGATTTCTCAAAATATTAATTTAAAAAAACTTGTACTTGTAAGTTTTACTCACATAATATTCACAAGATGTAAAAATAAAATTAATTTTACACTTTTTAATACTTATTAAATTAATTTTCTTGTATTATTTGTTTACAACAACCAGTGCCGTATTATCCATTAAGCTGACTAGGCTGCAGCCTAGGGCGCCATGAAAAAGTAGGCGCCAGATAGGGGAGTAATAAGCGCTAGACAGGGGAGTTTTTAAAAAAGTTTGTCGGGTGGGGATTTTGGTGACTAATTTCTCTGTGAATAAGGTGCTTTGGAATGAAATAGGCGCGAAAAGAAGGAAATGACCTTTTTTTTTGGTCTTCAAAAAATTTTTGGTGGAAAATAGGCGCTCCGGGAATTCTAGCCTAGGGCACCCCAAACAGTTAATACGACCCTGACAACAATTAAGGTTTACCCACAAACTTTTAATTTTACGTAATGAACTGAAATAAAAGGTGACGCTCGTATACTCATAACGTGCTTCGGAGTTTATCGGCGCTATCCGATCCACGTATGATTTAATTTGCAGGGCATGTTTTACACCGTACGAGACACGGTTGTGCTAAGGTGCGAGTCTTGTGGGACATCGGTGCGGTTATGTGTGGCTAGACTTTTACTTATACCACACTTAAAGTTTGGATAAAAGTGAACAGAGATAAATAGGAAAATCTGTTTTATTTAAACAAAGAGATATACATACATAAAACAATAAACTTAGCTTGACAAAAATGGTTTTTATATTTTTGAGTGCATAGAAAGTGCTTTAGAATTTTTCCGAATTAATTTGCCTCGCTTTCCTCTATCACCGTAAAATCGGGCTCGGTGCGGTTATGTATGGCCCAATCTTTTTATTCATTTTTTTGCAATAACGCGTAATTTTAAAAGTAACGCGTTACTTTTCATGTAAAGCATTTACATGGACAGTAAGGCGTTACTTTAATAGTGCGTAAAGAAAAGATAAAAAGCAGGATATATTTACAGGGTAATAATAAAAACTTGTATTTAGCCTACCTAATTATTTTTTTGCTTTAAAAGTACAAGTTCGATTTTTTTGCGGTATTATAGTTTTCTATAAGTTGTAAAAGTTTGTAATTTTTTGTATATGTGCAGGACAGGAGTAAGATATAGACTTGGCGGTTTAACATATATGTATAATTAATAACTAAAGCATGAGTATTAAACTAGAAACAAATCAAATATTATTCTATATAAATGTAGCTTGTGAATGTTGAATTCTACATTGTTAAGATTTTTAATTCCATTTTTACAGTAGTAATTTGCAAAAAATGAACTTAAAGATGTTTGAAAGACTTTTATGAGTAAAAACGTGTTTTACACAATAAAAGAACTTTACGATGCAAATAAAAATAATATGATTGAATAATGGGGAAAAAAAGAAAAAAACGTTTTGTACGTATGCGCCGTTTCCAAAATCAGATTTTATTTTTAGTGTCTTTATGTCGTTTTAATAGTGTATGGTAATTTTATTGTTAATTATGTCAGGTTTTAAAAATGTTTTGTTGTTAAGGTAGTGTTATTTTTTTTCATAGTAATTTTTAATGTTTTTGTAATACTAAGTTTTGTCATTATAAGATTGTTCCATGCCTTTTTAAAGGGCCTATTTGTAAACATTTGTTTATAAAAAAGAGATAAAGAGTTATCTATCTATATACTGTGTAAGGCTTTCGCAGCCATCTTCTGCTTAACTTAAGTTTTTGGGCTATTCGGCCGTCGTTGTAGATTTTGTTTCCTTGACGTTTCGCCAGCGCGAGTAGTTGGCATCCTCAGAAGGTTTCTGGTAGACTACTACACAATAGTACGCAATTTTGCAATAGAAAAATCGTTTTTTGAATTTGTTTAAAGTAACCATTTTATGTTTAACAAAGCAACGCGTTACTTTTAAGGTATAGTTGGGTTCAGAGGTAATTAATTCTTAAAGCAATGTCTGAAAGTACACAAAAATTAATAAAGTAAACAAACCTTTTTAGAGCACATAGCTTTTGAGAGAGCCTACTTAGATATTTTTCAGATAATTATAAAAAAACACTGCTGAAAAAGGTACCACGGATTTAAATAAATATTCTCCAATTTCGTTTCTGTCCTGCTATTAAATCTGATCCGAACTTACCGAATTTAATATTTTTTGCTGCAATATAAATCATTCGGGGTTTGTTTACATTATGATTTTTATTGTTTACTTTGCGGCCTTGCTTTCAGTATAAATTAAGGGTGGGTTTGCTATAAAGCATTACTTTTACGGTAACGCGTTACTTTTAAGGTAACGCGTTACCTTTAAGGTTACACTGTTGTGATTTTTATTAATTAATTTAATAATTAAGAATTATCCGTATCGTCAAAGAACACCAAATATTTGTATGACCATTATTAACATAAACAAAAGCTTAAAAACCTAAAAGAAGGTTTTTTTTTCTTAAAATCACATAAAAGCATAATCATTGTTTCCTATAAACTAACAATCTATCACAGTCTTTTAAAAAAATGAACTATAAAACCCTATAAGGGTATTGTATACTTCAATTATTGTAAACACCCCAAGTTAATATTTTAACACTTGATTTTTTAAATAATATAATAGGGAAATCTTAAACATTTGCCCCTTGAGCCCAACCTAAGTGCAATAAAGAGGCCTCACCAAGGGGTATCGCCTACATGATCACGGTAAACCCCTACGCCAGGTAAGTATCAGTATCTTAACTCTGCCCAAGGCCCGTGCGGAGATCGTCTACGGCTAAGCCTTAATAGGGCAGAACGGTGGGTAATTGTTATGGACTGCTGGTCCCAAGCCCAGTCAAGAAGGAGGGAGCACATCTACACTTATTCACACAACCCACCTGCTTAACCTCGATAAGATAAAGGAACTGTCCCTTTTACAAAACGAACGGCGCGGGAAGGATTAGGACTTACCAGACTCAAGACCAAAAATTGATCTGGGGACCACACCTAAGCCAGGTCAGAAGACAAAATTATCCTGGGTAGATGCCAAAGACTTTGCGGAAAATATTGGGGACTCAGCCCGACTTGCTTGTCTATGTATTACGGGGGCCATAAAAATTACCTTTACTGCAGCTTTAGAAGTGCTGCTTAACCTACCGCCACTTCACATATTTATGCAGGGTAAAGTAAAAGCGGTACAATACCGTCTTAAACAAGGCCAGAGTCCTATTGTAAGGCAGAAACGGGCCATACAATAGAGATTCAAAGAGAACCCAGAAGGCAACTGACTGTGTTGGCTAAACAAAGGTTTTGAGACAAATATACCAGATAGAAAAAGCTGGGAGGCTGACCTAATCTGGTATACTGATGGCTTCACAACGGACCAAGGAGTCGGAGCAGGTATATATGAACACAAACCGAGGACGAAAATAAAAATCGGTCTCCGACACACTCTACAGTGTTCCAGGTGGTACAAAAGAACAACAATCAATATTCAAAAAAGCAATATTCATTGGCAAAAGGGAAAAAGGAAGTTAGATATTTTATGGAATTTGAACCTGTTGAGCAAAGAGAATTTAATAAAACATAAGTTGTCGAGAAACATACAGTTAAAAGTAAAAGTGCCTTAGAGCAAAATCAGAGTGATGAAAGTGATAACAGTAATCAATTGGTTTCTCGTTCTGTTTTAAGTGTTGCTAATAGTGAAATAATTAGCGATTATGAGACGATTAGCTTTATTGAGGATATGTATTGGTAGTAAGTCATTTCATTCTGAATCTTGAGATGCCGATTTGGAGAGGCAAATAGTTAAAAAAAGCCTCCTTCAAATCTAAATCTATTTAAATAGTTAATACTGTTTTAAGAAGGGAGGTGTCAAAGTTGTATAGTATTATTAGTTTAGTTATATAGTTATCATAAAGACACGTACGTCAAGAGGATAACCACTCCCACTTGGCTAATGTCAACGGATGTCACATGGTCTGAGCAATAATAAAATATATAAGTAATAAGCTATGTTTTTTAATACATAAATTTCTAATTAAAAAAAAATACTAAACTAACAAGCTTTGGTAAGAAGTACATAATCCTGATTACAAGCCACAGACTGAACAAGAAGTCCTAAGTTTATGGTTACTAAATAGGGCGGCTATGGCATCTTTAAGAGGACAGTCCAAGTACTGGCTCTGGACCGTTAAATATTCTAGATGACTCAGCTCTTGTAAGTTTATCTGCTTTTTCGTTGCCTTCTATTCCCGAGTGTCCAGGAACCCACAGAAGTGCCATCCTGTTATTTCTAGCGGCGAGCTCCTTGATGTTGTTTAGGCACTTCATCGTGATTTTGGACGCTATACGATGGGCATTCAAGGCTTTTAGAGCAGCCTGGCTGTCTAAGGGAATGTGAATGGTGTGGTTATGATATCCTCTTCTCATATTCTCTTGAACTCATGCTAGAATAGCATATATCTCGGCCTAGTATACAGTGGCTTGCGTTCCTAATGGAAGGCTAAAAGTCGCTTTAGGCCTTGATATTTAAAGTTAGAATTTAAAAAAACCTTATTTTAAATATAACTCTGAAACTGTAGCCATAGTACCAATATTATTTGGGTAACTAAATAATCATATACTAATGCTTCTTTCCATAGATAAACGGCTCTTCAGTAAGTAGGAATTATACAGAGTAAGACGATTTTTTTAATTTAATGTATGCATTTTCAACATAGGTGACTAATTTGACAATTAGCTTTTACCGTTGAATTTCTTAATCATTTTGGATCACAAAACGTATACCTTATTTAAATCAATATCTTGGGGGTTTTTCATAAAATCACATTCCATTTTTTTTTAAATTATGATATGGTAAAATTATAAAAAATTCATCAAAATCATTTTATTATAACGTTTATAAGGCTAACAAAATGCTGCATTTAAAATGTGGGTTTAGGAAAAACGGTCCAAGATATCGATTTAAACAAAGTATAAATTTTATGCTTAAAAATGATAAAAAAATAAAACAAATTAAAATAAATAAAAAAAACTTCTTACCCTGTATAATTCCGGCTTACTAAACAGCGGTTTACCTATGGAAAGAAGCACAAGTATATTGAGTTGCCGAAAGATCATTGGTGCTGTAGCACCAGTTCCAAAGTTATAATTGAAATTAGTTTTTGTTATTTTAATTTTAAAGATTAATATCTCTCTAACGAAGCGCGACAGAACTTTTTATATGAAGTACTACCATTATTTTGGCTTAATCTATCATCCCTATCATCTGTGACCTCACCTTATACCGGACACCCTGTATACAAACTTATTGAAGTTTATTAAGTCCAGTTGCCTTTTGCTCGGCATCTGGATGAATTTTGCTAAAAAATGTTCGCACGCTTTTGTCCAATTTTTATATTTTTCTTAAATTATGTAAAAGAAATAGTGTTTTTTTTTGTTTTTAAAATTTTTAGTATCTTGCTCAGTTTTAAAAGAGTAAAAATAAAATCTCAACCATGCCATGAAAAAACAAATCTTTTTTTTTTGTCCGTTAAAAAATGGATTTTATAATTACCTTATGTAACAAAGACAACAAATGCTTTAATAAATAAGGTATTTAATTTTATCTCTAACCCGGGCTGGGTTCTAACCTCTTGCCAAAAAGACATTCTAAGGTAAGGATTATTTAAAAATAAAGTGATATTTTGAAAAAAATAGTTTAAACCCTTAAATAAACAATATTAAAAATATTTTAATTCCTGAAAAGAGACCCTCTACGCTCAAGAATTTTACTTTTTAATATAAACGTTTACCATTATGGGATAGATTTTTTTACATAAAAAGAATAAAAATTAGGCTCATGTTCCATGTACAACAAATATATTTTTTACAAGTCAAAATAAAATAAATATTAAAAAACAATAATTTAATACTAGTACTTTTCTCTTAAGACCTTCTTATTTATACTTAAAAGCTCATAAGAGATTTTGTACATACAAATATTTACAAAATCGCATTGTTGTTTAAATCCATTTGGTCTAATGATGGTAGTAATGAGCTGCTGGGGCAGCGTAGTGAGCTGGGGCAGCGTAGTGAGCTGGGGCAGCGTAGTGAGCTGGAGCAGCATAGTGGGCTGGTGCGGCGTAAGCAACTACTTTAGCTGGGGCTGGAGCTGGGTGCACTGGGTGTCCGGATTTTTCAACAACAGCGTTGAATCCGTTGTGGTCATCAGCGGTGTAGTGAACAGTTCTAAGGGTACCGTCAGGTTCAGCAACAGTGTAAGATCCCTTAACTACGTCTCCATCACGGACTTCATGTTGAGTTTTGTGGTCACCAGTATGAGGGTCTTGTACTCCATAGTTGTACTCGTATTTGGGGTGAGCGTAGTAGTCTTGGCTTTCGTGAGCAGATGCGTGTCCGTGAGAGTAAACGGGTGCAGCATATTTAATTGCAACTGGAGCAGCATGAGCTACGGGTGCAGCATAAGCATGCTGTACTACGGGAGCTGATAGAGAAGAATATGAGGAGGCATGACCATGAGAGTAGTCAATAAGACCAGCTTGAGCAGCAGCCACAAAGCTTACGACAGCAAGGATCTAAAATTATTACATAAAATAATATTAATGACTTTTAATTAAAACTTAATTTAATTCAACATTAACCCTTTATTGTTGGTATTTAAGGTTAAAAATATCATGGTACGTAAATGTAAAGTTTTATTTGTAGAACGAATAAAAAATGTATGTTAAGAAGAAAGAAATAATAATAATATAATTTGCAAATTGACCAAAACTGTTTTAAATAAGAATATTGGTATTTAATGTCTAACTTTTAACTAAAGATAAGAAAAAATAAGTAACACAACTGCAAAAATTTAATTCATTCTTGGATTTAAGAACATGGCTCCAAAGTACAATTTTAATTGTTCTTAAAATAAATTCCTATTTTTTTAATTCGTTATAATTATTTTAAAATAAAGGTATTTGTTTAATAAATATAAAAGGTCCTTTTTAGGTTTTGTATTTAATAGAAAAAATCAAATATTGCGGTAAGAATTAAATATCAAATAAGCAATTTAAACGTAAAACATAGTGTCTTTAATTTTATGGTTTAGGTGGTAAATTTTTTAAAAAATTGTCAATAATAATACCTTCGTTTATTTTTTAGGAACACTTTGTAAAAAGATAGAAACAGATGTAGACTATTATTTAAAAAAAAAAACATTCTAAAAAGGTATAATAGGTTTTTTTGTTCTTAAGGTTTTTGTTTTCGTAAAATTTAGCTATTTAAAAAGTAAAGATAAATAATTTACGAATTATTAGGGAATTGTGGGTGTTGTAAGAGATAAGTTCTATATGTATTTATTTTTTGTTTTCGTCATTATAACAGCAGTTTTATAAAAATATCTTTATTTTTATGGTAACAAGAATTGTTTAGGGCTTTCTTTAAATTATGCCACGCACCTACAACGGTTACTAAAAATAAAATACAAAAACTACTTATATAAAAGATTTATAGTTTTTTATTTTTTATCTTATGGGCATAACAAAACAACCAAATAAAAATAAAAAAGAAAAAAATAGGATATAATTTTTTTAAATTGAAAATACTGTAAATTATGTCACCATAAAAAGACCTTTAAAAATATTTTTAAAAATACCACATTTGAACACCTAAAAATATTTTAAATTTCCACAATTTTTACGGCTTTAGATTTAAATTTAAAGAAAAAATTAGAAACTGGTAAAGTTAAATGTATTAAATGTGATATTTTTTAAAGCTTTATAAAATATCGTTTTTTATGATGACGTCATATATAGGGTGTGCCATTAAAAAAAACTGTTTATTTTTTCTTATTTTTTTATGTTTATTTGTTTTTTTGTTATGCCTAAACGTAATAGATAAATATCAATTAAATTTTTATAAAAAAGTTTTTAATATTTTTTTATTGGTTATCGTTGAGGGTGAGGGGCAAAATATAAATAAAAACCTTGTTTATAAATTATAAAAAAATATGGAGGGGACAGAAACCAACTGGCACAAGCTACGGTAATTAAATAGAAATTTAATGTACGTAAGTAAGTACGTAAACTTAAAGTAAGTGTTATATGATCATACTAAAAAAAGTAGGGCATATGTCCCTCGTTTAAAGTTTTCTTTCGTAATATGGCAAAACTTAAACTATCCAGGTATCCTAAACTTTAGAAAAGTTAAAATTAGATTTTTAAAAACAAAATGTTTAAATGTCTTTTAATATTAAAATGCAACTAATAAATAGATCTGAATATTTGACATATATGGGAAATACAAAAAAAATACATTGTTTATATTAAAAATATTAAATAACCATCAGGTTTATATTTTTGTTATTAAATACTATCCTTTTTTAAATAAAACTGAATTTACAATGCAACTTTGTGTGCTCTACCGGGTGGCCACGAAATTTCTTTTCGGCTGCTATTTTTTTATTTCTGTATCAAAACTGACGAAACTATAGAAGGTTGTTAGACTAACAAAAAGTCATTTTTATGTGTATATGATAAGCCTCTAGGACTTTTATTTTCTACGAAAATAATTGAATATTTTTATTTTTAAATGGAATACCATGTAATGTCTTTTGTATTTTAAGGACTATTTTACCCCCGAAATATATAATAAAATTTTAATTTTTCATCTAGAATTCCATAACCATTCTAAAACTACTCCTTATACTTTAGTTACTTAAAAAAAAGGATATTGATTTAATCTTTTTAATTTTTTTATTATGGCTTTAGATTAAATATTTTGAGTTTTTTTTGTTAGAGCTAAAAAAACTAAAATAGGACCATATCACTTTTATAAAAGTTCTAAAAGCAAAATTTTATACTGATTCCTATTATGTAAAACACTACGACACTCCTCTTTGTTTTCATAAAAAAACATGTATTATGTAGGTAAATATTATTTTTATACCGAATAGGGTACATCGTAATTCATTGTAGTTGCCATAAAAAAACAACAATAAAATAAAATATGTTGCTGTAAAAGCAATTGCTTTTGTGTTTTTAAAAGTTTAAAAAATAAGAAGGGTTTGTGTTTATCTCCTGAAATTTTAAAACAATTATAAATTAAATTTGGTAGTTTTTATTAAATTATTTTAAAATCGTAGGAGATACATCGGCACAAACCAAGCTTTTTATTTTTAAACTTTTAAAGGCACAAAAGTATTTGTTCTTGCAACAACATAATATTGTATGTAGTTGCTGTTTTCTACATTTAAAAAGAAGGGAAAAAAATTAAAAAATGGCTCCCGGAAAGTAATCTCGTGGGCACCCGGTATACTATAGGTTTCGCAATGTTTACGAAATAGTTGTTAGGTTAAAGTAATACTATAGGTAAATATTCCAGTTTCGTTAAAGCTAGTATCACTTATTCCAGTAATTTATTAAAACTTCTTGTAAGTAACCAAAATTACACTGCACTATAAAACTTAACTACGCACTACAAAGTACTTACTTTGGAGAACATGGTTATTATTCTTAAGCCAAACTACTTATGATTTAATCGACACTATGACTTAATATATATAGTAATTAAATTCTTTGTAGTGTAAATAAGTGACCCCACCAAATTTTTTTACAAGGTATGACCAAGAATCTAATCTGAAAGTGTTTCACCGCTTCCCAAATATATTTAAAATTGACCTAGATTTATTTAAAAGAATGAAATATTACAATGCTTTGTTTTTTGTTTAGTTATTTTAGTAACTTTACAAGGAATCAACAAATAGATACAGATTTACTCTGCCTGATAAGGATTTAAAAGATTGGTATTTGGTTTCAATCATATAGGTATGTAATTATTATCAGAGTTAGGTAGTATTCAAGTACTTGGTATTCTTATTTCTATTTAAAATAGATTTGGCCGGTATTTGAATAAAATATGAATACATCTGTGTGTTGGATATACAATAGCAGTCAACTAAATAATTTCTTTGTAATCATATTTCGTGACATAGATCCTGTATTTGAATCCTAGTATTAAAATTTCGGCATACGAACACAGGTTTTAAGTATTTAAATACAGGTATGCATCCCCGTGGCCTAGTGGACAGAGCTTTGATCTTCGAAGCCAGAGGTCGCCGGTTGGATTCCCAGCAGGGGAGACATATTTAGGTAGTAGTTATTTAAAAATAATGATCGTGGTGGCACTACCGCGTTGTCTAAAAGGTGCTGTAAAATGCAACTGCGAGTTTCAGTGCCTGGACAACGTTGACGGAACAGGGGAACGATCTGTTAAACATCACAACCAGTCACCCACGGTACTCTGGTATTTAGGCATAGACCTTCGTGGGATGTCAAAATAAAAGATAAAAAGATAAAAAAATGGAGTAGGTATTCAAATACACGTTTCCAGTTTTTGAATTACTTAAGTGGGTTCTTTTGTTTAGGGTTATTTTTTTTGGTATCAATACATATTTAAATACAGCAATTTTTTGAAATCCCTATTTGAATTCTCAGTATTTAAATCTTCTTGGAATACGGTATTTAAGATTCGTATTCGAATATAGTTAGGGATCCTTGGACCATTTTTTCAAGTCATTTCTAACAAGCTAATTTTTCGTGAGTAGCTTCATTTTGACGAGACGCCCAGCTTTTTCCCTTACAACAATTTTCGTTGGTGGTAGCTTACAGGAGTAGCAAGTTTAAAACATGTTGACTTAACGAGCTTAAAAAATGTATGACTAACAGCGTAATTTGCTTCTAATTCTGAAGATAATAATCTAAATAAACCGGAAAAATATCTGTCCTACAAAATTAAAGGTTTCATTCAAAGAGTCCTCCAATACCAGCATGTATGATTAACGATGTCATAAAAGTTACTACTAACTAGCTGATTTTTTTTTGTTAGTTAATTAATATTTATATAATTTTACATCCACATTGTCCTACAAATTGCGTGGTACGTAATCCTGGTCCTACGCTCAAAAGTTGTTAATACCACAAAAACAAAAAAATATTGTATATATATACTGTAGAACGAAGATATTACGTGTTAGGGTATCGTGTTTTTTGTTTAAATAAAGTAATACCTTGCTTTAGACACCCACGGTACGTTATTATTTAGGCTTTTAGCCTTAGCCTTCCTGGATAAAAAAAAATTCTACAAAAAACAGGTATGAATTGCTAGTTCGACAAGATTTGTAATGTTCGTTTTTCTATTTGAAACACAGCCTAAAGTAAAAACATATGTCTTAAAATTTAAATAAGAAAATTTTTAAAATTAAGTATTCATTATATATCTAAAATTTTTCATTAATTTATCACCAAAACTTTTATTTTATAACTACAATTTTATATTCATATTTTTCACGTAATTTACCTGGTTATAATATTCGATATAATCAACGTCAAGATTTGTCAAATATTTTTAATTATATTTTTTACTTTCTTTTTGGCAGGTATTCTTAAAATTCAGGTAAAAAGGTACAAAAGTTACCTTTTAATCGCATATAATTATGGAATTGAAGAACTAGGATACCGTACCACGTAATTTGTAGGTGTTAAATAAATATTAACTAACCAATAGAAAAAAAAAAATTAGATGTTTCGTAATAAATTTTTTATATTCGTCAATTCAACATGTTTTAACCTTGCTACCCCTGTAAGCTACCACCAACGAAAGTTGTTGTAAACAAAAAGTTGGGCGACTCATTAAAACGAAGCTAATCACGAAGATTCAGCTTGTTAGTAATTAATTTCTTATCAAGAATAAGTACTACATCTTTTGAGCGTAGGACCAGAATTACGTACCACGCAATTTGTAGGACAATGTGGGTGTTAAATTATATAAATATTAATTAATCGACATAAAAAAATCAGGTGTTAGTAGTAACTTTTTATGACATCGTTAATCATACATGTTGGTGGCGGAGGACTCTTTGAATGAAACCTTTAATTTTAAAGGACCATTTTTTTCGGTTTATTTAGATTATTATCTTTAGAGTTAACAGCGAATTATGCTGTTAGTAATACATTTTTATTCTCGTTAAATCAACATGTTTCAACCTTGCTACCCCTGTAACCTACCACCAACGAAAATTGTTGTAAGGAAAAAGTTGGGCGTCTCGCTTGTTATTAATAACTTGGAAAAATGGTATAGGGATCCCTAACTAATACAGGATTTCAGTATTCGACTCAACCCTGATGATTTTCTACCCAGTCAGGGTTCTTCAAAAATACAGTAAAACGTTATTTTCTTTTTTACTTTATATAAATTTATGTTTATAAAAAATATATCTATTTTGCCGTTTTATAAACCATTTTGGAAAAAGTATTATTTATTAAAAGAGCAGATTCGTCTTTCAATAATTACCACGTTGGTGCCTTAAGGTACATACGTATCCACCAAAGAAACAATTAGGAACTTTTTTGTTTATGTTGCATGATTCCAAAAAGTTGTTATAATGTTTTAATTAGTTAGTTCTTTTTGTAACAATCAAAATAAAAAAATGTGTTTTGTGTTTTCATTTCAAGTCCATAAGATCAAAGGAAAAGTCGAAACAAGTAGGAACAAATTTAGTTGTTGCTGCGGTGGAGACATTCAATTTTCAATGTAAAGACTTCCACGACAATGTGTAAACTTAAAAACCGATAGTTAAAACCAAGATTGTTTCTGGTTTCAGTTACATTAGTGGAGACAAAAAATTTAAACCTATTGACGTTTGTTCCGCAATTTTGGAACACAAAGTAATATTTTGTAACAAAAATGCTTTAACTATTTTTATTTTTAAAAGTAGAACAAAATTGTATAAGTAAATGTTGTAGAGAAGAATTCAGTGGCGTAGTCAGAATATTTCCGAATATTTTTGTTTTGAAAATATTGACCAAACAGCAAGGTTCTATCTTTATTAATAACTGGATACCCCGCTATTTCTACCAAAATGGGACACCCAGTACACGCCATTCATTACTTTTTTGCAAAAGTAAAAAAATCCCTATCCATACGTTTAAAAAATTGCAAAACACGATAAAAAGCCTAAATATAAAATATTTGTTAATTATGAAAACTTTAAGAAGCTATTATTTACTAAAATAAAATTAAATTACATTTTCGACGCTACTCACGCGTCAATAATTTTTTATATAAAATTTAAGTAAAGTTTTATAAGGGTACTTATAAACAATTTAAATTATTTGGAAAAATTGACCTCTGTGATAAACTGTTTAATACAGGAAAGACATTATTAGAAAAAATCTATTAAAAAAATCCTCAAAAAATTTAGCATATATCAAGAATTTGAGAAACATAAATAGGACTTTTCTTTTTATCCTGTAAAATAAATACAAGAAAAGCCTTACTTAAATTGAAATAGCCATATTTTTCTATAAAAGTTTTCCTACAAAACAGTAAAAACTGCATTTTATTGAAGAGTAGTAAGGATTTGAAATTTAGCAAAAATTAAATTTTCAGTTGTAGTTAAATTAAGCAGCAGTTTCGTTTTGGCACTTTTTTGTGTTTTATTTGATCTTTTGTTTTTGAATGTTTCCCGATTTGCATTTATTTAGAGTCGGTATTTTTCTATTTAGGTATTATGGCATAAACATTAATTATATTGTTAATGTGTCTTATTGTTTCTTTGATCTTTATTTACCAAAATATTTAATGTAATTATTTATATGAAACAAAAAATAGAGAAATACTAATAAGGTTATAATGTAATTTAATATTATTTTTTAGTTACGTTTTTTGGTGCTAAACAGACATTTCCTTTTAAATATTTAGGCGAATGTCGTGGTGTTTACTTATAAGGCAACCATCCCCAACCTGAAAAACCAAGGGTGTTGTACCATATAGTTTAAATATTTATTAAAGCACCAAACCTTACTCAAATTGAAATAGCCAATTTTTCTATAAAAGTTTTCCTACAAAACAGTAAAAACTGCATTTTATTGAAGAGTAGTAACGATTTGAAATTTAGCAAAAATTAAATTTTCAGTTGCAGTTAAATTAAGCAACAGTTTAGTTTTGGCACTTTTTTAAATCTATTTGATCTTTTGTTTTCGGATGTATAAACATGTAACAAAAAAAAACGTAGTTTTTATATCGAATTCATAACTTAGGACATACTTTAGAAATAAATTATTTTATATTCTTTTAAATATACAATCAAAACCACAATTAATTTTAACCTTAAAAGCTTGTTAAGTTCCAATAAAATATGTCAGGTTTTACATTGTAGATAAATCACATATATTATCTAAATGGAAGAATAAATTACTTTTTATACTTGAAAGGAAATTGCTGTTTTTTCAAAACATTACCAAGCAATAAAAAAAACCTTTTTAAACACAGCACAAAAACTTTATTGTTTAAATACAAGTAATAAAATAAATAGTTAAAATCTATAACTAAAAGTACTAAATACCCCTTCCAGAGCTTTGACTTTTTATTTAAAATCTCTCGTCGTTGAATTTGTACTAGAAGATTTGTTATAAATATTATAACCTTATTTTTAAGAAACGGCACGTTTCGAATATGGACTTTTTATGATGATAGTTATAATGTGCTATAGCAATATAGTGCAGGGCTGGTACTGAGTGCCCAGCTTTTTCTACGACGGCGTTGAAACCATTCATCAGCAGTGTAATGAACAGTTTTAAGAGTACCGTCTGGTTCAGCTACGGTGTAAGATTCCTTAACTACGTTTCCATCACGGACTTCATGTTGAGTTTTGTGGTCGCCAGTATGAGGGTCTTGTACTCCATAATTGTATTCGTATTTGGGTTCAGCATAGTAGTCTTGGCTTTCATGAGCAGATGCGTGTCCGTGAGAGTAAATGGGTGCAGCATATTTAATTGTAACTGGAGCGGCATGAGCTACAGTTGCAGCATAACCATGTTATACTACAGGAGCTGATACAGATGAGTAGGAGGAGGCATAACTATGAGAGTAGTCTACAAGACCAGATTAGGCGACAGTTACAAAGCTAACAACGGCGAGGATCTAAAAATTAAGATCAGTAAAAATGGTAAATTTGCAAGCTCAAACGGTTTTATAATGACAATTTTAATGGAGAAGCAATCCTCATGGGGATTTTTAAAATTAAGTTATAGGTTAGGCATGATTGGCTTTACAATAAAATTTTAAATAGTAAACTCAAAATGTAAGTATATACACCTAATTTGTATACAAGGTGTAATTTAAGTGATAGCTAAAAATACAGGGTTTGATTCTTTAGTTTATTCTAAAAAAAGTTTATATAAACATATGTCCTTAACGTCTTAACTTTTGAGATACATGGTGTTAAAATTTTCAAAAACCCAAAACATTTCGAAAACACTTGTTTTATTAAAAACTGTTATACTTGATATAAATCTTATTTAAATAAAAAAGTCATTTATTATTTTTGTTACATGTTTGCTAATAAAAATTATAATACCTAATTTGTAAAAGAAACAGATTCCGCAATGCTTTTTTATATTCTAAAAATGTGCAATTAAGTGATTTTTTTCTTAAACTAAACAAGATACAAAAAAAATAAGAGACATAAAAGCAGTATTTTTATTTGCTTAGTCTAAAGAAAGCATTAATATTTTACAAACATTTACACAGTCAGCGGCGTACCGCTTTTTTGTTGGAAATATTCCTTCACTTGTCTCTCAAGACTTCACTGGACTTGTGTTTAAATGTGTTTAAGTTAGTGATAAATTACCTCCTGAATGTCTTTAATAGTATCGCCAATATATTTATATAACTGAATGATGATAATAATAATAAAATATTTTATTGTGCCGGAATAATTATTGTAAGTATAATCACAGGTACTATAATTAGTGTAATTTATAATTAATTGGAATGGTAATAAAAATACCATGGTAGTTTTAGGCTTTTCTAGACTTAAAAAAAAAATTCCTTAAACCAGTGTTCAAAAATGTCTGCATTTATATTACCGTGATAATCGTCTTGCTTGCTTGCTTGACTGGGTTTATGGCTTTGCTGCAAGGCAATCGCCAGCACGATTTGGTGGTGGCTCCGATGTTGTCTGGCTCTTAAACCATATCGAGGCCTCCGACGTGAAAATCGTCTGTTTTTTTTGGTTGATAATGAAATATTAAACTGATATTTAAAATAAACCCTTCTCCATTACCAGCATGTATTATTATGTATTTTTTACCATGAGTGGCACGGGTATTAGAATAGCAATCTTTAGAATCATCTTGTCAAGACGATTTGGTTGAAGATCCTTTTGCGAATATATATGTTTCGTAAAGAAAAACAACTTGCCTATAGAAACTTCAGATTTTTGTTTTTTATATACTCTCTTAAGAATTGTCAACTTTTTAAAACAACATTGGACAGCTCATGTCTTTTAAAATTATGGACAAACTGGTCAGACCATGTTGAGTTTTAATTTATTTTTTAGATTTTAAACATCCGAACACACTTATATATGGGCTATTTTTCTATGATGTCAAATGGCTGCGATGCGATATGTGCGACAACTGGGCGCATGCACGAAGCATGTGCGAACACTGAGCGCGGCCAGTATTTTTGCAATTATCGTAAATAATTTTCTTTTGTTACAAAGAAATCCCTTGTTACTTTTAAATTATAAAAATATGTCACCATTCATTTTTTGTATTTAATTATGGTGACCCATATTTTAAGCATCCTTGTTACGAGTATAAATTGTTTCCTTTTTAACACGCTTTTATTAACTTGGGTTGTAACTATCTATCTATCAATCTATCTATCTGGCTGCCTATGTAACGGAATCTTTGAGCCTAATTTTAACCAACTTCCAGCTATTCGATTTCTTTGAAACTTTGCACACGTATTAAGGACCCGTTATCCTGCTTTGGATCGCCAGGAAAAAAAATTCCATTATATTATTATTATAACCACTGCTTGATACCACCAAGTGTCATCTGTCACCTGTACGTCCCAGTGGTACCAACCACCGGCTATTTCAAGAGTTCGATCTGAATCGATTTTACTCAAATTTTATATTAGGTTATTTTCAGAAAGTCTATCTGAAAAACTTTGCTACTCTTGACAAAATGGCGAAAAATTTTTTAGTGAATAAACTGGAGCATTTATTTTTAAAAAATTAATTGATATAACGAACTAAAAAATGAAAAATAATTAATAGTTTAAAAAAACTAAAAAACACGCTTTTATATGCAACCGAACTAAAAATTAGAAAATAATTTTTCATTAAAAAAATATTGTAACTTCATAGTAAAAAGCGTGGGGTGCATTTTACTGTTTTTTCATAACTTTTCCATCATAGATATTGGCAAATATAATAATTTTAACATTTAATATATTAAGCACCCCACGCTTTTTACTATGAAGTTACAATATTTTTTTTAATGAAAAATTATTTTCTAATTTTTAGTTCGGTTGCATATAAAAGCGTGTTTTTTAGTTTTTTTAAACTATTAATTATTAAAATTGCACATTTGGGTAAAATATTTTTGCTACCTTTAAAAGATACAGATATAAATAATAATTTCGAACATATACTAAAAACACAACTCCTCTATACTATTGTTAGTTGTGTCCCTAAAATTTATGTTTTTTCAGTTAAAATAGTTGACCTGTCCCTTAATAAAAGCAATTTACTTTTGTTTAATATTAGTCATTGGTTGCCTTTATATTACTTTAAAAAAAAAACGCCTATACGTTGAGATTTACACTACATCGCTTTTAGTAACTGAGTTATATTTTTTCAACCCTTAGCATTTTTAATAACTTAAGAAATGAAATATACGGATAGTATAATAACAGGGTTTTTCCCCTTTATCTTTAAAATCGGAAAACATATCGAGATTGGGTAAAAATTATTAAAAGAATATCAGCTAAACTACTTTCTGGCATAAAAAATAATTTCAGTCAAGTGGCCAAGTGCCAAAGGGGCACTAGCAACTTTTTTTTAAATCGAAAGAGGAAGTCCATGTTACTGTAACAAGTCGTTTAAAAGGCCTTTTGATTCTCCACTTATCACTTGTTCTAAGGTTACAAAAGCGTTTAAATTTTAGCTCCAATTTGTACATGAGTATACATTTCGGTTTTTAAAAGATCTTTTCTCCTATCTTTTGAATGGGTAAAAGTGTATCACTTAAGCTACTTCCTTGCATAAAAATAAGTTTTGTCACGTGATCAGGACCCACCAATACCATTAAAACTGCATTGTTTGCACGGTATTGAAGCCAAGCCAAAAAGTGGGTTTTTAAAACAAGGTGCTACATGACCCCCTTTTCATTAAAAAAATCGGTTGTCTGCAAAGTCGGTTTACTGATGATAGTTGAACGTGTAAACGTCATAAGAAATTACTGATAGAATGGTTGCATTTTTCAAAAGAAAATTAAAGGATTTACACCCAAGTCACTTTTACTACACTTCCTAGGTGAGAAAAACATGTAAATGTATTATTGTATAGCAGGCGGACCGATTAAAGTGGGAGAGAAACAGATGTCGAACGCTGCCGAACGCGGAAGCTGATTCTGCCTCCTCCGCGCTCTCGCTTGCACTTCAAGCTTTAAATGGAACGCTCCATCGAATTATAAGACGTTATTACGTCAAAAAAAATTACCAATGCACCCTTGCGACTAGACCACGAGACCAAAATTATTATTTTACCCAAATTTTACCCGATCCCGGTATCTTGTCCTGTGCAAAAGATAAAGAAGGATGGGGGAATTCTTTCATATACTCACGGCCTCTTGGCCACAAAAATAGATATAACATTTTAAAACCTTGTACTTATTTAAATTTTTTCAGTTTTCTTGATTTTCTTATTTTCTGTGTAGGTTTTACAAGAAATCGACCAATAAGATCTGTTAGCATTGCTCCAGACCACACACCAACCACTATTTGTGGCCCATACCAACTTCAAAAAGTGGCCCGTGGAAACACGGCCTGAGTGTTTAATTGTTTATCTAGCTTAATAGATAATAGGTCTCAGCAAATAAGATCCCACATTACTGTCCTCGTTTACAGTTGCTTATGACACATTCGTTTTTCGCCACACTATTTTGACATTTGCCGAATCAGCTTGGTGTTATTCACTTAGTTTATTGTGGTCTAAAAAGGTTTATTTAATAAATTAGTTTTTCTATTTTAAAATAAAATAAAAGGAGAGTTTTAAAGTAAAGTAACAACAGTGTCTATTTTATCATAAAAGTGTATAAACAATAAAAACATGTTGGCACTAGTGAGAAAATGAATGCATGTTTAGAAGCCCACGAAAGATATTTCCTATAAGTAGATAAATCAACCCTTTTTAATTTTTTTTCTTCTTCCCTTTGTTTTTAATATAGGGCTTTCAATAAATTTGTCAGTGTGTCAGTGGGCATAGATCCAAGATATATTAAAGTATTTCAATAATACCCTATATTTACCAAAACAATTAATTTCAATGCAAATTACGACTTTGAAAATGAGCGTTCTATTAAAATTCACATTTGACTAGTACGTATTAAAGCTCTCGTGTCAACTTAGTAAATATAATCTTAGTACGACTTAAGTGGGTAATGAAGGAATATTTCTGGTTACTCCTTAATTTTATTCGTAACGTGGCGATTTTCTTTGCAATAATTTTTTTATGTAATTATATATTAGGTTCCTATCCTGATAGCTGCTATTTTTTTATGCGCAATCTAAAAATAAAATTCAACTTATACTTTTTATAAAGAACATATGAAACTAAAAAAAAAAAAATATCCAAAAAATTTTTAGCTGTGTACAAAATCAAAATACAAGCCCAGTCTCGTATCGTTATAATTATTTTTAAAAATATAATGAATGAACCTATATTTTGTAAAAGTTTATTAGCATTTGTGCATTTTTAAGGAGTTTTTTCCTGGTTTTGTCAGTTACTGCAAATATTTTTACTATACCTTTTTTAAATTTTACTTTATAATACTTATGCCGAACAATTTTTTATATTTATCATTTGGAGAACTCGGTACCTAGTACTATTGCAACTACCTGTACCCTAAGATGACAAGATTATTTTGTTCATTATTAATCATATTACTTTTTGTAATACCTTGTACACATTTCTGGCCTATAAATTATAAACTTCCGGCCAAATTAAAAACAAATAAATTGTGCTTCCTTTAAAGATTATTTAACTTATACGGTAAAGACAAATTTGACTATTTGCAGATTATTTAAATCTACATAAACTTTTTTCACTGCTACAAAACATTTCGTTTTTGATAAGTCAAACAAAAACATTGTTTTGCAGATACTGCACAAATAATTTATTGTTTATATACAAATAAAAAATAAATAAATAACACGAACCAATCATTTCAATTAGTAAATACCCTTCCAAGAGCTTTGTATTCAAAAACTCGTGGAGGAATTTGTACTAAAAGATTTCTAGATACACATTATCAGAAAAAATACAGATTTGTTTACATAGTAAAGAGCTTTAGTGATGGTAGTTATGATGGGCTGGAACAGCATAGTGAGCTGGGGCAGCATAGTGAGCTGGTGCGGCGTAGGCAACAACCTTAGCTGGAGCTGGGGCTGGGTGTACTGGGTGTCCAGATTTTTCTACGACGGCGTTGAAACCATTGTGGTCATCAGCAGTGTAATGAACAGTTCTAAGAGTACCGTCGGGTTCAGCTACGGTGTAAGATCCCTTAACTACGTCTCCATCACGGACTTCATGTTGAGTTTTGTGGTCGCCAGTATGAGGGTCTTGTACTCCATAGTTGTATTCGTATTTGGGTTCAGCATAGTAGTCTTGGCTTTCATGAGCAGATGCGTGTCCGTGAGAGTAAACGGGGGCAGCATATTTAATTGCAACTGGAGCTGCATAAGCTACGGGTGCAGCATAACCATGTTGTACTACGGGAGCTGATACAGATGAGTAAGAGGAGGCATGTCCATGAGAGTAGTCTACGAGACCAGCTTGGGCGGCAGCTACAAAGCTAACAACGGCGAGAACCTAAAAATAATTTTAAAAAATGTTAGTTTAATATCATTATGTAAAAAATAATATATAAATGACGTGTTATAACGAAAAGGTAATCTTAGGAAAATTTATTAATATCTTATTTAGGTTTAAGACCCTATGTGCGTATTTTTCGTTATTATAAAAATAATATTTTAAACAAAAATACAAAAATTCTTTATTCTGGAGAAAAGCCATATTTTGTTTAAACAAGATTTTACTAATAAAAACATTCATTGCATTTTTATTGTCTCTTTCCCTTAATTTTTTAAACTGACTAGATAAAAAGCTTGCAACTTTGAAATATAAAATTTATGCATAAATAGCATATTTTGGAGTAAAATTGACTGATACAAATTTAAGACTAAAAGGGGAGTCTTGTGACACATCTTCTTAAAGCTCCTGACGTTTGCTTTACAACCCTTAAATATAAAGTCAATTACTTTACCTACTACAAAATGGCGGTATTTTAAAAATTACCTTAATACCTAATTTAGATGGCCATAATTACGAAACTAATAATGCAAAAAAAATATAAAAAATCTTTGTAGCAAAATGAATAAAACACTTTTTAGTTTAACATATAACAAACGCAAAACTGCATTTGATTTGACATTAATTAGGGATTTTTAAAATAAAATATAAAATTCTAAAATATTTTTTTTAAATTTAGCTATTTTATTAGAGAAATCCAACTACACATTGTTAATATTGTTTGAAGTTGAAAATAAAAAGCGTATTTGTCTCCTTATTATTTAAAACTTTACTGTTAGGGACTAATAATTCGTTTTTCCTTCTGTTGCAGATCAAGCAATGGGTTTTTATACAGGGTGTTCAAAGTTAAGTAAGCACTATTGCTAACTTTCTTATTATAACAGATACGAGTTTGGTCAATTTGGCAAAGAATTGTATCTTTCTACGCTGATTAACATGGTAATGTTTAAAAAACAATTGAACACCTAGGTCACGTGATATGCGGCAAAACGTACTTTTTGTAAATGAAATACTACAATTTCTATTTCATTTTTGTATTCTACAAAAAATTTTAATTAAAAAGGTGTTACAAACTTACCCTACCAGTAAGTATTTTCCCAGATATCAACAGCTTACAAATATAATTTAATGGTATGTACGTAGTTTCCGAGATATTAGCAGTTACATATATTTTGAATTAATTAAAATGTTATTAAAAAAACAAAAACGTTTTATCACATATCACGTGACCCAGATGTTCAATTGTTTCTCGGGCATAATCATGTTAATTAGCGTAAAAATATAACTTCTTCATAATTTAAATAAAGTGGTATTTCTTTTAATTAGAAAGAATATTAGCAATAAGCACTGCGGCTGTCTAAATTGGTACTTAATAAAATTTTTATCTTTAAAACTACTAACTTTAGAATTAGGTTTAATTAAACATTTTTTAACTGGAATTTTACGTAAAATGCAAAAGCGAATTATATGTAGCATTTCATTTTTAAAAAAGTGACATGGATGTTTATTAAATTTTTTGACAATACCATGTTAATCAGCGCAAAAAGATACAAATATTTGACAACTTAGCTAAACATGTATCTGTTATAATAGGAAAGTTGGCAATAGTGCCGACATAACTTTGAATACCTTGTATAAACTAGTTAAAATCCATATTAATTGTAATAGGCTACTTAAAGGGCGCTACCTACACTACTTTGAATTTCTCCAAAACGTTGAAACTTTTGTCCTACCCTGTATGTCTCATTTAAGTAAACCAGTAAACTTACTTTAGCTTTCTACACAAAAATATGCTTTTTAAAAACGCACTGTTTAACTAAAATATTTGCTTTAAGTTATTTAGTGTAGTATTAGTCGTATCTACAACGGCACAACATATACGAATGATTTAAGGTAGTACTACCGGTGTAAGAATTAATGTTCAAAAAATTATGAAACTTAGCATACTGGTACTTTATAATAAGAATATCAACGAGTTTTATTTTTAAAGGTCTACAGAGAACTGAAAAAAGTTATAAATATTATAAAATAATTGCTTTTGTCATTGATCCTTATGGAAAGTCACAGATTTTATTTTACTTCACAAAAATTGATGTTCAGATTTCCATGAAAGTTGTATCAACGAATAAAAACACAATTCAAAACATTTTGACTAATTAAAATCCGACCTTCAGAGTTTGTGATAGCAGTAATTAATAAATAATTAAGAAAAATATGCTATGTGACTGACAAGTGGCAACGCCGCCGAAAGGTTATGCTGCGCCCGAAGAGGTTCTTCGAATACGGTGTATGATATAAAAAAAGATGCCAGTCCAATACGTTTTCGGTTACAAGATCCAATGAGTATAAAAATATTTGCAATAATTAAAAAGAACATATTTTTTTCCGAGTGTTTTTATGTGAACAATTCGACGACAATAATCCGATGTATCAATAATTACGTTAGTTGACAGGTTAGTTGCCAAAAAATGTCCATGTTTATCATTAAATTTATGCGTTACTTGACCTTGTTTTACAAAATTTGGTATAATTTTTTTCAGTGACTGTTTTGCTTTTTCAATAAATTTTTTTTGGAGTATGATAAGGGTGATTTGCATATTTTATTACTAAATAAATATAACAATTTAAATACGATAACTTGGGTTAAAGATGCTCGTGTAGTAGATTTTTGAGTATGATTTCTGTTGTTTTTACGCAGCGTTGCCAAATATAAATACCACGATATTCAAATTACCTTAAGCACTTATTTGACTCTTATGGTATCGGGAGAACTACCTTAATGTATTCCTTCATATACCTTTTAGTTTCAGTAAACCACTTAAATGCAAATTTATCAAAACGGTTGCTGATAGCGTTCCTCACACTTTTTGTGTAGAAAGTATAGGAGGGTGTACTGGTTTATATATATAGTAAATCCAGTGTAGCATAAAAACAAGAGTAAACACAAAAAATATTATAAGATCTACATGAAACATAGGTTAAAAAACCCCAATATACCAAGTTTTATTACAATATTTAAAATGTATCAAGAATTCTAAAAAAATACCACTTAACACCTTGCATTTTTCAAATAATTTTGACTAAAGGTATCTTAAGTCAAATCCAAATGTTTTGGTATAGAAAATCTGTGATTAGTAGAAGGAGTAAAATATTTGGAAAAAATGTTTATTATTAAAGTAAAAACATAAATTTAAAAGAGGATTATATTGCCTCATAGAGACTTTTTTAAAATCATTTTCTATACAATGCACGTAGTAGTCCCTAAAGCCCCAAAAGGGATATATTTTTCCATTAATTTTCACTTTTTAAACTGATCTAAAATAACACTCTGCACTAGTAACTACTCTCACTTTACTTACTTTGGAAAACATGTTAATTGTTTTATGTGAAACTACTTGTGAACCTATGATTAAACCTTTTAAACTGCTTGATTTATATAGTAATTACATCTGTGTAGTGTGAATAAGTGACCCCACTAATTTTTTAAACGGGGTATGGCTAAAATTTGTTATGAAAGTAATCTACTACCTCCAAAATATATCTAAAATTGACCTAGATTTATTTACAACTATTGACTGTGAACATGTATTTTTTTAAATATTTATAACTTTATAACTAGTAAATATTTTATGTACATTATTCACCATCTTTTATTTTCCTAAAGTTTGTAGTATATGTAAAAAGTGATTGCGAAGTTTAAAAATGTTGTGAGTTGCCCTTTGTATTTGTACCGAGTGGTTTTCTTTTGATTGGGATTATAGGGTATAAGCTAAAGGGTAAAAGATTATAAAAAAACGTGTTCTGTATTATTTGTGTTTAGTGACTTCAGGTCTACTTTACCTTGATTAATTTAGACGATACAGTGTGATTCCCAAAATATGTAAACTTTAATATGTCTAAATACTCGAACATCCACGGAGATAAACAAACTTTTTACCTAAAATATAGTGACGTTTGTAATTAAAATAATTGTAATGTTTTATTTTAAAGATAATAATGATATAATACAAAAAATACATTTTTCTTGCGATTGCAACAATATAAATTACTCCGAATATTTTTCGTTGTTCTTTATAGCTAAAATAACTAAAAGGATAGTTATCTATGAATTAAATCAATTATAATTTATTTTTTAAGGGGTATATATGTTAAAAGCTAAATTTAAATAAAATACCAAATATTTATTAACCAAAACAATACCAACCGCCGAAAATGCACTTATTAATTATAGCAACTATTAATCATTTACATCTATAGCTCCACTAGTTCGATCACAAGTTGAATCAATATTTTTTTTTGATTTAGTTTTTTTGTTAATAAAGGTTTTATTTTTCCTGTAAAATTGAGATTTAAATATATATACCTTAAAAAAAATAAATATAAGTTCAGTCGATGGCTAAAAATTTTGTTTTATTTGTTATTTTAGCTGGTTTAAACAAACCAAATATTAAATGTTTTATATTGAGGGCCCTGAAAGCCGTGCCGGGCCCCGGTAAGTTACAGGCTACCCTAATTAACTAAAAAAACTGTGTCTTCCTAGAAAAAGTTGAACAGCAAAAAAAAAAGTCTTTACTTCCTCCAAACTATTATTGTGGCAATCGCAAAAAAATATATTTGCTAAGATACTCGAATAAAGGGTGTCACAGTTAAAAAAATAAAGCTTTTGTTAATACCTCAAAAATGAAAACGGTGACATTAATATTAGGTTTAATCTTTTGCATTTGCACGAATTTTCCAAATCACCATAGATTCTTAACCATTTAAGTTAGAGTAAAACTAATTTCCACTAATAAACTAAACACTAAAAGTGAGAACAGAACACGTGTTTTAGATTTTTTGTATTCCTTACCGTTTACCCTATACCCTATTATCCCCATCAGAAAATTCCCCTGTTCGTAAATTGTTTTAATTTATTTATTTTTTTAACCTTTTAACAAAAATGTATATAAATTAATTTAATTAATTTAAGTTAAAAAAGTAGTAGTAAAAATAATTAATTAAACACAAAAAAACAATAAATAGGGTAACCAATAATCCAAAAGAATAAGATATAATAAGCAAAAATTATACATAAAAAACACAAGAAATAAACTAAGTCAAGTTACAAAAAAATGTATGGCGGACAACATAATATACGTATGCGTATTCCTTAATTTATTAATAAACAAATAATTTAATGTAGTAATATTGCTATTTTAAACATTTCTTATAACGGCAACAATACACATTTAACTACCCAACCCAATATCACTGTTCAACAGGATTTTTGTTACACGTAAACTGGTAAGTAATTTTTCCTTAGCCACCTACTCTTATTAAAAAACATACAAAGTTTTCTTAATCACCCGTACTGTTTTTTTACAGTGTGTTTTATTTTTGATGATTTTACAGGGATCTCAAAAACAGCTAGACAAATCAAAAATATAATACAATAACTTGCGATTCCTTTTTAAGAAAACAACTGTAATAAAAGCAGTTCATTGGTATTTTGAGAAAATTATGCAACCTATGTCTTTTTTATGGAACACCCTGTACATTTTAATTTATAATTTGCTAGGCTAGCCTTAAGCTTTTTAAAAATGACTTTTATACAAAGACACGACAGAAAATATTAACTACTGCAACTTAATATTTTATTAAAAGTCAACATTAAAGTTTGTAAATTATTTTAATTAGGTAACTTAGGTTTAAGAAAATATTTATATACCTACCTATATTTTTTTCCTAATACTTCGACAATTTGCAATATTTTTAAAATAAATACAATAACCAAAATGGACAGGTTAAAAAAATGACTTCGTTAGAGAAAAACTATCACAGAAAAAAATTTAATATTTATTTTATATATATATTTTTATTTATTTTGGGGCGCTGATCACGAATCTAAAAGATTTCGTTTTTAAGATATATGTCATCAAGGTCAAATAATTCTTATTTTTACTATATTTCCCCGTTATTTTGCACTAAATTACTGATATAACACTAAATTAGCACACAATATTTTATTTAACTATAAAAAACCGTTTAAAAAACATGTTTTTCCTATTGGTTTTAAGCCTTTCTTTATTAATTTTAAAAGTTTGCTTTAAATCAAGTCGCCATGTCTGAAACCATTATACACATAGGTGTATGCATGGTTGCAGCGCTTAAGGGGTAAAAAATTTAGAATTTAATGAGAAAACGTGTAAAATAATTAAAAGAAAAGGTTTTTTTAAAGATGTTTATATAATATTGGGTGCCAATTTAGTGTTATGTTAAGAATTTTGTGCAAAAAATGCGAAATAGAGTGAAACTAAGAATTAAATTTTAACTATGATGATGAATATCTCGAGAAGAAGGTTTTCAAAAAAAAAAAACTTTAGATTCGTGATTAGCGCCCCAAAAAAAAAAACCCGTATATCAAATTTCCAAACCCGGCCCTGTTGTTTGTTTTCCGCTAGTCTGCAAATTTTTACTGTGCATGCCCACAAGAGGACTGCGCAGTGCCCACGTAGGGGTTATTGTCATTTTGCTGTATTCCTCCATATTATTTTTCAGATCAGTGGTACTACCAAGATAAATTTTGGGTTCTCCATAAATTTTGTAAATACTTTTAACCGGATGTGCTAATGGAATATAATATTACAACTTTGCCATTGAAATACCATGGGCCGAATAAACGTACTAAAAATCAGACTGTTATTTTTGTGTGACTACAATTAAAGGCGTAAAGAAAAACAAAAAGTAAAATATTTAAACTTATTAAGATGTTCTTTCTGTTTCTAGACATTTTTTTACCCATATACTTAATATTAGGGCATCTAAAAACAATTGTAAAAGCAGTAAACAAATTTTGTGATTAATTTATTTGTTATTCTGTTTGGAGTTCTATATACCTTACAAAAATAAGTTTTTCAGTCAAAGATAATTATTTGTTAAACTACTAAAAAAAAATTAAATGGCCTATACAGGGTTTGCGGAAAGGTGAGGTCAAAAATAAGAGGAGTGATAGAATGAGCCAAAATAATGTCAGTGACTTCGAAATTAGAATAAAAAAAAGTATTTCATTTTTAACTTTTGAACGGTTGCCAAAATAATAATAATATTTAAGCAACTAAACTAATTTATACCAATGCCTTTTTCTATATGTAAATGATTGCGCAGTAAGTCATAATTATACAGGGTGAGACGTATTTTTTCGTTCATTGTTGCATTTTTACAGAGGTGAAAAATTTGACATTTTGCTTTGACCGTTTGTATCCTTTATCATTTTTGTACAAAATCGGCATGCTTTATTTAAATCGATATCTTGGACCGTTTTAAATCCCGACATACCAGCATTTTGTATGTAATAATAAAATCAATTAAAAAAAAATCTGTTAAATGGTGTTTGTTAGCCTCTTAAACTTTATAATACAAACAAAGACTGTTTTATATAATTTTATTATTATTTTTTTTAATTTAAAATTGAATTTTTTTTACCTAGAAAATGTTGGTATATCTGGATTTAAGATGCGATTTTATGAAAAACGGTTCAGGATATTGATTTAAATAAGGCACACCCTCTTTGGACAAAAACGATAAAGGAATCAAACGGTCAAAGCAAAAAGTCATATTTGTCATCTGTGTTAAAAATGCATACAATAAACGAAAAAAATCGTCTTACCCTGTATTAAATATAACTTACTGCGTAATTATTTGCCTAGGAAAAGAAGCATTGGTATAAGTTAATTTGACTGCCCAAATATTAATTATATTGTGGCAACCGTTCAAAAGTTATAAATAAAATATACTTTTTAATTCTAACTTTAAAGGTTAATAACTATCTAAGGAAGCGCGATAGAACTTTTTTTATATAAAGTACTAACATTATTTGGTCTCACTCTATAACCCCTATCATTTTTGACCCCATCTTTTCGGACACCCTGTATTTAAAATAATTAAAAATTAATTTACTGTCAAAACCTAAGTTGATATGATTAAAAAATTTGGTAAAATATTAACTTCGAAAGAATAATGGTAATATTACAAAGACTTTTAAACTACCTAAAAAAACTGAAATGTCATACCTAAAACAATTTAATTTTTAATATATCATGTCGACTTTTTCCCAAAAATGTATGAGCAGCCAGTGATAAGCAGTGTTAATATCGATTTTATCGGGATACTATGGTTTCAGAAAAGGTATACCAATGCAAGCGCAGTCCCAAAAAGGTCTTGAAAGCAGACAATGGAAAATCGACAGAAATTAGAAAAAATGCCAGAATTTGTTGCTTTTTAGGTTTAAATATTTACCCGAGACTCCATTTTATTGGTAACAGTTCCAGCTTTTCGTTAAATAAGTATAAATATAGGCAAAAAGGTGTAATACATTAAATAAAGATAAGTCGATTTTTTTCCAATTTGTTGGTGCAGAAAGAATTTAAAAATAAAAAATATATATATTTTTAATTCTGACAAAATTAATACTATCCATGCTAGCTTCACGCTGGAATTTTCATTTTTCAATCTAAAAATTTGTCGCTGCTCACGAAATGTTTGTCAGAGTGTAAAAAGTTAGCAACGGAATAGAAACCGGAAGTCGGAGAGCTGCAGTCTTCCCCGATTATCTTACAAATTGGTAACATCAGTTCTACACCCAATTTTTCGAATATAATTTAAGTTAAAAGTTTGTTGCTGTTCGTTTATCCAAGTGTAGAAAGTCACCAATAAAATAGAATGCGAAAGTCGTAAAATATTGGAGATCGGTTAACTTATTAAGTGGTTACAACAGCTTAACACCCGATTTTTCCAGAAATAAGTCAATTGTAAAATTTGTTGCTGTTTACGAAATTTTTTGTCACAGTGTAAGGAGTCAACAACAAAATAGAGACTGAAAGTCGGGGAAGATTGAAAATCGGTTAATTTACAATTTAGTTACGCTAGCTTCTCACCTGATTATTCCGGATATAATTTAGGTTAACAATTTGTCACTGACTTCCGACTTCTGTTTTGTTGCTGACTTCTACAATTTGACGAGTGTAAAGCTGGAGTGACCAGTTTATCATTAAACCAATCTCTAGTATTCTTTAACTTCCGGTTTCTATTTTTTTGCTGACTTTATACAATAATATAGATAATTTTCTAAGCAGCAACATTTTTTTAAGTTAATTTATATCCGAAAAAATCAGGCGTAAAACTGAGGTGACCAGTTTATTATCAAACCGATCTCCAATATTCTTCAAACTCTAGTTTCTATATTATTGCTGCCTCTATACAATTAGATAAAGGATTTTGTGAACAAAAATAAAAATTTTACCTAAATTTTATCAGTACAACTTGGAAATAATAAAAAATGGTGCTAACAATAATAATAATAACAAATTAAGTAAAATTTCTGTTAAGAACTGTTAGAACTGGGATTAATGCTGCAAAATCTATTATAGCATTCCTAAAATAATTTGTAGTTATATGTTACAAGACGATAAGTAGTTTGTAGCAGTTGTAGACGTCATTTATAGATTGTATTAGTTTAATAAAACTGTTTATTTAATACAACGCCTTTATTTATAAATAGTTTTTGTTTTTGGCCAGGGACAGAGTGATTTTGCGCTCGGACGACTAAAAGTTTATTGACGGCATGATCATAATCAGATATAATTTGTTTCAGAGTTCTTGATTGTTTTATCACATTACTTGTCGTCACGTCGAGGTTAGGACAGGTGACAACTTATACTAAAGCAAATTAAAAATTTTAATGTTTTAATTTAGATGTTAGAATATTTATTAAACTGCACTAATATATTAATAAAATTTTAAATGCTTGGGAATTAATATACTTGTGACTTACAATAAATACCGCACTTTCGGGTTTTGGAGGTTAACCTACTTTTTTCTTCATTTGAAAATACATCACAAACTTCAAAATAAGAACTTGTTTGACTTTGTCTATTATTGAAGCATATTATTAATGATAACGGCCTGTATTAACAATACTAACACTTTATAGTAATAGTATAATACTAAAATCACAAAACATCACTTTTTAACTGTTTCAAGCGGCTTACGCTCCACAAAAAATTAACGTGTACCAATGTTTGAAGTTACACACGCAAATTCAGTCTGTTTTGTTTCTGTGCTCTTAACACTTTTAAAATTGCTATTTACCTAATTTAAAATAGAAATCAATAAAAATATATAAATATTTAAGATATCTTTAATATCGAAAACCGATTAGGACATTTATTGACGTTTTGTTGATGACTGATTGACAACGTGTGTTATTTTTTGTCTATCTTAGTTTAAATGGTATGGTATGCAGTAAAAACAACAAGGTAGGACTACACATTCAAAACTTGAAATTAACTTTATAAACATTTTGGTACATGTTATGATATAAAAAAATAAAAAGCGATACATATTTAAGAAGAACTGTTAAAGTTAAAGTTCTGAATGAAAAGGAAAGTCAAATAGAGTTCATAGTTTTTGACATGGATTGTAGCTTTAAGGTTTTAGGGTAGTGTTTGTTTTTATAATAAATCGTTAAATTTTTAATTAGAATCCTACTTAAGTGCAAAAAAGCAGCTTTTCTAGAAATATTTAAGTTAGAAACAACAAAATGGGCAATAACAAGACAAATGCTGTTTTTAAGTATTTGCGCAACTTTTTAAATTCTATTACAACTATTACATTTCTTTAAATTATTATTTTTGCCATTTTAGCACACAAGTGTATTTTTAGCAAGGGTACGAACAGTTCTCGCAAATACTCAAAGCGAGACTACCAACGGTCGTGCTCATAAACAGTACCATTTTATTGAAAATGATAATAATTCGTTTAAAAATTCCTCCGTTTATGTCTAGTGTAATTATTTTTAAGTAATTAGCTTTGTTCGCCGGTCTAGTAATGAACCGATTCTGAACCAGAACCGAACTGGTTTAGAATTGTTTTAAAGCGCATGTCTAGTTATTTATTAGTTCGGAATTTTTATTTACCGCAAACGATTTTCTATACAGCTGAGGATTTATTCTAACCTAGCCCTTTGGTTAGGATTTTTCATGGTTAAATTGGATACTATACAAAAAAAAAAATGTAATCAAAAAGGTAAATTGTTATACTGTCGAATGCCACTTAAGGTCTCTCGGCGGAATAGGAGGAATTCCCTGCCTCCTTTCGTTTTTAACATAAGTATGTGTTTTTTTCGCCCTTTCGGGGTCATCCCACCCAGGCCCGACGACCGCCCCCATAGGTGGTGCACTGCAGCCTGAAGGCTTATTGTACCTTGACCCCTACTCCTTCCCATTCACACACCATTCATTCCATAACTTGGATGGTTGTTGCTCGGTCCGTTCGTTCACCCCCGAGCAGAACACCGCGTGCCGTTGCCCAAAACCAACAACGCCGGTCACCCATCCAAGTTATGGGCGCGCACTTCACTGCTTAACTCCGGAGATCGACGCTGCCGATACAACCGGAGCAGTCACAAGCGCGCCATAAGTATGTGTATTTAACTAAATATAAAATTCAAACAACAAGAAATGGTAAAATCTTGTAATATTGTCTATATTTTTAATTAAATCTTTATTTATTTTATTGCATACATACATTCATACGGAATACAATTAAAAATCCTTTGTTTATATACGCTCAAAATCACAAAAATATAAAAAAATATTCAACAGGTATATTAACCCGCATATATAAAGTGGCAAAAATAAGTAAACTGTAATACAACGGTTTATTTCTGTACCACAAAAACAGAAAACATCTGACCAAGTCGACAATGCGCATGGAATTCCGAACTGAACTTTTAGTTCCAACAAAAATCCCAGGACTGCTAATCAGGTTACGAACCGGTAACGAACTGATTCCATTGTAACCCGCGAACACAGAACTGTTACTAAAAATTCAGGATTTTACTAACCGCGAACGCTGCGCATGCGAATAGTCCCACAACCGGTTCAGAATCGAACCCGCGAACAAAGCTATTTTCTACAAAACTGAAGATCGGGTATCTACAAGGCGGAGGAAAAGGGAATCCCCTAGGGATAAAGTGTCGAGAATATTGGTAAGTACCTTTTTTGCCTAACTACATTTGTGCCCTTAAAAAACTTCTCGTTTTCATTTTATTTTTCTTATTCCTTAAAACAAGTGCATAACCAATTTTTCTAGTTAAGTACAGTTCATCTCTTTCTAACTTTCTTTGCATGTTAAAAGCTCCCATCAATTTAATTAGAATCTTAATTTACGTGCAAGAAAGAGCAACCTTATTGGAAAGTTATTAAATAAAGTGGTTAAAAAAATAAAATTTATGTTAAGAAAAACGGAAATAGCAAGCGCGAAAAATGCTGGTTATTACTGCCTATTTACATTTTTAACATTTTAGTAATATATTTTGTTGGCCTAATATCACATTAAAAACTGCAAATTAGGAAAAAATAAATTTTGGGTGTTAAGAGCTTAAAGGATACTTTTTTTGTAAAAATTAAATTGGTTTTGCCATTTCTTACGGGTGAGTTGACAAAATAAATAGTGTACTTTTTATATATGACCCTAAATGACTTTTACCAAAATACACCGTAATTGATTTTTCTTTGTACCACCCTGTATATGGAGTTTAATTTATGTATCATGTTTAAAGTAAGCTTCTTACTGCAAATTTTCTAACATTTAGGTATTTATCTTCACAAAAATAATATACTTCTCAAGGTCTATTAGGTTTTTACAATAACAGTGCTATGGTTAAGAATATTTGATATTGTCTTGATATTACCAAACAGCTCAGTTAAAACAATTATTAATCTTTTTTAGACAGTATCATATTCCATAAGGTAACACAGAAGTAAAAATTATCAGGTTGGAAAAAATGTTTATTTTAACAATCAAAAGGGTGTGTTATAGGCTTAAAATTATATCCCATAATAAAACCAATTACATTTTTTACACGAATAAAAGTATTTAAATATGTGTAATTTGATAAAATTAAAACAAAAATTTGGGTTTTAAGTCTTGGTTTCTTTTATTAAAAGACCCGGAAACACACAACAAAAATATGCTGATAATTTATCTTAATTTTTTTTTATCGCAAGATCTAAAAAGTTATGTTAACTATTTTTCAATGCTTTAAACTACTTCTTTTTAATTTAATAAAACAAATCTTTATCTGGCAGCTACTACACAAGTGGTCTTCTTTTGAAAAATTATTGGTTTTACTTTTTTCAGTTTAAGCGATTATAATCATTTGATTAAGTGATAGATAAAATTTAAAATAATAATTAACCTTCAGAATAAAGTTAGCCACATAATTTTCTAAATAATGTTATAATTCTAACATCATTGGTTTGTTTACAAATCACGTCTTTAAAGAATAAATTAATATCTGTTAGCAAAAATATTATTGTTCCTAGAGATGTTTTTATACATTTTTGCTTCCTTTTAATTTAAAGCCGTGCCCTCACTTAGTAACATGTTGCTGATACTTGTTTCTATAACTTGATACCAAAACGTTAATGTAGACCAGTCGCAACATGTTGCTGCAACATTGTTGTGGTATCAAATAACTGTTGAAAGAAACAAATTACGTGTTGCTTTTTTAAAGAAATTTAAAAATATGTTAGATATTATTGTTAATAACAGTTTTGAGTAGCAAGTGAGGCCGTGGCTTGCCGTTTCCTCACTTAGCAACATGTAACAAAAACTTGTTGCTGATACATATCTCTATAACTCGATGCCACAACTTTAATGTGGACCAGTCACAACATGTTGCCGTTACATTGTTGCGGTGACAAATATCTTGTTGAAAAAACAAATAACTTGTTGCTTTTTTATAAAATTTTAAAAATATGTTAGTTAACATTGTTGATAACAGTGTTGAGTAGCAAGTAAGGACACGGCTTAGACATGTGCCATTAGGTCACAATATTAGGTTAAAAAACCGTAAAAATCCTTAATTTTTTTGACTTTGGCAATTTACAAAACATGGTTGGATGCTGAAGCAAAACTAGCCAATAGTTTTTGTTCAAAAATTTAAGATATATCAAAAAACATATATATTTAATGTTTTTAAGATATCTATTTTATATTTTTTTCCTTTTTTCTAATTTTATAAACACCTAAAATCACTTTCAGTTAAACAGTTTAACTTTCCTATTTTAAATACAATTCCAATTTTTTTATAAATATACATTTTTTTAAATAGTATATCATACAGGGTGTTTTTTAATGGCAATCAAATAATTTATGCTTTAATTTTTTTCTAAGTAGGCTTTAGTAATATTTTGCTTTTACAGGTAGTAATATATTTCTTTTTTTTATCAATTATTAACATTTTGTTATTTCAGTTTTTAATTTTATTTATGAAAGAAAATTTGACATTTTTTAAATATTTTAAGTGGTAGCACACGTTTTTTATTTTATATTTTAATTTAACACTTAAATGTCTTGCTAATAACATATCACAACATATTGTTTATTTTTAACATGGCCGTCGTCAGTTTATGAATTTTTTATTCAAATGTCTTGAATAAATATCTGTGGCCTCCATTTAAAAAATAAACAATAAGTTGTAATATGTCAATATGTCATTAAAACGATATTTTATTGTATAATTTAAATATTAAAAAAGAAGTGTTTCTTTTTAAATTTTTTATCAATTATCAATTATATTTAAAAGTTAATTTGATTGATTGAAATGTGACTATTTTAATAAAGAAAATAAAATATATTACTACCTGTAAAAGCAAAATGGAAAATTCTTTTTTACAGCCAAATTGGTTAAAAAAAAAAACTAACCAGAAATAATGGCGATAGTTAATATTTTTAAAAGTATTCTTTGACAGCCGTTTTAAAAAATACCCCTATACATGGCGTTTTACAACTTATCCGACAACCTTTTAGAGCTAATTCTACATACGTTTAAAACAAAAAACTTCACATAAACAATGTCCTAAATGTCTTAGTTTTCGAACTACAGGTTGTTAAAATTTTTTAAAAATGATTTATTTTTTTATAAAAACTTTTATACCAATTGAGTTATTTTTTAAAAATTTTTGGGACGTCTTTTATGCACAAAAACAAATTTTTTGACATACAAGGAAAAAATTAATTATTATCAGTGTGGTCCATGAAGGGTTTAAGGTTTATATTTTTTTAATAAAAAATGGTACGCCACTGCATTTTTTAATATATTTATATATTATTTTTTATTTTCTTATAAGATTTGGAACAAATTTGACCTCTTGAATTTTTTAATTTGATGTACGGGTTTCGCGTAAATAAATAAAAACCAATTTTGGCATGGTCATTTCGTATCGATACGATCAAATTCTTGAGTAAAAAAATCACCTTTTTTTAATTTTTAAATTCCAAAAAAAACATGAAAAAACTTCATATAAAAATTTGTCCTAAACGTCTTAGTTTTCAAACATGTGGTAAAAAATATATTTTTAAAATTTATAACACCCTGTAGTTCGTAAACCAAGACTTTTAGGACAAATTTTTAAATGAAGTTTTTTCATGTTTTTTAAGTTTTTCATGTTTAAAAATAACAAAAAAGGGATTTTTTTCTGAAGAATTTGATCGTATCGACACAAAATGACCAGGCCGAGAATTGGTTTTATTTACGCGAAAACCGTACATCAAATGTACTGAAATGTAATGAAAAGTTAAAAAATATTTTTATTTTAGGAAAATGCAGGAGCGTACCATTTTTTTATTAAAAATATTAGCCTTAAACCCCTCATGGACGACACTGGTAATAATTAATTTTTTTCTTGTATGCCAAAAAATGTGGTTTGGTGCATAGAAGGCGTCCCCCAAATTTTTACAAATATCTCAATTAGTATAAAAGTTCTTACGAAAAAACAATATTTTTTTATTATTTTTATCATCCTGTAGTTTAAAAACTAAGACGTTTAAGACATTGTTTATATAAAGTTTTTTTCATATTTTTTAATGTAGAATTAACCCTTTAAAGTTTGTCGAATAAGTTGTGAAACACGCTGTATAATACATCAATAAAATGGGAATTTTGTAATTAATTAAAAACACTAAAAAAACTGGGTATTTCTATTTAAAAATAGTTTATTGTACTTCCGGGTAAATCGAAAGTGATTTTAAGGTTGTGATAATGAAAACAAAAATTAAATTTTGCTTTATTATTTTATCAGTGTCTCTGAAAAAGTAAAAAAATTAATCATATCTTGTGTCACCAGGTGTAAAATAAAACAAAATAAATAGTTTAAAATAAGAATATATTTTTAACATTGATATAGAAACGACATCTGTCTATTCGCTTATTGTTCTTTACTTATGGTCGTTATAATGTGCTGGGGTCGCATACTAAGCTGGAACAGCATGGGGAGCTGGAACGGAATAGGCAATAACCTTAGGCTTTGCTACGACAGAGCTAAAACCACTACGTTCATCACTGGTGTAATGAACAGTTCCAACGGTACCATCTGCTTTAGGTACCGTGAAAGCACCATTGACCACATGACGGTCTTCAGGTTGAGCCCTAGGAGCGCCGTAGTGAGCTGGAGGTGTATATTTATTTGCGGTTGAAGTTGCATAGGGTCTAGGTACAGTATAATCATGTTGTACTAGAGGAGCTGACACAGAATATGGGGAAGCATAATTCTGATGGTAGCCTAGAAGACCACATTGTACGGCAGCTACAAACCCGACAAAGACGAGGATCTGAAAATTTAAATCAATAAAAATATTATCTACAGACTCAGCCAGTCAATTATTCAGTGCTTGTCTTTATTCAGGACCCCTTCTAACTTTTAAATTGTTTCGTATTTTTATATAAAAATTTATGGACTTTTAGTAAGACAACATAAACCAAATTTTAGACAAGAAATGTCTATTATAAATGTCTAACTAAGCTGGGCGTCTTTAAAACAAATAATAAAAAGGCTGGCCTTGTGGTACATTATTTTAAACCTCCCGACGAGTACTTTATAACTCCAGAATATTAAGTCAAAACCTATACCTACTACAAAATGGCTGTACTTTAAATATTACCTAAATACCTAATAGGGATGACCGCATTTCTGAAACCAATAAAGGTAGATATACTTAATGTGGTATTTTCTTAAAGCATCACTTTAAGGGATCTATTTAAAGGTGATATTGATGATAATATACAGGGTAGGACAAAAACTATAGATTTTTTAATGACATACCTCGTATATTATATTACCAATAAAAAGATATCTAAAAAACATTTAAGAAAATACCACATAAGGTCTATCTAACTTTATTATTTTTGGAAATATAGCCATTTAAATCAGGTATTCAGGAAATTTTCAAAGTACCGTCATTTTGTTGTAGGTAAAGGTATTGATTTTTATTCTAGGGTTGGAAAATACTCGTCAGGGGCCTTAAAACATGTGACAAGACCGCCCTTTTCATTTAATTTTTTCTTTAAAATGGCCCCCAGGGTTTTAAGTTTATATATGGGTGCCGCCGCTAAGCAAAAAAAAAATCTTTTACATTAGGTATATTTCTTTACTGAGAACAAAAACTTTTAGAAGAATAAACAACAGCAGTTTCCTATTCCCCAAATAAAATTTTAAAGAGCACAAAAAAATCCTCACCCACAATAAATCCAACAATATTTACTTTTTGGTGACAAAAATGTTACAATGTTAATTTCTTCATATGGATGCATTGCATCCATACATCTTACCTCTTTGGGTGCATTGGCCCCCGTGCATTCACGTACTCGCCACCACTGATAGCGCCCAACTCTCAGTTTGACATTTATATCTGTCATTTCTTGCCTAAAATTTGGTCCTGCTGTCTAACCAGAATCCTTAAAATTTCATGCAAAAATACAAAACGATTCAAAAGATAGTAGAAGGGGTCCTGACTGCACTGACAAGCACTGTACATATAGGCAATGTCTTGAAAATACAGTCTAACCCGAATACCGGCATGTAAACATCTCGGGTTGTGTGACTAATAGTGCTTGTTTTGTTATTACATTACTGCCAGATATATCTTTAAAATAGCTGATCCGATATACCAGTTTAATATACTGCAAGTAGCCTAATTTGCCTCACTTCATATAATTATTTTCATTCAAAAAAGTATTAATAGACGTGTGACTCTAGACACATTTACAAAATACACACATCTGTCAAGCAACAACAAAGCAGGACCGGTTACTAATTTACATATCGGCATTCCCTGTCTCATCTTTACCTGTTCTTTACGCGTTAGACTATCTTCTGTCCATAAATTGCTTAAAAACCTTTTGATTTAACTAAATGTGTATGTAGGCTGTTATAAATTCCAGCACAATTTCCCCCACATAATTAATAAATAGGAAGTCCCTAAAAGGTGTGGCAAAAAGGCTACTATAAATTCCTAAGGGCAAAATATAACGATCTAATCCAACTTACCTTAGTCCAAAAGTGGATGAGTTTGGAGATACAGGGTGTTAAAAAAATTATTTTGGTTTAGTTTTTTATTAATAATTTTGTTTATATTAGGTGTGTTGTCACAAATTTGACCAAAAGGGGTTTTGGGTAGTTAGAAACAAGATTCTGCTATCAAATTCATTGTAAATTTTTAAAAGGCGCTACGGTATCTTGCAGAAAATAACTTTTATGTAACTTTAAATTAAAAATTCCTAATTATTAATATATTTTACATAAAATAGGTATACGTGTTAAAAGAATATTTAAGTAGCCATTTTTAAAATGTCTGGAGTTAAAAAAATATTTTTAATTCCTGCTCAAATGACAGCAAATATTTCTGGTCTTTTACAAAAACATAAGTTGACATTTTTGTACCAGTATTTTTTTGCAAAGAAAAAGCAAAAGTATTTGCTAAACAATTTGCTGCCAATTCTGCCCTTGTTCCTCCCGCAAATAATTATATTCTAACCATTGCCCCAGTTTCCTATAAAAATGCCCGATATCATTTTTAAAGAGAAACACATCAAGCGTATTTTTTCTTCTCTTTACACCAAGAAATCGTCTGGGCTAGATAAAATATCAGCGGTCGTTTAAAAAAATGTGCTTTGGAACTTATACCCACCTTGACTCGACTCTGTTGAATTCCTTATGACACGGGTATATTTCCGGAGAGCTGGAAAGCTGCAACCTATTTCCAAGAAAAGATCTAAAACTCTTTTATCTAACAATAGACCCGTTTTACTTTTGTTAGTTCATTGTAAAGAAATGATAAAATTTACTTACTGGCAAATTTTTAAGTATTGAAAAAAAACAAAATTTTGCATGATAGGCAATATGGATTTCGCCACAAGAGATCGACAGCATATCTAGCTTTGTATCAAACAACTAGAACAAGTCTCTTGAGTTTATAGGTGAATTCCAGATCGTTGCTCCTAATATATCCCGAGCTTTTGACCAGGTTTGGCATGACGCACTTCTCAATAAACTTCCTTTCGATGGTCTTCCAGCAAAACTCTGTTTATGGCTCTTTAGTTTTCTTTCTGAACGACGTTTATCAGTTACTGTGGAGGGCCAATTTTTAAGTTTTTACCAAATTAATGGCCCAGTACTTCCACCAACTTTATATCTTTTCACATCGACAACCTTTTCTCTTTTACAACAAATTCAATTTATAGTTTTGCTGGCACTTTTTTCAGTTTCAGGTTTTTAAAACAATTTCTAAGCCTGACTTGGATAGCAAACGCAGGACGATACAGATATCTCTTTTAAAGGACCTTAATCTAATATTGGGATTGGGTGCCAAAAATCTCGTCCAATTTAATGCATCCAAAACAGAATAATATTCCATGTCGCGTAAAAGGTCGTCAAATACTTATCCGTAACTTATTAGCGACGAAGTTCTGCAGAGCGATGACACATTTGAGAATGACCTTAACTGGTATAAACACATTATATCTATAGCAGCTTTAAAAAAGCCCAGATTTCTCTTTCGAGCAAAAATGCTTCCCTTTTAATTTATACACTTTGTAAGCATCCCAAATTCGACCCCCTCTGGAATATTATACTCATATCTGGCGAATGTCGCCCCTACAACACAAAGCATTCTTGATTCCATTGAAAGAAAAGCTTTCCCTTTCCTTTCCCATCGTCGAGCTGTAGGGGATCTATAGCTTCTTATTGGTATACTTTCATGGTTCTGCTTCGAGGAATTGTTTCCTACTTGCAGCTTTAAATAGAGAAATTAGTGTTGCCGCACGTATCCATCCTTATATAGTCGAATTGAAATTGGCCGTACCCAAACTTCCAACTTTGTTCGTTCGTTTATCCCTAGAGTTTCTAGATGGTGAAACATGCTGCTAGCAAAGGTCTTTCTTTTCCTGTAAATTATCCAGTATTTAAATGCTATGTTAACAAACTCCCTCTTTCTTTACCAAAGACACCCACGGTACGTTAGCATTTGGCTTTTAGCTTTCGTGGATTGTCCAAAAATTAAAAAAAAACACTTTCTAATTCACCCTGTATAGCTTAGACATATATATATATATATATATATATATATATATATATATATATATATATATATATATATATATATATATATATATATATATATATATATATATATATATATATATATATATTGTATATATTGTATATATAATAAATAAGAATTTTTACCTAAAATTTACATACAGAGTGTCTATTTCATTTTCATTTTATACCACTGGAGAAGCCCTTTGAAGTTTAAAATAAAATAATACCAGATTCTTACTTTGCACCGCCACCACCCTCCCTAGGCAAATATTGTAATAAAACACTTACCATTAACAAAATTATTTATTAAAAACTCGAATAAATTTTTGACACTCTTTATCTCCGAAATTATTCACTTTTTGACTCACTTAAGTAAGTTGGATTAGATGTTCACATTTTAGCTCTAAGAATTTGTGGTAGCTTTTTTCGACACTTTGTATAATATAATTTTATTAACTTGTAAAGATATTGTTTTTAATTTAACCAAACACAGGTTTGTAAGAGTAAGAAGCGTGTTTTTTAATGGATCATTTAAATATTGCTTGTTTAAAACCTTACTTACTACATTTTTGTTTTGTATCTATCTGGTAAACCATGAGCTCATCATAAAGAAACAAAAAACTATACCCTCTTTTACAGTAAATAATAATGTACTTAGAACGATTACAAAGCAATTACTTTTTTACCAAAATTTAAGTTTAAGCGCAGTCCTAGGACTTTACCTACATGATGCCCAATTTATACTATCGGTACAATCCGGGTTCGTTTTCAGTCCAATATAATCTCGTTATGTTCATACTATCAATACGCATTTTGTTCGTTCTAGGTTTTATACTCGTTTGGCTCTCACTCTTTCCTACTGTACACGTATATGTAGTAAATTGTCTTAGTAAGATTTCCTTTGGGCACGTTACATTACAACCAATACTAGATCTATTATAAAAATTCATAAAAAAACTTACTACTCAAGTTATCTGCGAAAAGAAACAAATTTGAGGAAATCTTCGAAACACGTCAAGATATTTATTGAGGGAAAACGTTTTTACAAAAATATTGAACGGTTCAACCCCTTAACCACTCTGCCCTGCTAAGCTTAAAGGTGGTATCTCCACTTTGGGTCAAAATTGAGTTAGACCCAAAAGATGAAAGGGTATGTAAAATTACACCCTCTGCCATACCTTAAAAGTGGTAAAACCTATAAGCAAACTGAAAAATGGCCTATGAAAATTGTGGTATATCCAAAAAGGCATCTATTGTTATCTTAAAGGTGGCATGAACAATTTTCCTAACTATAAAGTGGTATTTACAAAATAATTTAAATATACCACTTCTAAGCTAGGCTTCATATCCATTTTTAAACACATTTTCAAAACGATAATGTGGTAAATACAGGAATGCCGGTTGTTACCACGTTTAAGCTTTGTTACACCAACATAGAGGTGTCTTGGAGGTGTCTCAGCCTGTTAGTTTTTATGCTGATTCACGTTCGGTTTGTGCAAATTTTTTTTCATAACGTACAAATAAACTGGTCTGAAAACTGGATTAGCAGGAAGACAAAAAGATGATATAATAATTGCATATTACTCATTTTTTTAGAAATGCGTGACTTTGAGAATGTAATTTTATGGGTCGATAATTGCTCCTCGCAAAATAAAAATTGGAGTCTATTTTCTTTTCTCTTATTTATGGTTAATTCTTTAGAAACAGCAACCAAACAGATTGTAATTAAATACTTTGAACCTGGGCATACGTTCATGTCTGCGGACACTTTCCATCACCAAGTGGAACTTTCTATGCGTAAAAATCCAAATCTGTATGATTTTCAAGATTTTGTTAATGTTGTTCGGAACGCAAATAATAAAAAGGTTAATGTTGTGACGGCAACTAATTTTTACGAATGGCCAGACTGCTCATCCACTTATAAACTAAAAAAATACAGCCTCGAATCTACTTAAAAGATATCATTCAAATTCGAGCAAAACGAGGCGAAAAAGTGTTAACTTATAAAACAAGTTTTTCCAATGACAGCGAAGAGAAAGAGTTAAACTTTTTAAAAAGTGAATATTTTAAAAATGGAGTTTCATTTCCTTTTAACAAAAAACCAATGCGTGGAATAACTGAAGAACGAAAAAACAATATTATTCAAAATTTATCTTCGATAATTCCAGAACATCGTTTAGTGTTCTGGAAAACTCTACCAGTTAACAACGAAGCACATAATCTAATTTTAGAAATAGATGACTGAAACAATTATTCTGTTTTCCTATATTTAAAATATATCCAAAATTTAGATTACTCTCACTTATTTTTTGTATTTCCGAAAGTTTAAAACCGTATTTAGTATAAGATTTTCTACAATTTGTTCTAATTTATGTTGTAAGTAATATATTATTCTTAAAATCCCAATATATTTTATAACTTCTTTTTGTACCATAACAGATTTATACCCGTTTCCACCAACATTTTAGGGGTTCCCTACCGCTAGATAAAGAGTAACTAACGGTAACCTAATGTAAGTTATTCTCTACCTAGAGTTAGGGAATTCCCAAAAAGTCGGTGGAAACGGGCATTAGTCAGGCAACAAGGACAGAAACGTCACATGAATACTGATCTTAAAAGTGGTATCTGCCATATTTTTGGTCTGATAGTAGTACCACTTAAATAAATACCTTAGTAATTTAAGTTATGCATTTTCTGAAGAGTACCATGCAACACTAAAATTACTAAATGGTTTTAAATAGTTGGAAATTTAGATTAACTTCAAAAGCGATTTTCTCAATTTTAACATTTCTTGCGATACCACCTTTAAGCTTAGCGCGGCAGCACTGGGCTAGTACCTCAAAATCCTAAAATAAGAATACAGGTCTAGTGACACATCATTTTTAAGCTCCTGACAAGTACTTTACAACCCTGAAATATAAAGTCAATACCTTCACCTACTACAAAATGACGGTACTTCAAAAATTACTCTAATACCTATTTGGGATGGCAATATTTTCAAAACTAATAAAGTTAACAGACTTAATGTGGTAAGTGGTCTTAAAGCTCCTTTAAAAAAATTTAAATATGATACTAGTAACATACACATTAAGAAGGTACGCAAAAAGTGTATATTTTTTAATAAAAAAAACTACAACATAAACAAATCTATTAGAACAAGACCAAGCCATAACTTCTAGAGTATTAGACACATCAAAATAAGACTTGGTGTAGGTAAATGGTATAAAAAGGATAGAGTTTTCCGGTATAAGTATCTTCACGTGTTTTGGCAATTTTTTTAGATCTGTCTCTTTTCACGGATAACTGAAGTAGTAAGTTTTTAAATAAACACTGTATGAAATTTAAATCCAAAAATTAGAGTGTGACAAAATATATGATTGCTAAAAGTAAGCAATCTGACATCGTCGCCCGTATCTGTCACAAAACGTTCATAATATTAACGACTTTCGACGATTAGACGCAAAAAAAAAAATATTTTAAGCTAATTTTAAAATTATTAAATTTTTAAATATTACAGTTTTTGCAATTTGTTTTATACTTCTAGTTATAATAGGTACTCTTTGAAACAAAATTTTTTGAAAATTCAACTGTCGCCAAAGTCGACCATCACCCGATGTAAATTAGAAATAAATATTAATAACAGAAATAATATTGTAAATTAATAAAATTGTTTAATTGTTTTAATAATATATCTTGTTAAATTATTTTACTTGTAAATAAAACCTTGCATGCATTCCTCAAGAATGAATACAACCGACCTACGACGGAGTGGAGCGAAGTCGAAAACGTGTACATACTACCGATACATCTACGGTCCGGTCTCACTCTGATAAAATATTCTTTGAAATGTATCGGTATTGAAATGAGACCGGACTAAGACTAAAGCGGTATCAATAGTATGAAGAGGCTCATTGAGAACGAACCGGGATCGTACCGATAGTATGAATCGAGCCCAAATGATCAGTTAATATTTTACTATTTAACAGGACATAAAGTCGAATTTAGCTAAATAAAAGCCAGAGGCATTATAAAAATAAAGACGACAATCAACTATTTCTTTCTAATCGCGTCGTTTAAATAGTGTGCGAGCAAAAGGATATAATTTGAAAGTGAGACAAAACTGATGGCCGTGTGTTATTTTTCTTCGCTGAATCGTTGAATCTAAGTACGATTGTGTTACTTTTTTCTACAATGAGCTGACTGACTATAGAAGGATTGGCCATTAGGTTAATACAATAAAGGGAGGATATTAAACATTCCTTTTCTTTCCCTTTATTATTTAAATAGGACAATATATTCAGGTCCAGTAAATATTGGGTAAAAGGGGGTTGCTTAAGCTACTTTTTGCATAAAAATAATTTGATCTAGCACCAAGGGGGCAATAGCAACTTTTTTTCAAATGGAAAGGTTCCTTTGATTTTCTACTCAACGATACTTCTTTTTTGAAAATCGGTCCAGCCACTCCAGACTTAAAACCGTTTAAAATTTGACTAAAATAGTGTAAAAACAAAGCGGTTTTAATGGCTTGTAAGTCTGGAACGACTGAGCCGAATTAAAAAAAAAGCGTAAGTAAAGAACTAAAGGGCCTTTTAAAAGAGTTGCTACCTGGCCCCCGTTTCCATTTGAAAAAAGTTGCTAGTGTCCCCTTGGCAATAGGCCACGTAACCGGAATCATTTTTATGCCAAAAAGTAGTTTGAGTGACACCCTTTAACCTAAATTTTATCCGACTTCTATATCTATTCAAAAGTTATAAAAGAAAGAACTTTTAAAAACCTTACTGTTTGGTCAAATTGGAGCTAAACTATAAACACTTGTAACTCAAAAATAAATGTGTCAATGTTTAAACCTAAAACGGCGATGAATAGAGAATCAAAAGGCTTTTAAAAAGAGATACTACCAGACCAGCCTTTACATTTGAAAAAAGTTGCTAGTGTCCCCTTGACACTTTACCACATAACCGGAATTATTTACATGCCAAAAAGTAGTTTAAGTGACACCTTTTTACCCAATTTTTACTCGATCTTGATATCTTGCCCCATTTAAAAGATAAAGGGAGAAGAACCAGAGTTGGGTCGTATTCGAATATTCAATATTCTGAATAGTATTCAGAATACATTGGGCCGGTGTTTGAATAGTATATAATTAGATTTGTGTGTTTGGTATTCGGTATTCGGCAGAATACTTTTCTGGTCAGCATTCGGAATTTTGTATTCGAATACATTTTTAGTATTCGATGAATACATTTTCTTGAGTACATGAATACCGGCGTACCGAGTATTCGAATACCGAAATGTGGATAGCAGTATTTCAATACCGAAAAAACGAAAGGAATAAAAGGAATATAAAAAAGTGAGGTGGGGACCTTTTTTTTGCTCTTCAAAATTTGTAACCATCGATGGTATTCATTTTTTCCTATCTATTCAAATACCTTATTCGGGTATTCATGCATACTGATTATTAAAATACTTTCTTTCCGGTATTCGTATTCGCATTCGAATACCGATTTTCAGTTTTCAACCCAGCTCTGGGAACGACTTTTAATATCCTTGCTGTATGTCGTTGACTTTAAAGTTTGATTTAGATATTAGATCTATGAAATAACCTTTTATTCGTAAAGCAACGCATTTAAAAGGCTCTTAGACTATTATAACTATACCATAACTATTTGCAATAACTGTCTTAAATAAATGAAATTAAATAAGGATATAAAGTTAATTTATTACAAACTTTAAAAAAAATAAATTAATATTATTATTTAAGTGTCTTTATTAATTACACCTGTATATGTATGTATGCAGTGACCACTATAATTATTGTTAAACCATATAGTTTTTTTTTTAATTTTAATCTTTGCGTATGCGTAAACTTACAGAACACGGATCAAAGTTTTAAGAAATCTTGGCATATAAGAGCTAGATGCAAATTTACAATTTAGAAAAAGAAAAAATAGACTTTATTTTTGGCTTACAATAAAATATTAGAAGAATAAAAAAAATAAAGGTAGTTACCTATTTATATAAAAAATACTTCTGTATTAAAATAAAAAATAAAACTTACCCCTATGACGATTAGATCGAACTAAATTATCTGTTGTATAAACTGTATATATATAGGGTATCCAAGAATATGTGGGCAATCTCTCGGATTCATATAGAACGCATAAAAATAAAGTGACATAAAGTGACAAGTTTATATAAAATATTTTCCTAAAGCCCCTTTATACCGAGATTTATGCCCTTAAAGGACACCACTAAAAATCGGTTTTTCTTGGGACTCCTTAAAATATTATCCTTGTAAAACATTTGCCTTCCTTAGTTCGCCAGGGGCGGACTAACCTTTACACAATGGTACCAATTATTTTTACACCCTGTATAATAAAGAAATATAAATATTATTTTTAAATAGCTTAAACCCTTACCTAAAAATGGTACTCCATTTTTACAATATTTTGATTAAATAAGGTTATATTTAATAATTTTGTTTGTTGGTTCGACATAGGCTGTTACTTATTTAATGCCTTCATTATCGAAAATTATATTAACCTCCACAAAGCTGCAACATTATTTTTTAGTTTCGTAAAAAAAATATTTTTTATAAGCTTTCTTAGGCCCGATTTTATATTTTTAATTAGTTAAATAAAGTGTTTTACAGGTCTAGTAAAACATCGGTTGGAGCTTAAACTATAAACGATGGATTGGGTATGGTTTAAACTGCAAGCCGAGTTTACAGTCATCTGACATCTTGTCATTTATTGTTTATTATTATAACATTTAACCTTATTTTTATTTTTATAAAGTTTAAAAGCAAGTTTTAATAAAAATACTACAAATTAATTACTTAGAAATGGACACGTCTTTGATTTACATTTTTATACTCTCTGATGATGAAGACGAGCTAGATATTATTAACGTTATTAAAAATCCCAGACGAGATAAAATACTTTTTGCTTAGGGTAATGTTGATCAGTGGACAAAGAAACAATTTATTTAACGCTTTAGGCTTTTAAAAGCCTCTGTTAGAGGCTTACCTTCCCAAATTGGGGCAACGTTGGAAAGACCTACTAGACTGTAAGTAAAACCGCCTATTTTGTTTATTAAGAAAGTATGTACAAAGTAAAATATTTTAAGATAAGTTTAATGTACAGCTTGAGCCAGACATAATTTATTCTAAAAGCAATGCCGCAAAGTAGACAAAAAATTATAAAGTAAACCAACTCAAAAATCGCACAGCCCTCATACGCAGTGCTTATTTACCAAAAAATAGCAATAAATATTGGTAACTTTATAACATCGTAAAGTTAGCCAAATATAATTTAACCGCAACCTATACAACAGCTAAACTGCTCAACAAAAAGATCGTACCATTCAATTTTTAGACCCATTTTCAAACTGCTGTAACTTTTTAAAAATTAACTTATTTTAAGCTGTATTGCATTTAGTTTCAGTAAGGTGAATATTATCATGATGTACAGGGTGATCAATAGAGTGCTGCAAAAAAACAAAAAAATCGAGTGTGTCCCTTTTCAGTGGTAATTTTTTTGTCGTTATAATATGGGTTGTTAGCAAGGTCATATCAATATCTCTAGACGTTTTTGCCCGTTTTTGAATTGAGGACCTCTGGCTTGCGATACACCTCTAAACGTCAAATTTTGGTAATCAATTCATTAAAAAGCCATAACTGGAAAATGGATTGACGGATTTCAACGAGTGTTTCATATTCGGAAAGCTCATTTTATGTAGATTTTTTTATGTCGTAAGCACTTTTTGATAGGTTATAATTTTATGAGTATACGGGGCCAACAAATACAAAAACATAGCTAATTTAGACATCCTAAATATAGGATAAATTATTGAACGCGAAAGGGACCATATGTGTGTGTTCTGTTTTAAAAATGGCCAAGTTCAAGTTTGTGTTAGGGTATTTGGTGTTGTACACCATGATATACAGAGTAATCAACAAAGTGCTCCCAAAAAATTTAAATGTTTAATTTTGTGCCATTTTGGATAGCAAAATGTTTTACTTATTAGAATAATATTGTTTTTTCGATATTCCTAGACGTTGTTGCAAGTCATTTTTATTAAAATCCTAGATAAATGTAAATTTAGGATTTCCCAGTAATCCATTTTACACATGTTTTATACTAAACGTTAAAAAATAAAACATTCTCATTGGATAAAATGTTTTTTAATCTCACTTGCGTAAAATAACATTCAATAAACAACAACAGATAGAATTAATTATGGTACAAACAAACAAAAAACATTGAAATTAATAATGGGTGGGTCCCCCGTGAGCCCTCCTAACTTCCTCTACCCTTCTTGGCATGCTATTCACTAAGCTTGCAAGGAAGTCCTGGGGAATATCGTTCCATTCCACTCTTATCGCATTTGCCATGTCATCCAAGTTGTCAAAATTATGCTCTCCGTCATTCAATTCTCTTTTAATCCAACTCCATACGTGTTCTATCACATTTATATCCGGCGATCTTGCAGGCCAAATCATTCTTTCGATATTGTTATCCCTTAAGATTTCTTGGACAATTCTGGCTCTATGTGGACGAGCGTTGTCATCCACCAAGACAAAATCGTTTCCAAAATTTTGTGCAAAAGGAATAACAATATCCCTAATACACATGTCTCGATACCTTTCAGCATTCATCGATTCTCCCACCAAAATAACCAAATCTGTTCTCCCATTCAACATCACACCACCCCACACAAGCAGTCCTCCACCTTCAAACGGTACTCTTGCATCCATGTTTTCTTCCAGATATCGTTCATTTCTTGCTCTCCAGACCAACATTCTTCCATCACTTTCATACAAATTGAACCTACATTCATCCGTAAACATGCATCTACTCCATTCTGCTATCCCCCAGTTAGCATGATCTGCAGCCCAATGCCTCCTCGCAGCTCTATGAGTAGCCTGCAAAGCAGGGCAGGCAGCACGGTTGCGCGCCTTCAGTCCTCGCTCATGAAGCCGTCTCCTGATAGTTTGTGTGGAGACCCTTACGCCACTTGCTGCTTGGAAACTTCGACAATTTTTGGTTGCATTAAGAGTCCTACAGAGACTGACGTTTCGTATTATTAGACGATCTTGCCTAGCTGTCGTTTTTCTGGCTCGTCCACATCGACCCTGTTGGCGGTAATTTGGACTACCATAGGCTCGTGCTCTAGCTAGTGTCCGTTTAACAACAGACATTGTGGTGCCCACAGATTCCGCAATGTTCGGTATAGTACGGCCTTGTTGACGTAATCTGCTTAAGATAAAAATTATTAGGCATGTAACTCTTTTTAATACATTTCGGTGTCTAAAAACTTACCGCACTATATTTCGTAGTTCATTATCGCTTAGTTTTGCCATTTTTAGCGAGTAAAATTACCTCTAGAGAAGACAAAAAGTTTTGTTTGACTTACAAACTGTTTTATGACAATGAAATTAATTCATTGTTTCTATAAAAACGCATCGCTGCTATAGATAAATTCAATGCATCAAGTAAACATTATAGTGCAGTAAGTTTTTAGACACCGAAATGTACTAAAAGAGTTTCAGGCCTAACAATTTAATCTAACCCATGTTGCGCAAACAAGGCCCTTCTGTACCTAACGTTGCGGTAATTATGGATACAATAATAAATTTGAAAGCACTTTGTTTATTACTCCGTATATCATGCTGTACAATACCAAATACCCTAATTTATGTTTAAAAATGTTTAACACTTTAAGACGTTGTTGGAATTCCTACCATGCAGACCTAATGCCATAATAACGACGCATTTTTGCTCAATAAGTTTACAGGCACTTAAACAGCATAAATCGAATGAGGATAGAAATCGTTCCGAGACATTGACACAAACTTCAACTTGGCCATTTTTAAAACAGAACATACACATATGGTCCCTTTCGCGTTCAATAATTTATCCTATATTTAGGCTGTCTAAATTAGCTATGTTTTTGTATTTGTTGGCCCCGTATACTCATAAAATTATAACCTATCGAAAAGTGCTTACGACATAAAAAAATCTACATAAAATGAGCTTTCCGAATATGAAACACTCGTTGAAATCCGTCAATCCATTTTCCAGTTATGGCTTTTGAATGAATTGATTACCAAAATTTGACGTTTAGAGGTGTATTGCAAGCCAGAGGTCCTCAATTCAAAAACGGGCAAAAACGTCTAGAGATATTGATATGACCTTGCTAACAACCCATATTATAACGACAAAAAAAATTACCACTGAAAAGGGACACACTCGATTTTTTGTTTTTTTGCAGCACTCTATTGATCACCCTGTACATCATGATAATATTCACCTTACTGAAACTAAATGCAATACAGCTTAAAATAAGTTAATTTTTAAAAAAGTTACAGCAGTTTGAAAATGGGTCTAAAAATTGAATGGTACGATCTTTTTGTTGAGCAGTTTATATCGCATCTCTTAGGTTTAAACTCCTGTTTTATGGTTTTAACTTAAATTAAAACTCCAGTTTAAACGAAATTTATAAAATCGGGCCTTGACATCTAACAAAAGAACTTTTTTAGCTAAGAATTTAGGCTACCCAAAAATAATTATTTAATTTCTTTATTATGCAGGGTGTAAAAATAATTAACACTATTGTGTGGGGGTTAGTTGGCAAACTAACGAAAGCAAATGTTTTACAAGGATACCGTTTCAAAGAGACTTTACTTGTATTTATCCTATTTAAACAATATTTTAATATAATAAGTACTATAAAAGTTATTCAAGAAAAACTGATTTTCAGCGGCGTCCTTTAAGGGCCCTTATCTCTGTAAAAATGGGCTTCATAAAAAAAAATATAGGAACTTGTTACACTATTTTTACGTGTTTTATATGGATCCGAGAGATAGCTCACATACTCTTAGACACCCTGTATAGTATAATCCTTAATACCTTTTATTTAAAAAAAAATTATTCCACAATTATGTCATATAACAATATCCTAAATTTTATCTTTCTATCGTAATAACATCAGTGAAAAATACCCTAAATAATTTAAAGAATTAGTAGATGACGCAAAATTTAAAAAGGTTAGGTCAAAACGTTTTAAATTATTTAAAACCTTTCCTATATTAAAACATTATTAGGTTTATTTTATGGTTATTTTATAAAAACAAAATAGGGTCTACATGGGGACACAAAGCTCGATTTTTTATTTTTTAAAACAAAATTATGTTTAATAGAAATTTTAGCTTTAAAAAAAGGATTTCTGGGATTTTTTTATTGTATACAGGGTTTGCAAAAACATAAAAATATTATTTTTCCTTAAATGTGAACTATGTATATGTTTCCTCTTCAGTTAAAATTTTGTTTAAAAATTTATTTAAACTTAAGTTTATTATCAACAAAATAATAATTTAAAAAACTTTTAAAATTTTACAGTTTGGCAAACATATCTTAATTTATTTAAATTTGAGTTTTGATAACATTCCTTTACAGCTGAAAAATTATGGTAAATATGGATTGGGGGAAGAGTTGTTGCTATAACAAATTATAAAATTATTATTTGTTGTAATTTAAGATTTTTTAACGTTAATTTTTGATAACACTAAATGCACTTTTGTAAAGCATGTTAATACCCCTGAGAAAAAACAAAGTCAATGATAATATTTGCATTTTAACCTTCACTACTATAAAACAAAAAATATATATTTTACCTTCTAACAAAATAAAAAATTAAGCTAGTTTACTTAAAAAAAATTGTTATTTTATTTTTGTGTTAGTTTTTTTTTCTTTTAATGACATGGTAAATTGAATGTAGTAAATACTGATTATTTATTCTAATACTAAAGAAATTTTGGACTTCCATTGTCTTTATTTTTAACTATTGTGTAAATAGTTTTTAATTTTTGTGTAAAAAGTTTCACACCTTAAAACGGTCAGAGAACAACTTTGTGCGAATATTTAAAAATACAGAAAATAAAAATCTAAAATTGCTTTAGTATAAAACATGGTAAGATATTGCACATTGTTTTAATTTATAATTATTTGAGCCCATTTTCACAATACTTAGTACTCAATAGATTAGGAAAAGATCAATGGTTAACTTAAAAATACTGTTTAACAATCCACAGTTTACTTGAGATGTTTTAGTTAATTAGTAGTTATATTTTTAACCCAAAGTCAAAGTGAGGGTAAACTATTGATTTATCGGTTTTTGCTTTGGTTAAACTCCAAAAATGTTCAATATATATGTTAAAAAAATTTAATGAAGTAAAATTGATTTTGATTATGATATAAATATAAGTAGTGATAAAGAAGTAAGAATATCAAGATTATATTGTTTGAAGGTAAAGTATTTAATTTTTTTTTGCCATCATAGCTTTAAGTATCCGTACTATTTTAGATGTATGGAAATACATAATCCGTATTATTAAATTAAGCAGGTACTTATGTAGAAAATAAAAAAGTTAGCCAATCTTAAACAACTGCGTGCAACAACTTATAACACAACCTCAACCACCATAAGCATAATCTTCAACTACACTTTTAAAATCCAAAGGCATTTTTCGCACCCCAAAATTGCTTCGGTTGCTAGGATACCAGGATGGTTTTGTTACCAACCTAATAAAATTAAATATTAACCTATGGTTACTTAACTAATAATAAAAATGTAGATGGGAATGACTTCTTAAGTTAACTAATAGTTAACCAAAAGGTTTTGGTTTGGTAAATAAAAATTTAACTGGATTTAAAAATGGGCCTTAGACTTTTTATTTTTACCCTGTATGGTGAAAAAACGAACCTAACTGAAAAACTACAAACAAAAAAATGTTGATTGCACTTGAGATATTTTATTTTATTAAAAAGAATCTCTAAAAATTGTTAGAGAAAACTAAATATATTTCCTTACTTAAAAACACTTATAGTTTTTTTTTGGGTAACTTTAGATATCTTGCATACATACCCTAAAACTAATGGAAAACATGCACTCGCACATAATTTTTTTAAATGCTTTTTTAAATTAAAAATCCGATGTTTTCCGATTTATTATACCAATTATTAATTAAAAGAAATTAACAAACCTATAGAATTTTTCTTGTCAATAAAAAGAAAATTTATTTTTCGTTTGGCGTAATTATATTTTTCTCTAAACTTTTGGTTCAATCATAATAAAATATAGCCTATATCACTCCTGAATAGTGTACCTCTCTAATTGAAAAAAAATCATAATTATTTTAGTATTTCCAAAGACACAAGCATACAAGATAATGTTTTTTTTACCTGTTTGCATATTCCTTGCTATTTTTTTTAATAGAAATCCAATAAAAAAATACTTCTATTTAAACTGCATTTATAAGAAAACATATTTAAATATTTGATACTCACAAAAGGTATTCTACGGACAAGCCAAAATAAGTTAAAATAATAGTTTTTTTATTATTTATAATACAGACACACTCTGCACTTTTTGTTCTTATAATATGTATACCTTCTTACTTGGGAAAACATGTTTGTTGTGTAAAGTTTAACTACTTGTACTTAAACCTTAAAACTACTATATTTATAAGGTAATTAATATATGTACAGTTAAAATAAGTAACCCCACTATTTTTTTAAGGATGCACAGTGCAGAGAGTTAAGAAAACTATTGGAGAAAATGTATACCGCTTGAGCTAAATAACGTAACACATAGGCAATGTGAGGACAAGAGACAATCTAACTAAATACCGACATGTAAACATGCGTGACTAATACTGCTTGTTTGCTTATTACATTACTCGCCGATGTACCAAAACTGCTTGCTCATATAGTATATTCAAAACTAATAAAGATAGACATACGTGGTATTTTTGTAAAGCTCTTTCAACGATCTTGATAATGGTGATATGTTATACAGGGTGTGACATTTAAAAATCACATGCTTTTTGTCCTGTATATCTTAAGAGATAATAAAAATGTGATAATTAATCAGAATAAACCTTATAGGATTTTTTATAGAATTTAAAAATCATTTCTTGAATGGTAAAAGCATTTATAATTAGCTCTATTATATTTTTTCTTGCCCTATTGCCGCAATCCCAGCTTTAAAACAGTTACTGTAGGTAACTCTAGTCGAGTAAAAACGATCTGTTTTTTAAAAGTGCTGCAAATAATAAAATTGCAATTCTAAGGTATATAGCCCAAATCTGAATTAAATTTTCTTTAGTGATATCTACGGGTGAATTAATGTAACAGATGCTGAAAATGCCCTCCACCCTCTACTTGGCAGGCTCCTAGGCGATGGTAAAACTCTACGGAATTCCGAGTGGCTGGTATCTTATGTGATAATGGAGGCTAAAGTGGGGAGGGGCTGTCCACAAGGAGGCGTTCTATCGCCATTATATTGGGCAGTCCTGGTAGATGAACTTCTCGACAAATTGACTGGTGAAAGGTACAACTGCCTGGGTTATGCTGATGACCTCGTCATTGTAGTCAATGGGGGTCACCTAGAGCACATATCAGGCAGAATGCAGAACGCCGTAGACATCGTTGACAAATGGTGCAAACAGGAGGGACTCTCAGTCAACCCTCATAAAACAATAACAGTCCCTTTCACAAAAAGAAGAGCGCTTGAAGGACTAAGACCTTCCAGGCTCAACGGAGTGGAAATCCCCTTTTCAAAAGAGGTTAAATATCTAGGAGTCATCTTTGACCAAAAACTAACCTGGGGACCACACTTAAGCAAAGTCACTCAGAAGGCAAGAACTACCCTGGGTAGATGCCGAAGACTTTGCGGAAAGAATTGGGGACTCAGTCCGAAGATGAACCTTTGGTTATACAAAATGGTCGTCAGACCAATGATAACCTACGGGTCAATTGCCTGGGGTGCAAAGACGCTACAAAAGACGGCAATAAGGCAATTACAAAGTATACAGAGACTCGCTTGTCTATGTATTACGGGGGCCATGAAATCAACCCCTACTGCAGCACTGGAAGTGCTGCTCAATCTACCGCCACTTCACATCTACATACAGGGTGAAGTGAAAGCGGTACAATACCGTCTCAAACAAGGCCAGAGTCCTATCATAAGACAGGAAAGGGCCATACAATGGAGATTCAAGGAGGACCAAGAAGTCAACTCAGTGTGTGAGATGCCTTCAGACAAAATGGTACCAAGCTACTGGCTAAACAAAGGTTTTCAAACTTTAATACCAGACAGAAAGGACTGGGTGGCAGGGCCTCCCATTAAAGCCGACCTAATCTGGTATACAGACGGCTCCAAAACAGACCAAGGAGTTGGAGCAGGTATATATGGGGACAAACCAAGGACGAAAATAAACTTGGGTCTCGGACAATACCCTACTGTGTTCCAGGCCGAAATTGTAGCCATAGAACAATGTGCTAGGGAAATCATCAGAAGGAGCTATGAGGATAAAACCATAGTAATCTATTCGGACAGCCAGGCAGCCATCAGGGCACTCAGTTCATGCAAAATCAGCTCCAAGCTGGTGCGGGACTGCGTAATTGCCCTGGAAGAGGTGGGTGCGTCCAACAAGCTAACCATTGCCTGGGTACCAGGACACGAAGGCCACGAAGGCAATGAAGAAGCTGATAAATTGGCAAAGGAGGGGGCTGGCAGGACAATGGTAGGTCCCCAGCCCTACTGTGGTATTCCATCATGCCAGGTAAGGTCATCCATTAGATCATGGATTATGAGGGAATCACAAGACTGGTGGATGAGAACACCAGGACAGCGTCAGGCGAAAGTGTTCATCAAGGCTTACTCGCCAGAATTTACAAAAGACCTTCTGAATTATAACCGGAAGGCAGTAAGAATAATAGTGGGTCAACTGACAGGTCATTGCAGACTGAATAAACACCTGGAAACTATGGGCCTGGCAGAAGAAAACCTATGTAGGTTCTGCCAGGAGGAGGAAGAAACCGCAGAACACGTATGGTGCTACTGCGAAGCCCTTTGTCGTCTGCGGTTTGCAAGGCTGGGTGAAGAAAACCTAAAGCGGCAAAATATACCAAGGGGCCAGTTTCAAGCTTGTGGAGTCTGATTAAACAGACCGGCTTGGATAGCGTGCTCTAACCTATGGACGGAGGACACACAATAAACCTGAGCAGGTTGCAGTGCTAGAGGATATGCAATCCACCTCCCAATCTAATCTAATCTAATCTAATAATCTAAATCTTATGTGATTCCACTCTAATTCTGTTTTTTAGATTTTCAATATTAGCCTGCCTATTTTGGTAAACCTTGTCTTTCAGATATCCCAAAAAACAAATAATCTATTGGCGTTAAGTCTGGGGATCATGGCGGCCATTCAATTGTAACACGTCGTTCAATCCAGCGTCCTGCAAATATTTTATCGAGATATTCTCTGACTTTATTACCAAAATGTGGGGAGCTCCGTCCTGTTGGAACCAAAGTGTTTTAGTGGGAATATCTGGATCTGCTTTATTGGGAAACACAACAGCTAAAGCAGGAACTAATTTAAAGCGTAAAAAGTTTAAGTAGCGTGCAGCTGTAAGGTTTTCCTCAAAAAGTATGGCCCTAATATTCTGTTGTTGATGATGCCTGCCCATAAATTTACTTTCTGAGGACGCTGCGTATGAGCTTCGCATATCCAGTGTGGGTTTTCCTGACTCCAGAATCAATAATTGTGCCAGTTAACTACTCTATTTTAATAAAAAGTAGCTTCGTCCAAAAAGAGTATGTTCAGTGGAAACCCATTATTCTTGTCACGTCGCCTCATTATTTCCTCACAAAATTGCAAACGACTGTCATAGTCATCTTCCAAGAGCTCTTGCCGTTATGGGTGGTATTTTTCTGTTTTTAAAAACCTTATAATCGTACGACTGGATGCAGGATTGTTTTGGGCTAATAAAACCGTTGACAAATGTGGATCTTTCTGCAGAGATACGGCAATGTCCAATTTTTGATCTTCGTTTAAAACATGTGGCCGGCCACTTCTGGGCAAGACTTTTACTGTACCATGTTCTTCAAATTTGTGAAAGATCTTACTGACAGTAGCCTGGGAAATGTGATTTTCTGGATATTTTGCATGAAATTAAGTACACACTTCACTTTGACTCCGCATTCTAACCCCACAACCCAACAATATCAAGACTTTGATACGCTCCCTCTCTGACAATGCCATTTTTGTTAAGCTAAATAAAAAGAAATGCTTTAAAGGTACACCAATAATAAACTAAACAAATTTCAATTTTACCCAGAAATGCCACAATTTTACAACTGAGTGAAAAAAAATCTTATTAGGGCATTAAATTTGGTATAAAAATGCAACAACCTTTTTTCCTTTTTGAAGTACGCCGCTCAACAATTGCTTGAGATATAACTAATTTTATGTGTAATTTTTTTCCGAAAAAATAAATTCCAAAGAATGTTGATGCTAGATTACGTTATCATTTTTACACAAAAATCAATAAAATTTGTTGTGGTGCCTGCCCAGGTTGTTCTGTTCTTAAAATTTGCAAACTTGTTTTGCATTTGAAAAACAAGTTGGGGAGCGTTGGAGTTAAGGGATTTAAAAAAATATGTTTCATTTTATTGCCAAAAAATGCCTATAATTTAAAATCAATTGACGTGTTTTTGCGTTTTCCTTTTCTAAGTTACTGGTTAAAAAGATATTTATTTTATTCCGGATTTTTGCGCATCCCTGTATACCTAAATATAGTAAAAAATAAGTTCAGTAGTGTAAAAAGTCCAAAAAATTTAAATTGAGGTTATTACAGTCATTACAGTTTTAATGTTTCTAATCCATCTAGTCAATGTAAAAAAATAACTCGTACTTTATAAATTTGATTCATAAATATTTAACAGCTTTAAAATTATCAATATTTCAGTTCTTTAGTGTAAAAACTTGGCTGATTACAGTATATAGCCAATTTCTCGGTAAAAGCCTCCGTCCGGCGGTTTTGCTTTTAAAAACAATTGAAAACCGCCAAAAACTAGTAAAGTAGTGGTAATAAATATTTTTTCGAAACTTTGTGTTTTTCTTTAGTAACTTATTTTTCGAGGTTTTGTTTTTAGTTATCAGAACAGATAGTATGTCTAAGGATGCGTGTTTTAACAGAACAAATGGGCCACACATTTTAAAAATATTTTTAAAATGTTAAAGGCATTATGAGAAAACTGGTCGCATAGTCCAAAACTAAGCAATACCAAATGTTTTTCCGATTGGTACAAGGCAAATTATAACTAAAAGTATGGATAATGACCAAGAATAATGTAAATACTTCTATTTTGCTTGCTTTCTTGGGTTGGAATGGCTTTGCTGCTAGGCAATCGCCAGCACTACTTTTATTTTTAAAAATAAACCAAAAAAAAGTAAGCCTATTTATTGTCCCGGAAGTGGAAATAACTCCGATTTTGACGAAATTTGGCATACGGGGTTTTATTGGGGCGCTGATCACGAATCCGAAGGAATTTTAAGCCGAAAACGTATTTGAACTAACCTCATTTTTACCATATTCCCCAAGTATTTGCACACAATTCTTGATTTTAAGTTAAAGTGGTACACAATATTTGATTTTTAGTTTTTAAAACCTCATTTTTTTACGTATTTTACACTTTTTTGAATTAAATTGCATAGCTCTGCTTTTAATCGTAACAAATTAGCTGAGAGAATTATGTGCAAAAAGAAGGGAAAATATCTTTAAAATTTAGTTTTAGTTTGATTTTCCACTTTAAACAAACCATTTTTGACTAAAATTCTTTAAGATTTGTAATCAACGCCCCAAAAACACCCGGGTAATTGTCTCGAAAGTGGAAGCAACTTCGATTTTGACTAAATTTGTCTCACGGGGATTTTATAGGGCGCTGATTACGAATTTAAAAAAAAATATTTGGAAACCTTTCGTTTTCGAAGTATCTATCATTAAAGCTGAAAATCATGAAACCCCATTTTTACAATATTTTACCCTTTTTTTATACATAAATCTTAATATATAAAGGTAAAGTGGCACACAAAAGTTGATTTTACCTTTTGAAACTCCGTTTTTCTATATGTATATTTTACACTTTTTGCAATTAATTTTAAAAGCTTATTTCAATCATCCTCGTTTTTTCACTTTGATGATGGATATCTTGAAAACGAAACGTTTTCGGCTAAAAATTCTTTCTAATTCCTGATCAGCGCCCTAAAGAACCCCCGTATTCCAAATCAAATTTGTCAAAATCGGAGTTGTTTCCACTTTCGGGACAATAAATAATCTTACTGTTTTTTGGCCTATTTTAAAAAATAAAAGTACTTTATTTTTGGTCATCATCCATATTTTTAGTTATAGGTAATTTGCCCTGTCTCAATCGCAAAAACATTTTGTATCTCTTAGTTTTGGACCATGCGGCCAGTTTTCTTATAATGCTTTTAAAATTTTAAAAATGTTTGGTCCATTTGTCCTCTTGAAACATGCATCCTGAGACATACTGTTCTGATAACTGAAAACAAAACTTCGAAAAATAAATCACAAAAAAACGTTTAGAAATTTTTTTATTACTTCTACTTTACTATTCTTCAGCGGTTTTCATAAACAACACCTCCGAACGGCGGCTTTTGCCGAGAAAATATGCGAAAACCGCCGAAAATTACGAATAATTTAAATTTTTGGCGGTTTTCAAATATATAAATTTTAAAAACGCCGGACGGCGGTTTTCTTCTCCTAATTGATCAAAACCGCGGGCGGTCGTTTAGTTAGTGCCTTTATTTTATTAGGAACTTATATTTAACCAATTTAAATGATTAATAAATAAATAACATTTTTAACACCAATATTTTTGTTTTTGTTACTTCAAAGAAAAAACTGAAAAAATAAGGCTAAAAAATGTATAGTTTTATATTTAAAAAATTAATTTTACATTTAAAAAAAAATTGCACAATACATATAACAATAAATAACCTAAATAGGGGCTCGGGACATTTAAAAAAGTTTATTTACAAGTATGGTATTTACACTGTAGTAAAGACAAACCTTTTGTTTTGTTGAATTTTTTAGTTATATCCAACAACTTTAATTAAAACAATTTTATTTTAATATATTGTTTTTTTTGTTATAGCCTCTTTTATTTTGCCTAACTGATCATACGGTATAAAAGTAAAATTAATCTTTACCTACATACAATAAATATCTTTTAAATATGGAAAAAAATGTTGTGTCTATAACCACGGCCCACGCCTAGCTGCGCTACTGTCGTGAAAATAGGTGCATAGATTAAAACCTAATAATTAGCAGTGGGTACCTTTATTAAAAATTCAAAGACATATTGGGCAGGTCAAACAAAAACTGAGACGTTAAGAAGAAGTTTTTTATTTAATCATGCATCAAATTTCAAGGGCCTATTCTACGTTTAAAATAGGCCCTAGTTTGCTTTATAAACATTTATCCGAAACGCTTTCTTTTAGAGAATACAGGGTGCTGAAATTCTAAGATTTTTTTATTATTTTTTTTTTATTGTACTATTTAAATTACTTTAGATATTTATTTAGTATTTACTAAATTGCTTAACAGAAACAATTGTTCTTTATGTAAAATATTTTAATAAGATACCAGTGGCTTCCATATGATTTTTGTATGGACTATTTTTTAAGAAAAATTAGTGCGCCACTGCTTTTTTCTAGAATACAAAAATATTTCCAAAATCCCCATTGAATTTGAAACAAATTTGATCTTTGACATTTTCCCTACTGATGTACCATTATCAAAAAATAAATAAATAAAAACCAATTTGATGACTGACGAATTTGGGAAAATAAAGACAAAAATATTCAACATTTTAAACTCAAAATTTAAAATTATTTTTGTTAAGTTTTTAATAACAAATTCGTCATGCATAAAAGTGGTTTTTATTTTTTTGTTTAAAAACTATACACTTTTCGGGAAAAAGTCAGGATATTAAATTTGTTCCTAACTTAATAAGGATTTTAAAAATAATTTTTATTTTTAAAAAACCTTGACGCACCATTTTTGTAAAAAAACATTCCACACAGATATGGTATGGACGACACTGGTATTTTTTTATTTTTTATAAAAAAGAAGGAATTATACTAAATACTAAATAAATATCTATAGAGTGGTTAAAAAATTATAATAAAAAATGTTTTTTTTCTGAGAATTTCAACATCCTGTGATGAATTTCAGAGCACCATGTGTAGTGTTCTTCAGCAGACCATTTCAAAAAAGAAAAGAAAACAGTTTTTGAGATTTTTGATGTCTGCCTTATTTTTCCAGATTTTTTTTTATATTGCCCTTTTATTATTAAACAGTTATTCAGAAAGGTCATTTTTTTGAAAATTTAAAATGAAAGCTACAGTGTAATTTAATTTTGAAAAAAAACATATTAACGCGTCGGTAGCGTCACAAATCTATTTAAATTTTATTTGGGTAAATATTACCTTCTTAAAATTTCTTTAAGCACCACATATTCTGAATCTAAATTTTAATTGTTTTTATAATTTTTAGAAATATCGACAATTATCTCAGGACTATTTTTGCGACAAAAAGTTATCAATGGCGTAGATATATATTTTTTAAATGTTGTTTTTTTACTTACTACCCTTAAAAATTATTGTTTTATTTTAATAATTTTTTTGGCCAATTTAATTTTTTTAGTAAGTTTTATACAATTTTGAATTTATTTTTCACCAAAACATTCTAAAAAATACCCATTTTTCTGATTTTTCCACCGAAAACCCCCTTAAAAATTGGAGATTGGCAATAGTTAGTTTAGCCAAAATATGTTTTTTTAATAATTTTTTCCTCCAAAGGAACCCTTAAAAAGAGGAAAAACTCGTCAAAATCGCATAATTGTACGAATTTCGTCGATTTGAGCAGATTCAACTATGTTTGAATTATTTTTCAGGGAAGGCCCCCTTAAAAATTATTATTTTATTTTAATACATTTTTTTGTACAATTTAATTTTTTTAGTATGTTTGATACAATTTTGATTTTTATTTTTCACCAAAACACCCTAAAAAAATAAAAAATACCTTTTTTCTGATTTTTTCACCTAAAATCCCCTTAAAAGTTGGAAATTTTCTAGCAAATAGTTATTTTAGCCAAAATATTTTTTTATTAAAAAAATAATTTTTCCTCCCCAAAGAAACCTTTAAAAGTAGGGAAAAATCTCGTCAAAATCGCATATTTGTACGAATTTCGTCGATTTGAGCAGATTCAACCATGTTTGATGTTTTTTTCAGGGAAGGCCAGAAGATAAATACATTGCCGTAATAATTTGTGATTTGGGTTATTGTAGGGTATTAAAAGATGTTTTGGAAAAGCTTAAGTGAGATGGAAAATAAATTAAAATCATAGGAAGTACTCCCAATCTTAACTTAGCAAATATCCAACTTTAAAGCTCGATAACTCTAAAAGTAAAAGCTTTTGGACATTGTTCCCAAAAGAACAATTAATCAGAATGTCGAGATCTACAACACATATATATTTTTTTAAGTCAAATTTTAAAAATTAAATGAGGATTTATTTAATTAGTCATTTTTTAGGTAAGTGGTTGTAAATGCTTTAAATATATATTAAATTGAAATTAAAAAAATTAAGAGAAAATTTCCAACATGTTTAAAGGGCAATTAAAGATTTTTCAGGTCTATGTAAAAATTCGAATTATAGGTCATACATCCCGACATTGCGATTGAGTCCTAAAGAACTTGTTTATTTTACAGTTTTTTGCGTAGTAATGTAAGACTTAAAATTATTAGGTTAAAAAAGTATTTGCCTAAAGTGTACCCAAATTATGTAACGTGAAAAAAGCTTTCATGTAACCAAATGCAAAAAGTTAATTGGGTGTGGTAAATGTAATTAGTTAATATCAAAGTGATTGCCAATCAAAATATATGAAAATATTCTTAATATATATTTTAAACGAAAGGCAGTGTTTTGTTTGATATACCGGATCAGCTAAATAACATAACACATAGGCAATTTGAGGGAAAGAGTTAGTCTAACGTGAATACTGGAAGGCAAACATTTTGTATTGGATAATTTATCGTACATCCTTTGTTGTTGCTTTACTGGCCGATATACCTTTACCTATTGCTTATACAATATTGGTCCGTGAGCCAGCGCTATATTTTCTTTACCAATTTTCTCTCAGTCCATAACTCGTAAAATGCTTTAAGAGGGTTGTAGGGTCCGCGCGTTTAGTAAAGAGGCCACCGACGTCATCATTTTCTGCGCAAAATCTCCTCCTATTTTCTCATCCCGAAGCCCTCGAAACCGCGGTTAAAAGAGAGTTACAGAAGATTTCGCGTAGATAATGATGACGTCGGTGGCCTCTTTACTAAACGCGCGGACTTTATATAAATTGTTGTGAGCATCAGCTGCTGCGCCGATGGTGAAATTATACAGGGTGCTTCAAAGAAAAGAATCATATAAAATAAATAAATAAATAAATATAGCGTTATTCACAAGTAGTATAGCTTTTGAAAAGGCGAAGTTCATTCCAGACTTTTGTATGGGACTAACTAACTACCACTTAACCTAAATTAATAAAAGTTTTATTATTATTAATTTGGGTTAAGTCTATATTTTAGGTCTTATTGAATTTTAGTTTAGGTTTTATTATATTTAATTTTTTTAATTAAATAAAAAATTTAACTTGTGTTTTTTAAAAGGAACAGCCTGTATATAAGTTCAGTGTTGGATAGTAAAATTAAAAATAACTTTAATTTTATTAGCGATACCTATACCGAAAATGTAACGTTTTTAAGATATTTGGGATTTTTGAGATATTCTTGACAAAAATAAAATTTTAATATATTACTTATTTATATTATTTTATCTTACTACGCTTGACCTAGTATATTATCTTATATTGCTAGAATATTAACTGTACCATCACCTACATTTATTTATTTTTTTACTAAAAATTATACAGGGTGTCCAGAAATTAACCCTTAAAATCCTGGCGTTGCAAATATGCAACGTAAACTTTACAGAATTTTCTTTATCGAAAAACGTAAAGTATGAAGTCTGCATAATAGATGGCGGTATATGTAGGTTTTAGAAGGTCGATACTAATGACTTTGGCAGTCCGTTAAAATGTTCGTTTCAAATTAAATCCACAGTGACAGTTTGAAATACACGTTCTGTGAATTTGTGGTTATGGCGGATATTCGATTCACGTAAGTAGCATTTTTTATTATTATATTATAAAATGTGGCATAGACCTTTGCATTTTCTATTTAGAATAGTCTATTTTACATGAGTTAAATGAAAATATTGTTAGTTTTTTGAAATTGTGGTTACAATTGTTATGCAATTGGGTGTGTTGCATTTTCGCAACGCTAGGATTTTCCCCTAAAATACCTATACCTAAGTGGTGTTAATTTTTTAGAGGCGGTTTATCACTTGTAGAGGCTCTAGAAATTGCCTATGAAGAGGAGAATGAAAATATTTCACATATTTATATTACGCCACCAGAGCCCCATGTGCTAACAGACGAAGATTCGGGAGATGAGACGGAAATCAACCCAGATAATTTTACCGGTAGACAGCTTTGTGCGGAAGCGGAAATAAAATCAAAGTTTCAGGAAGATCCAGACACCCCTTCTTCTTTAGGTCTGCACAACAAATCCAACAGTGAACAGATTGTCGATACTGAGATGAACACTGACTATGAAATTTTCATACGCGAATTTATCTGCTAATGAATTGTTTGAACTTTTTTTGATATTTTAGTGTTCACTTTGCTATTTGAAGAAACAAAACGCTATGCTTTATTTCGGAATTGTCCCGATCCTAAAGTGACGATTGATGAACTGAAATGTTTTATAGGTATTCTTATTGTAAGTGGATACAATTCATTGCCGGGTAAAAAATTTTACTGGTGTACTGGAGATGACATGAAAAATATAGAAGTTTCCAAAGCTATGAGACGCGACCGCTTTTTCCAAATAATGCGTTTTATCCACTGCAACGATAACTCGAAAATGGATCCATCTGATAAACTGTGGAAGCTAAGGCCATTACTTGATAAAATTCAGAAAAATTTTACTAAACATTTTGTTCCGCAAAAGCATATTGATTATGATGAATCTATGATCAAGTACTATGGGCATCATGGTTGTAAACAGTTTATTAGGGGAAGCCAATAAGATTTGGTTATAAAGTCTGGAGCTTGAATACAAAAGAAGGATATCTTTTGAACTTTGAAGTGTATCAAGGGAAAAGTATAGCCGGAAATCCAGATCGCGAACGTAAATTTGGAAAAGCCGCTGCCCCATTCGTTAGAATGGTAGACGATTTACCCAAAAAAATTGCCTTACCAATTTTATGTTGATAATTTGTTTTCCAGTATTCCTTTATTTGATTTCCTGAAGCAGAACGGTTATTCGTGCACAGGCACATTTCGCGATAATCGAATTCCTAAAACCTGCCCCCTAAAATCCAAAGAACATTTAAAAAAATTACCCAGAGGTACATATGATTCATGCATTGCAAAGGATGTTGGTATTTTGTTTGTGAGGTGGGTTGACAACAACGTTGTAACTGTGGGTTCCACTATGTTTGGTGTTGAGCCTATCACAAATGTGAAAAGATATTCCCAAGCTGACAAAAAGTAGTTCAAGTTCCTAGACTAAACCTTCTTGGCGAATATAACAATTTTATGGGTGGTACCGATCTGATGGATCAGAATATAGGCAGATACCGAATTTCTATTCGGGGAAAAAAATGGTGGTGGTGCATCTTTACCTGGCTTATTGATGCATCTATAAATAATGCCTGGATTTTACGCAAAAAGGCAACAGGTATACTTTCTGATCAATTATCTTTTCGTCGAGAAATCGCTCAGCTATACCTAAAAACGTACGGCGTACCGCCGGGTATTGGTGGGCGACCATCTACATCCAAGAACAGTGTTTCATGCAATAGAGTTAATGATAATCTGAGATACGATGGCAAGAATCACTTACTTACACATGTTCCTAATAAAAAACGTCGACGGTGCGCTGGAGAAGGATGCACCTCCATCGTTGGCACAATGTGTAACAAGTGTAACTTAGGACTATGCATAGAGGGTAATGTTATTTTCCATACAAATATGATGTAGTTTTTGTCAAATTGCTTTAGTTGTAGTTAATAGGCTTATTACGAGAATGTCCTGGCGTTGCAATTTCGCAACGGCATTTTTTAAAGTTGTTGTTAATTTCTGTTAATAAAAGTTACGTTTTTAGAATTTAATTATACTATGTTTATTTAAAACTATTCATAAAAACGGCGAAAAATTATTTTCAATAACTTCGGACTTTAAGGGTTAATGTAATTGTTAATATTAGCTACTGGACACCCTGTACAATTTCTAGTAAAAAAATTAAATGTAGGTTATTGTACACTTAATTCTTGGGCAATCCAACATTATATAAAAAGTCAAGCGTAAGTAAGGTCGGATATATTAATATTTTGTTTTAATCATGATTTTTTTGTAAATCCCAAATATCTTTAAAACCTTTCAGTTCTGGTATAGGGATCGCTGATAAAACTTACATTATTATTACCCTTACAAACCCAAAGTGAACAAATTTAACAAGGTTTTTTTTTTTAAAGTTTAATATTGATCTTTTTTCTGGAGCACCCTGTACACTTCCACCTTTGGAGACGCAGCTGACGCTTACAGCGATTTATGTACAACCCTCTTGAAGCATTATATGAGTAATGGACTAAGAGAAAATAACTGTAGCTGGCTTACGGTCTATATGTAGCTAGTTATTATTCTAACAAGTCCAGAAATGTATACTATTATGCACGCGAACAGCCCAATGCACACTACGGCTATAGATGTTATGTGGTTTATAACCACCTAACAATCGCAATTTTTATCGGAATATAAAATTTTTCAAGGTTGGACATTTGTTTTTTCAAACTGAAGAATGCTACAAGACTTAATTTCTTAAATTGGAATAAAAGTTAACATTAATCGAGTAATAAATTCATCGTTTCCTAAAAATAAAAACCAAGACTTTTGACCACAAAAATAAAAGAAAAAATTATAATAATTGAACAAATTTGTAAACATTTAAGATTCGCACTTGGGGCAGGGTGGTCAGTTACTGAACCCACCGTGGTTTTTTTGCTTTAATTTTTTTATTTTTAAAAAATTTTTAACTATGGTTTAACAAATACATTATATGATCCTTTAAAAGGGTATTCATGCCAAAATTAAAACCTTGTTGCAAATAGTACCGGCTTGAACAATGTTTTTAGGATGGGTTGCATGGCAAGTATGGCTCACTTGCAGAATAGGTCGTAATATCTTTAGTGAATTATTAAAAAACAAGTTGCAGTAGTAAGTACCATATTGAAAAACACTTTATAAGAAATTAAGCGGCCTGGCCAAAAAGGCTCATTTGGCACTGCAATTTTTTTTTAGGGAAAACAAGACGTTAGCAGGGTATCTTTCAAAGAAAGATGTTTTTGTCTTGTTCAGCATTATATAAAAATTTAAAATGATACACAAGAAATACTTCTACAATATGTTTAGGTCAACGAAAACCGGCATTAATACGTTCGATAAATGTGTTAAGGCATACAGTTGGATATGTTTGATGTTTTTTTTAATTAAAGTAATGTATCGCTGCTCCAGAAAAATAACGACGCAACTGCAAAATTATGACATTTTGACCTGACAAGACAATTAGATTCCAAATTAATCCGTTTATACGGTTAAAATAACGACGTTAGTATAGAACCTACTAAGAGCCGCCAAATGGTTTATCTTTCTTAGTTTGTTTACATACAAGCTGTTAGCCATCTCTTTAAATCCTTTGTTTTGATTTTGTAGATATTATTACAGATTTCTTATTTTTGCAATAAAAATCACAATATTTACCGGTTAAAAATACATTTATAAAACTTATTACAAGTTATTCGTACACCCGCTAAGTAAATACAAACAATTCTGCACAAAAAATTGAGTTGCAAACGACAAATGCAACAATTCTGGACATTAACAAAAAAACACTTTACAAGTACGTTATTTGCAGCTTTATTCTTTTGGTAACAAAAAGACCTAATTTAATATAAAATATTTAAAATATTATTTACATTAAACACCACACAACAATCACAAAAATTATGGTTTTTATTTGTAGTTTATAACATAAAATTTTATTCGGGCCTTCAATCAGCTGGCGACTGTCGCTGTCATTCCCCGTGTTCTGTTTGATGTTGCCACGTTGTAAAAGACACACATTTTAAATTATCTCCGTCTAAACGTTTCGGTAACGACAGATATTGTTTAACATGATATTACGTTGTCTTTCAGGTTTTTATTTGATTTTCTTAGCGGGTTGTATTTAATAAATGTGTAATTCTGGGACAAAAAAACTGAATAAGATGTTTAACAAGTAAGGAAGCTAAATAAATATTGGAACTCTTAACAGTTTTGTATAGGTTATTCAACAACTTTAACTTCTTGGAACTTTTTGTAGTAAATCCATGCAAGTTTTATCTATATGATTTTAGAAAATTAAGTTTATTATTGCAAAGTATTAAGTACTTTTAATCACCTTGAAAAAATAACGTCAAACAACAAAAGTTTTTGTTTATATTTAGAAACAAATAAGGAACATTATTTATTTTAAAGTTATATAGTCCTTTTTAAAATTATTTTCTGTTGTTGTATAGTAGTTGAATGGGCTAGTGACCTAAGGTTTTTGTTAAACTTTTTTAAATGTTAGCAACTAATTTATTTTTGAACAATAACGAGGTTATTTTACCTTCATTATTATTATTTTAAAGTTTTAAACGTATAAAATAATGCTTGGCAACATCGCAGGAAATATGTGAGTGTTCCTAACAGCTGTTTAGAACATTGTTCTTTCGAAGCGGCGATATATGTTTATATTTCTTACATAGGACTTTAAAAATATAACAAGTAGTGTCCACTTGATGATATAAAAAGTAAACTGCGACTAAAAATTTTAATAAAACATCCAGAAAATGAACTACGTTGATTATGGAAAACTTCTATAAAACGAAAGGATTGCCAAATAACAAACTCTTTTTCCAAAATTATAAGAACTAAACTGTTATATTCCATAACCAAATTTAAAATAAAAAACTGTGGTTAGTCGCTGACCTTCCTGCCACAGGTTTTCCGGGTGCAAGTATAAGCCGCAGGAAGGACTGTTAAAAATCAAAGGCAAAATCTAAGTACTAAGAGTTTAGAATTTTTATCTGGCTGCTGATGGTTTTGAATTTGACCTCGGTCAAATGTTGCACATGTTAAACAAAATTTTTTTACAAGCATAAGCACAGAGGTAACGCTAGAGGAGGACAGGGGTAGGCCGGGCCCCCTCTTAAAGCATCGCTAGCCCTGTCTTAAATATAAAGTTATAATCATAGTCATTTGTAAACAACAAACAAAACAAAACAAAACAAAATTAAGGGAAACTGTTTAAATGTGGTGGATTCTTTTGTTTTCTGGTTGCAAGCAAACATGCTAGTTTGCTTTGTTTTATACAGTGGATCCTTTTTTTTATTACATTTTTCCTCATAAAAGTCAATGTGGCGCCTCCGTAAAATATCTCCCCCCTCCCCGACCAACCCTAAATCAAAGAGCTAGCGTCGCCACTGCCAAAGCATAAAATATAATAAAATAAAACTTAAAAAATATTTAAACAAAATGTTATTAAGATTAAATTAGTATTATTATATATAATTAAAGTATAAATAATAAAATAATTGCCGAATTCAAGTGTTATTGCCCATGATAATGAATGGAAAAGGAGTTGTCTGGTTAATGTTTGAAGAATTTTCTTTCTGCTCTACTGTTTGGTAATCGTTTATAAAATTTTGTTGCATGGATTTTTTAATTATTTTGAAATTTTTTATGTATCCTTCATAAAAGTTGTAGATTTTCACCTGGTCAATCTCCTAATATTTGCAATTTCTTTTTAAAATCAGCCAACAACGTTGAGAAAAAGCCCCTAGAACTCTAGCTTGTGCACTGGAAGCTTTATATAGCTGTAAATTTAAAAGGTATATTTTCAAATAATTTAAATACTACACACTAAATAGTCCATTTACCGTGTACAAATTGTATCGAAAAGAAGATAATGAGGTGTTTTCAATTAAGACGACATTACCTTTTTCCAAGCTTCTGCTTGTTTAAAGCTGGTGGTCACTTTTATTTATAAATAAACATCTTTTTCAAGCTCCTTTTATAATTTGACAATACCCTATAGCTTCTTTATTTCATTATTGTATACCCCTAGATCAAATAGTGAAAGAGGATTAATCAGTACCGAAGAAATCTTTTAATTTACACTAATAGGCATCGCCAGTAATTTTAAGAAAAAAGAAAAAGATAGCCCATCTTTTTCTAGTGAAAATAATAAGAATCAACGAGTCAGAAAGAAAAAAAAAGAATATCATTATAAATAAAGGAAAAAAGCTTGAAGATATACCAACAAAAATATGGAAGAATTTAAGGGAGCCACAATAACTCAAAAAATAAGAAAACTAAAACAACGTTGCAAAGAAAACATGAATCAAGGCATAGAACAAAAATGGAAAAGCAAAGAGATGCACGGCCAATATGAAAGAGAAATTGAAAAAACAGATATAGACCTCAAAGGAACAGTAGGTTGGCTCAAAGCAGGGACATTAAAAGGAAAGACCGAATTATTAATTATTGCGGCACTAGATCAAGCGATCTCTACAAATTTTATTAAGAAAAAAATACATAAAGAAAAAATAGATTCAAGATGCAGACTTTGTAAGGAATACGACGAAACTATCAAGCATAAGGCCACAGGCTGTCCAGTGCTTGCTAGAAAAGAATATTTAGAACGACACAATAAAGTATGTGCGACATTGCACTATAATATATACAAGCACTACAGCATAGGAAGGGAAGACACATGGTACAAACACAAGCCTCAAAGCGTTTAAACAACAGAAGATGTTACTATAATATGGGATACCCAAGTCCAAACAGATGGAACTGTCACGGCAAGCAAAACAGACATAATTATTAAGGATGCTAGAAATAAAATGTGTTGTTTGATAGACGTCGCAATTCCCTTAGATACCACCATAAAGGACAGGGAAGCTGAATAAATAATAAAATACCGGGATCTGCAAATTGAAACACAGCGAATTTGGGGACTCAAAATAACCAGTATTTTCATAATAATTGGAGCTGCTGGAACCATACATAAAAACTTTGCAGACTGGCTTAACAAAGTTCCAGGCAACAAAAACAAAAATATTGCATCCCTCCAAAAACCACTCTTTTGGAGACATTATCCGAAGAGCCCTAGGATAAAAAAACCCATGCCATTTACTCTGAGGAACATGGGATGTTCCTGATACATGAAATTTTCGCCAAAAATTGTTAAAGAAATGGAAAATAATAATAATAACAAATACACGGCTTTTGCCAATGATAAGACCACTTTACCAAATGATGATACTTGAGTTTTTTTTTGCTTCAGCAAAAATAACCATGGATATTGCTTTATTTCCTCTTATTATTTAGAAAATTGCTTAAGAAAGGTCAAAATTGTTCAACTATATCTGCAGTTCAAGTCTAAATAACGAGGAACTTACGCTCTATAGCTATATATAAAAACTGACTATTATTCTGCTTTGTGTTATTTAGGTTGTCACACAATAATGGCTAATATTTTTCGTAAAATTTAATAATTAAAAAGATAATTTAAAAGTTGCTGATTTCTTTCAAACTCAAAATACAGCTGCTAAAATTAAAATATCTTCATTTGTATACCGGGGAGATACAAAAATATGAAAATGGTTCAAGAGTAGACTAAAAACCAGTTACAAAGCGTCATACAAATAAAGACGACAATCAACTCCCGCTGTCTAAACGCGTTGTTTACATCGTTGTTACATTCTTATTTTGCAGAATATATCAAAATATTATTTGGAAAAAGTATCTTAAATTAAAAGTAGGTGTCAAATATGAATTTACAACCACTCCCGAAACCCATTTTTTTTTAATTTTTGCAATTAATTTTGCGCAACCTTGTATTTGAATGTAAACGATGCACTTTAATGTCAACCTTCTATCTGATATAAAAGACCTTACGAGACACGGTCGTGCTACGATGCGGGTCTTGTGGGACATTTTGAGGGCATAAAAAATGCTTTATAGTAATGTATATGTAATGAATATGTAAATATTCTTTGCTAAATTAAATCCAGATACCCATTTTTATCAGCTGTTTGACCAAATTGCAACACTGTGCTCCCTAATTTGAATTCCCAATGGTATTAGTAAAGCAATCGCGGCTTGCCGACTCGGCGAAAACCACTCCGTCTGTTTTCATATTACTGTAATATAAATGTGGTTTGACATCATTTTAACACTTTAAACACTAAAAAAAATAACATAATTATTAAACCAGTAGCAGATTAAACAGTTGTCTGTTTTTTTTGCAAAAAATGCTTAAAATTACTTATGCACTTGGTAGGTGACCCGCTATTCTACTTTTAAATAATCATATTTTTTACATTGCTAAAAATAAATAATATTCACATATTTTAATAGAGTTTTGAATGTTCCTAAATAATTTATTTATCACAATAAAGGAATTTTAATAATTATTAAAACTGTGATTATTACTATTCTTAAAATCAAAAAGATTTTTATTAAAGTTTTTTTACAATTCTTTAAGTTTAATAAGTTTAATAATCTATTGTAATTCTTGTATAACATGTTTTTTTCTAAGTAAAATAATAATCGTGATAATACCCAAAAATGATCTTTATTGTCTTACAGTTTTCCAAATATAAGACAATTTAATTTATCTATAATTTATCTATATTCGCTATGTGGTTTGCAAAAGAGAACTTTGTATCAAAAGTAATATCCAGATCCCTAAATGTTTTCAACTACTATTATCTAATTTATACTCAAAGTAAACCGTATTTTACTTATTTGTGTAGGCCATAATATAAATATTATGTTCTTTAGTAAAAGAGTTAGCACAAAAACTTAATAAAAAAATCTAATAAGCAATTCCATTTGTGGCAGCATAGCTTCATATTTTTGACATATATTTTTTCTATTACGAAAAAACCTTCCCGTTCTTGCTTAAAAAGCTCTTTATATGACCTTATAACAGGAATTAGTATTTAACTAAAATGGCTCACGGACAAGACCTTAAAAAAGGATTTTTTTAATAAATTGATTAGGTAAATTATCCAAGAAAATAAATTACATTTTTTATGATACAGGGAATCATAAATCAGCAAATCATTACTATAATTTTAAAGTTATAAAAAGTTACAACCTGCAAACTTTTATTAATTTTACGAAAGATAAGTACTAAATTACATTAATGAGAAATAGAAGCAGACATGACCTAATGCTTGGTTTAACAAATTCATACATACTTCCTTAAACTTAATAATATAATAAACACGAGCGTATTTATTAGATAAATTTAGAGACAATAAGGTCATGGATATTAAAAAGCCTAATATTTAAATTTTACCTTGTTATTACGTGAAAGCGTAATAACATATCTACGAACTATTGCCAAAGTCATGGTATAATTATAAAAATATTTGGGGCATTATTTTTTATCGTGTGTTTCCATAAGAACCAAAATTCAATACGTAAGTTGATTTAACCTTGTGATTGTGAAACTTCCTTCTTAGGTACGTAGGAGGTAAAGTGTTAATGGGATTTTTAAATCATACTTTTAATTTTAGAAATAATATGGATTGTTAGCTGTTATGTACTTTATTTTTTATTACTAATATATCATTTATGTTATTGATTTTTAAATAAAATTATGACTAATATTTAAAGGTATAATTATACATCGCGTTTTTTTACAAGAAAATAACAATTAGAAAAACTAATCTGATATTTATGATCAGCTGGGCATTTTCTGAGCTTTTTTCACAGAAACAAGTATTGTTACCAAAATATTTCTTAGGATGCTGTGACAGACGATTTAAGAAGCGCGGCGCGCCAAAAGCAGCTTATTAGAGTAATATCTTAGACAATTATTGTAGTTTTACTATAGACTCCCAGAACAATGCTAAATTTTTGGTCATCACTTTGGATGCTGGCTTGGCTGAATTTATGAATCGGCAAATTATACGTACTGTTTACGTGTGTACTCGATGGATACCCGCTTCATAAATTCAACAAGCGAGCGTCCAAGCTGATGACCAAAAATTTAGCATCGTTCTGGGTGTCTATAGTAAAACTACTATTGTCTTTGGTAATATAAAGCTGCCTTAGTTGACCGCGCCGCTTTCATCGTCCATTGCAGCTCCAACATAAACACACCTTTATTCAAAACAAGAATTGGTTTTGTCATCAAATGCTCAGAAATAGTTTGGCTCATATTGTCTCCTATTTAAAGTTCTAGTTCTTTATATATTTTTTTAGATAACTTTGTTTTATTATTTTTTTAACTTTAATTCTAAATCTATTATATTCTTTAGTGCCATTTTAATTAAAAGATATTTCTTGATAAAAGTACTAGTATTTTTGCCAACAAGAGACAATATCCAGGAAATAACTTATTTTAATTTCATTTCAATACAAGAAATTTTTTAATCTATAATAAAAAGTTATTATAAAAAAATATTTAAGGGTCTAAGTTTCTTAAATCAAGACAAGACAAAAGTTATCAAAAAACCTTCAAGACAACGTATTCTATTTTTTATTGGTGACTAGACACTTCTCTCTCTTTTCTTGTTTATTATTAAACACAAAATAGAAAGACATATTATTAAATAAACGCATACATCAAAGCCGGCACCAAAAATAATAAAAACCTAAACCTCAGCTGCTCATAATTGTCTTAGGGTAAATTTTAAGGTGTTTTAATTATTGAGTTACCTAGAACAAAAATATCAACTTTAAGGTAAAATTAGTACGTTCCACACTACATGCGGAGCTTAACAAAGCTGGCTTAACTTTTTTACGGTGCAAACCATTTTAATAAAAGCCAAGTATAAATATTAAAGCTCGCTTTTAAAAGCCTGGCTTATCTGTTTAACGGTGCATGCGGCCCTAAATATTATCTATGGCGTGGATATGCCACGCGGGAAAAATCAGTTGCAAACTAACAGTTGAGTGTGTAGTCTAATAGTTTCATTGGTTGAAATCCAAGAAATTATTACCATGTTGATAATACTCAGGATATTATTACGGTCTTTGCCAAACATTTTAAGACCCTATATAGCTTTTTAATATAAACAAAATCTTTAAGTTTACTATGGAAAATTAAATTCTGAATGAGTCGACAGTTCTTCCAGCATATAGCAAATTTTCTACTAAAAAAACTAAAAGCATTTTCTCATTACCAAATACAAATATGCAGCCGCTTTTTTCATTTAATTCAACGAAATAAAGTAAAAGATGCTAACGTTTAAGTACAAAAATATGTTCCAAAAGCTGATATTATTTTAGACGAAGATACTGAAACCTTAAAAATATCGGAAATTTAGAAAACCTAACGATGACTCAAATTTTTTTTTATGCGATAACTATTTGTATCATGTTTGTTTATTTTTAATAAAAATGCATTTTTATAACATTTTGTGGCTCATTTGGGGCAAAACTCGGACAAGTCCAAATCCAAGTAAAAATTTCTCTACCTTTGTTTTTTTTTTCTAAAAACTTCTAATAAACCAAATGGTCGAGTCTATAAAAACTGTAAATACTAGATAAAGCCATACTTTTGTTGTATATTAATTATACTTTATATGCTAGACCGTTTTAATTACGTATCCAATAACTTTGAAATATGGACTTGTCCGGTTTTTGCCCCAAAATCTTTAATTATACAGTGCTTGTCTAAAGACAGGACCCCCTCCTAGTACTTTGAAAATTACCTAAATACCTAATTTGGATGGCCATATCTCCAAAACTTATAAAGGACCGCATAATTTAATTTCTATATGCCTATATACCACAGGTAATTGAGGTAATTCTCAAAACCAACTATAAATCCTTTTAGTTGAATTATGACGGTACGTGCTAATACTAAAATATTTAAAAATAAAAAGGTGCTGTTATTTTTTTAAAATAATTTTAATGAAAGTTTGTTTTTTACACATTTTGTTACTTTAATTTATTTTTGCCTTTCTAGTTAGTGCTAAAAAAGTTTATTAGCGTTAATCTCATTAAATACATTACTGTTATCAGATCGTTTGCCCGTTGATTTATCCCAGTCCACCAAAAATTAAGGCATATTAAAGCATCGGAGTAAAATTCACATTTGTATTCGCAGCAACTCCCAGTACCCATATTGCAAGATAGCATGAAAAATATCCGTCATCTTTAGAAGTTCACTATGTTCAACTTAGAGTGTCATACCTTTGTTTTGAGTTATTCCTAGCAAATAATTTTATTTAATACCCGTATTATAAAAGTGCCTTAAAAAGAACTAATCTTTTATCTTTAAAATCCTACCCTATTTAATTTAAAATTGTTTAAAGATATTACTTGAGTTATTTTCGGCAACCCCTTTTATTTAAAACCCATATTATAGAAGTACATTAAAAATGAATAAAATAATGTTACACAGCTCACCATGCATTGTCATACAAACTAAACGTGGAAACAAAATTTTATTTTAATCGGTCCAAGATTTCCAGTGTTACAGATGTTGTTTGAAAATGTTAAGGTCGATTTTACATCAGAAAGAATAAAAAAATGTATAAACATAGATCCATGTATTATTTTTAAAATTCAGGATGTTAAGCAGTAAAAAATATCTTGTTTTTACTTAACTATTAAAAATAGTAGCGTGTAAGGCGCCAGGTCTCGTTGAGCGCACAGCCGACGTGAGGTGGGTTCAAATCCTGCCGGCGCGGCGACCAAGATCAGAATTTCAGTGGTTAGCTTCAACAAGTGCAGAATGTTTTGGCGCTAATAGCCAGCAAGGACTAAGGCGCCTGAACACACTTTGTCGTGTCCTGCGCAACCGTAGACATGCGGACCCCACTCAGTTGGTAGGTTCGTTAGTCCCCCTGGGTGGGGACGAGGTCTAAAGTTGTCGCGCATAGAACCGTTGTTCGGAACCCACGTTCAGCTGTAGGTCCCGTCTGGCTCACATCACACAGGGCGCAATAATAAGCCGAGCGGCTTCACTGTATGGGTTATCCCGGCCCAATTCTAAAAAGTCCAAGTATTAAAAATTCCTTTTTGATTTTATTAAATGCTAGCGGTGTTATTCATTAATTTAAAAGTCGTATTTTGTTATAACTGTTTACTTTATTCAGTTTTTTCTTCAAGCAGTACCTGGTTCAATTAGAAAGGACAAACCAGCTCTTTAACTTTTTTGTTTGTCAGTTTAATTTTTAAGAAAAAATAAATAAAATTTACCATATGCCATTTCCCTGGCCTTCCCAAGAAACATGGGCAAAATAGGAAAAAAAAACACTTAATTTTAAAATATTCGTAAGTTCTAATGTAAATTCTGTTAAATTTAGTTTTTGTGGTTACATTATATAATTATTATTTAAACAATAATCAAAATACCTTTAAAAGAAACTTTTTCCTATATTTGTTTTGTGGTGCAGGGGTTACCATTTAAGTGGATTTTATTTTGTATCACTAAACGTAAACACAATAAGAAAAGCAATTAGGAGGATTAAAAGCTTACCTTGCGAATTTAACCAAAAAATAAAAATTGCACTAATGTCAATGGTGATTTTTTATATATCATATACATAAATAACTTTGTTCTTAGTTTAATAACTAGAGCAAGTTCAAAATGTATACCATAACTTTTACTTTTATTATTACATCAGGTTATTTACAGACATTTTTACCATTGACCTTGATTGTTTTAGTCTACTTTGTTATTTAATTCTGCTGGGTAATAGAGCATTGTAACCACAATGTTTTTAGTCTTTTCTTAGAGGATTCCTTGGCACAGACATTTTTGTGATATTATAGTTTTAATTTTTAAAACTTCTTTATAGTTAATTATATAACATTGAAAATAAAGTATAGTTAATAAAATATTTTTAAGCCCTTTATTCTTTATTTTAAAAATTTAATTAAAATTAAAAATTAAATTTTAATCACAGAAATCGATTAAAAAGTTATTTTAAGCAAAAAAACAAAATTGTAGGTTTTAAAGAAACAAACAAAATTGTTTAATTTTATTCTTTGTTACGACCAATACGATCCGAGATACGGCTTGTTAATGGTTAGTTTTTTTTTGTCAAATGCAAAATATATTAGATTTAAAGTCAAATAAAGGAAAAATGCTGCAAATTTCAAGAAAAACACATGATTTTTTAAATACATAATTAGACTTTTTTCAAAAAGAAAGAAATCCTCAAAATTAAGTAAGTTATGATTAAAATAAAATCACAGCCTAATTTTTCTACGAAAAAATTAATAAAAACAACCCCTTAACTGCCCCATAATTAACACTGGCCTTTACTTTTCTACAAGTGCCCGTGTACATGTATTGCCAATACATCTAAGAAGTTTAACCAATTTAAAATGCATTATTTCAAAAAAAAAAAATGTAGATTATTATGCTTCCAAGTATTTAAATTTTTACAAAAAAAAATAAATATTTTTTTAACGTATTTTCTTATTTGTAACGATACAAATTTTCTTTAAAAACCATTTTGTAGAGATTTTAAAGGCTACCTTGTGAATACCATTTCTTAAATTTTTTAGTTTTAAAGTGGGATGAGTTTAAAAGGCTTAAAAAAGGTGATGCTTTTTCGTAAATAGAGGTTTTAAAGAGGAATATCTTGCCAAATGTTTACTAAACAGTAAATCTGCGCACATAAAAATTTAGTGATCAAAAGCGCTACAATTTAATACTCTGTCGTTTTGCATATAAAACCTTATACCTTTCATTGTTTTCTTGTTATTTGACTTTAAATCTATCAAATTTTATATTCAACAAAGAAAGTTGACCATTAACAAGCCCTATCTCGGTTAGTAAAAAAAAATGACAATAAACAATTTTGTTTGATTTTTAAAACCTACAATTTTACTTCAAAAAGTTTTTTTAGGCGCGTAATTTTTGAGCTAATCGCGAAAAACCCATTGAACACGTCGATTTTTTCTTCGAAAAATTATTAGTTTCAATCGCGAATCACTTAAAAATATTAGTTTTACAAAACAGTGTAGAAAACATTATTTGGTTGAAATAACTTTTTCAATCGATTTCTGTGGTTAAAATTTAATAAAAAAATCTCACCCTCTAAGGGGGATGGCAACCACCCCCAGGGCTTTGACGCCCTTCCGTTCTATATAGGTTTTAATCCTTGTGTTACTCCCTACCTTCCGTTTATATTTCAATTCAATCCATGCAGGACCAAAAGATTGCCAGGTGAAATGCTTCATTTTCTGTACCCTATGGTATTATTACAGCGGCTCCCGCCTCGTACTTTTACACCGCTTCGTCGCCAACTCGGCGTAAACCGCTCAGTCTGTTTTCAGCTTTATACGCTTTATTCATATTTTTTACTTAATTTTATTTTAGGAACAAAACTTTTTAATTTTTTGTGGATTTTTTTCTTATTTTGTTTTATGCGTTCTGTAAGTTCAGAGAGTCGATAGGGTTAGGCTCAGTTATTATATATCCCAGAACAAAGACCGAAAGGGTCCTGTTTATTTTATATAACTTTTGGCGTGTACATAACAAAAACAATTTATTTGTTTTGTTAAAAGTTAATTAAAATTTAAGGTTGCATGAAGACCTCAACAAAATATTTTCCTCTACATCCTTTTAATCAATACAAAACATAACTACCAATACAGGGTGGCCCAATTGTCCGGGAAAGTCCAATATTTCTGTTCTTTAACGAGATATAACAAAAAGTTTTTTTATAAAAGTTGTAGGCCTTTTAAACTTGCATATCTTTAAAATAATTGACGCATACAGAGTGTTCCCAAAAAAGTTATGTCTAAGAAGTTAGTTTTTTAAAATTTTAACCCCTATTTTTGTTTGCAAAATCAGATTCAGCATAGAATTTTTACATGTAAATAAAACTTTATTTTATTTTGATAGTCGTGGCGATGTTATCACGCTATTTTTAATTTACTGGAACTTTCGTATAAATAGGGACACCCAAAAATTAGGTAAAAACGGGAAAAAAATAGTTATTAGGAATACTTAGCAAGATGTTTTAATACATTAAGGACAACATAATAAATCCCTGTAAACAAATCTACCAAATCCTATAAAGGGTATTTCTTATAGCTTGGGCAATATCTTAATATTTAAAATGTTAAATCTCCTTTTTTTCATAAATGAAACTTCCTGTAAATTAAGCTATTCTTAAATTTCAGAAATAAAAATTGTTTTTTTTCAGCGTTTCCCTAACCAAAAACCTAATGTTTTTAAGGTATTTAAGGTTTACAAAAAATTTATGCCTAGTATATTTTTAAAAATGTCATTAGCAATGTTTTTTCCCAAAGAAGGCATTTATCGATCCTTGAAACATTTTTTGTACGTTTGACGTTACAAATTTTAATTGTTAAATAGTATTTCCGTATCTCCATGCAGTAAATATTTTAGAAGTTATTAAATGCTTTATTTTTGGAAATAATTATAGCATATATTACATTTTTATGAATTTATCAAAAACCCTAAATTTCCAAAAACCTTACATTTTAGTATAGGAATCGCTAAAAAAACTTACCTTGTTTAATTCCTAAAATTCAAAAATGGCCCACTGTAAAGGGCTTGTATTTAAAAATATTCAATTTTACCATTTTAAATATTAAAATATTGGCCATTCTATAACAAAAAAACCTTTTATGAAATTTAGTAAATTCTCTAACAGGCAATTATTTTGTTGTTCTGAAGGAGTATTTTAAAACACCTAGATAAATCTTATAAATAACTAATTTGTTTTCCTTTTTACCTAAATTTGAATATCCTGTTTTTTACTAAAGTTCCAGTAAATTATAAATAGCGAATCAGCATTGCAACGAGTTGTAAAATAAAAAACTGTACTATAAAAAAATTATTGCTAAATCTAATTTTATAAACAAAAATGAGGGTTACAATAAAGAAAAAAAAACTTTTTAGTCATAACATTTTTTTGGAATACTTTGTATACATCAAGATATTTTTAGGACATGTACCTATTTAAAAACCCTGTTATTTTTATATAAAACTTAGTGTTACGTCTCGTTAAAAATCAGAAATATTGACTTTCTCGGACCATTGGGCCACCCTGTGTGTTAGTATAATAATTTGGTGCTGTTATGTGCTGAGTCTATTATGACCTAATTGTATTTTTATACTTTAAACAATTTTTTTGCTTTGCGTTGTCTTTTTATAGCTTATTTTAGGTGTCTTACGTATTTTTATTTTATTCTAATTATACATAGGTATATATTATTTCTCTGTACGTTATGTGTGCTTTCAATGTGCGGTAAATTTTATTTTAAATTATATATATATATATATATATATATATATATATATATATATATATATATATATATATATATATATATATTATTAATATTTTTAGTTTTTTATTATATAATTAAGGCTGATTTTTTTTAAATTTCCTATATTTTTTTTTATTATCGCAAAAAAGTGAAATCTCTTTGTAAACAAAAAAATATGTTTCATTGTTTAAATTATTAATTAAAACTTTTAACACTTTTTTCCGCTTTAACTTTCTTTAATCTTGCCTGTTTCCAAAAAAAAAATAAGATATTACTTACTAGAAACGACTGACCTATAATTATTATAATCGAGATTGCTTGCAATACAATGGAAAAATTAATATTTTCAGTAAGGGCTTATTTACGAGTATTATTAATGTGCATAAAATTATTTTTTTATGGCTTTATTAGAAAATAATGTTCTGGTAATAAACCATTTTATGATTGCTTACTAACTACATATTATAATATACATTCTTTATATAGCCTTGTCATATACATAGAAATACATTTTAGGTTAATAATAAAAATAAGAATAAAATAATACAAATTTATTTAAAAAAATGCAAAAATATTGTTACAAACTTGTCAACCATTAAAAGCTTTGTTCGCGGGTCACAATGGGATCAGTTCGTTACCGGTTCGTAACCAGATTAGCAGTTTAGAGTAGCTTTCCAGTGACATAAATGTTTGTGCATTATGCTCTAGAGCTTAAAGCTCTTGATCTGCTAAAAAGTTAGTCACTGGAACGCATCCCTGAACAAGAAGAGAGAGATAACTTTGGGAAATTTTATTATTTTGCTTTTTTAACCATCCTTGGCTTCATAATAATAATTTCTTTCTAAAATCTAATTCCATTTAAAAAATAATTTTAAAAAATTCATCCTTAAGCATAAAAAAACAAATTTTTGACGTTTGGATCACGAGACACCAAAAGAAGGGCTGGTGCATGAGAGGCAAGAAGAAAGAAAAAGAGATTAGTTAAGGTGCATACCACTTTCGGTCACTGGAACGCCATAAAGTAGAACGGAGCTACTTGGGAGTACTCTATATGCGTCAATGGAACGCTACTTTGAGGTTTTTGTTGGGACTAAAAGTTCAGTTCGGGATTTCATGTGCATATTGGACATGGTCACCTCTTTGTGTGGTAGAGAAATTTAATGTTGTATTTACAGTTTTTGTTCATTTATTTTTATTGTTTATTCTACTGTTAGTTTTTATGTAAGTATTTATATCAGTTGAATTTTTTTATATGTATGTGATTATGAGCTTATATAAATATAAAATGTTTAATTGATATTTCGTTTAAATGTTTGTGTAAGTAATAAATAAAAATCTAATTAAATATTATAGACAACATTAAAGACCAGCAGGTATATAATTATTTTATCGTTTCTGGTTGTTTAAATTTAACTTTTAGTTAAATATACGTATTATCAAAACGGGAGGAGGCATCTCTCGTCTCCCGTCGAGAGACCTCGAGAGCCTCTCGAAAGGCTTCCGACAGCATATCTATTTATCTTTTTCTTTAAATTTGATCATTTTTATTTGGTATATTATCTAATTTATGCACTTTTAAACAACTTCTAATTAGTTTAATTCTAGTTAAAAATCGATTGATTCATTATTTAACTCGCGAACAAAATCTAATAAATAATCACAACCCTTAACGCCTTCTCTGCGATTCTAGATTAAAATTTGAAAAATCGATTATTTACAACCAAAAGTGTACAAAAATGACATGCGAGGAGTTATTTTATTCAGAAAGTCATATAGTATTAAAATGAGAGAAAATGTATCAGTGGCGCCCTTAAAAATTTAAAAGTAGCAGCAATAATTTCAGGTTAAACAGGGATCAATTGGATACAAGCAAACGGATCAATTAATGCAAATTTATGTCAAACACCAAATTTTATTTTTTATATGGAAAGGTAAAAAACTATAGGGGAAAGGACCACCTGAGTAAAAAATGAGGAACACCCGGTATATATTTTATGTACTTCTAAAGACGTTAAAAGTCTAAGAACTAATTTAAACACTGTATAATAGAAATAGGCTTATCAGCGACCGGCTTATCTGCGACCGATCATTAAAAAGTAATAAAAGCGTTCTATAAGCGACCTACGGATTTATATAAGAGTGGACTTCAATGGGGCATAAGCATTGTTGCCAAGTTGCTCTTAAACTCTTCCCATCCAGTTGTTTTCTTTTTTGTAAAATATTTTAAAAAGTAAAAAATTGTAGATACATTTATAATATTATTTAATTATTGCATATAGAGGCCTACACATTTTCGTAAATATAAAATACAAGAATATAGGGGAAACTGACCTAAAGTGGCATATTCAGGTAAAATGACACACTTCATAATTTTTTAATTTTCCCCTTTAGCAGCGACCTCTTAAACATGTTGGAGCGTGTAATATGATCACTGTAGTAAGTATCGAAATTACCGTACAGGTGCATGTCCTTAATTTTTTTGCACGATATTTGAGGTTCAATTTTCAATACACCAACTGCAACATATTTCTAATCAATTTGGAAGTTGTGTATTTTTGAGAAGTTACATAGTTTTGTTACAAATTTGGTAATTTTTTTTGAAACAATTATTTTGCTATTTTTATTTGTAAATATGATTACTATAGGTTTATTTATAATCTCAAAATTTAAGGATGTTTTCTAAATTGTTGTTATTGGGTAAAATGACATACATAAAATAAGTGTAAAATGACATACTTTTTTAACGTGTTCGTTAACGTATTTTTTTATTGATAGTTGGTAAATATAAAATAAAATCTACACGCCAAGGTTGTTCAAAGTTGGCTCATGCTGAATGCGCTTAGTCTCCCTAGAACAAAAATATTTTTCGTGAACTTTGTTGCTCTAAAAAACAGTCAAGATTAGTTACATACCTTGTTATAATATAAACTTTAAATGTTTTTTATAGAAATGAGTTTAAAATTTATTTATTGTATATGTTTTTACTTTATATAATCCTTTAAATTCTCTGTTAGAAGTATATGCTATTTTAGCCTAAACTATTTTATCTGATACTATGCCTAAAACGACATGCTTTGAGACACACAAAAATAATCGTTATCTTTTTTATATGCTGAATTAGGTAAAGCAGAAATGACTAAGGATAGGTTGTAAAGGCATTTTACAATTTGTTTAATAAATCGCATTATTATTTTTTGCAATATAGGCTGAAATTTATAATGTATGTCATTTTGGGCTATTTTCCCCTACGTATTGCAATAAATGTATGTGTGTATTCGTCTTTGGTTTAATTAAGATATTAAAAAAAAGATGTTGCTTACCGGAACTAACTATTTTTAAGTGTGTATTAGTCTTGGGTTTAATTAGGTACCTATACTACCTATCCATAGTACCTTTTTCTGATTTTAAAATTTTTAATAGTCCACCTACATTTTGGCAATAGTGTGTTTTACATTTAATGTATTCTAGACCCAACAGGTAGAAAAATGGGGGCTTTAAAAATTTGGTCGCTAATGCGCCGATTTTATTATCGGTCGCAGATAAACCGGTCGCTGTTGGGCCTCACTGTATATTATACCCAAAAAATAAATTATGATTTTATTATTTTGTAAGCAAAAAAAATTAAACAAGTTGATGGAGGTGAAAAAGCAGTGTCGGACTGGGCCGGGCTTGTCCGGTTGGCTGGCGGGCAGCTCACGAAGGTAAAATGAGGAATAAATCCGAAGTAATAAAAAATATGGGATAAAAAGTAAAAAGGTCAGCAAATTACCATCTGCAGTTTGCAATAAAAGTAATTAAATATTAAAAACATTTAAAAAGAAAAAAATTACTTGTGTTCTCTAGATTATTTTTAAATTATTTGTTTGTTCTTGAAGTAATATTTTAATACGATGGCCACTATATGTAAAAAGGCTTTGGGGGCTAAATACATTGGAAAAACCTAAAATAAGGGCTTTGATACAGGTATTAGCTAACAGCAAATTGTAAAAAAATATATTAAAAATATGTTAAATTTTAATAGTTTGAAACACATTTCTTTTTGTACAAAGCATTATTATAGTACAAAATATACAAATACGATTTTTAAAATAAAATGATGCCGACCTTAACAACAAAAACATGTATATGGTATGTATAGTAATAAGTATAATTAATTGACTTATTTTGATCTATTGTGTATAAAATGAATTGAAATTTTCTTGCATTGAAGTAAACTGTGAGTGATTACTATCAAAACTATTTTTTTTTAGACGGAGCTAAGGTTAACTATCCTTTGATGGTAGGTTTACTGACAATTATTGCATGATAATTTATGTCAGATAGAAATTCTGGCTAATGTAAACGGTCAAAAATGTATTCAGCCATCGTCAAGTGGTTGTAGTCAAAAATTTATGACCGATAGAATTTTTTATTGTTTACATTAGCCAGAATTTCTGTCTGACATAAATATCATGTAATAAATGTCAGATGTAAACCTGACATAAGATTTGCTAGATTATAAATATACATATCGTCGGTTTAAAGGTTAAACTTACATTAACATTAAATATATATATATATATATATATATATATATATATATATATATATATATATATATTAAGATCAATGTATCGGTAAGGTTGATAGTGTTCCCTCATCGAATTACCTGGTGCACCAATGGTAATCAAGTGAACTAAACAAAGATAGAACCACTTGCACATAGAGTAAAAAAGAATGAATATACTCTCTGATCCGGTTGACGTTGGTGCTGCATGTGGTTTGAAATGGAACACAATCATATATTGAGGTACTTTGTCAAAGACTCCCTCTAGGAAGATATATATATATATATATATATATATATATATATATATATATATATATATATATATATATATATATATAAATACCCTCTTTTACCGTTTTAACCTAACGAATGCTCTGGCTGGTTGTTTTGAAATTGCTTGGCGAGATGGCTCTGGCCGCTGAACTTACTTCCTTGTTCCGACAAGAATTATGTTTAGCGGCTGAAAAACATAGCCAAGTTGTCGGCAATGTACAGCGGTTGTGATGATTCCCAACAAGGATGAAACACGTGTCACCGTCTTCATTGCGACCCGGGGTCATCCATTTATTTGGAGACTCCGTAATTTTAAAGTAACCAGCCAAGTAGTCGTTTCTACCAGGTTATGTATTTGTTTTCTTTTCTTTTTGTCATATAGGAGCCTCTATGCCCAAGAATTTAAAACTCTTATTAAATTGTTTATTCTAAGGCTCAAGAAAATTACTCTCTTATATATATATATATATATATATATATATATATATATATATATATATATATATATATATATATATATATATATATATATAGAGGGAGTCTTTGACAAAGTACCTCAATATATGATTATGCTAGAGGGAGGTCTTGGAAAAATGGTTCATTTTGAACTTATATGAATAAATCAATAATTATTAATTTATTTAGGTTAGTTTTCTCGTTTGTTGCCAGAGTATCCAATGGACGATTTTTAACATCGTGCGCGTCATTTCAATCGCCACACACTGCCACCCTGTGTGCTAAGTGAAAAGACGGTATTGGAATTTATTTTATAAGATAAGATGGTTTTAGTTCAAAAAACAAAACAAAAAAAATTAAGGTTACTGTACAAGCACCATTAAGTAAACATCAATCCAAGACCCGTTGTTTGAGCTGTGAAGAAAAAAAATAAAGAAAAACAGAGAACCTGAAATAATATAGTAAATTGTTAACAATATAAGGGTGTCATTCATCTGGTGCAGGTGCATCCAGAAGTGATAAAAACTTTTCTCTCTCCAGCTTCAGTAAATATGTATAGATGGAACTAAGGTTTTGGATATCGCTCCTCTTATTCATGGCTAAAGGTTCTTGGTGTATGTGAACCATTTCAGTGAAAATACGTTTATGATAAGAGGTAACTCTATCCGAAATCTCCACTCCATTCCCATTCATAAGGTGGTTTCCTGACCACGGCGTACGATTTTAGCAATGACTTTAATGTAAAGGATTCTTTTTCATTTAGCATTTTTATTAACAATTTTCAATTACCTTATAACTACGTAATAGTCAGTTTTGATGTTGTCTCACTTTTCACTAACTTACCATTAGAAGCAATAATTGACAGTCTTAGAAATCATTGGGATGAAATAGCACAACATACTTCGTTGGATTTTGACCTTTTTACAGTATTCTCGAGTTTATCTTTGATTCTAACTATTCCATTTTTAACAATCATTTTTACAAGCAAATTTTTGGCACCCCTATGGGGTCTAAAATATCACCAATTTTAGTAAATTATGTCCTTGATGACTGAATCAAGGATGTCTTCGAAAACACACCATTTCATTTACCATTCATCAAAAGATATGTAGATGACCTACTGCTGGCTGTGCCTGGGGGCAGAGTGAGTGAAGTCTTAGAACTGTTCAACACATACAACCGACATATCCAGTTCACAGTAGAAGAGGAACTAAATAACAGCGTTCCCTTCTTAGACATGTTAGTCACTCGCACGAATGAAGGTGTACTAAAAACAAAGTGGTACAGAAAACCATACTGTTCCAATAGGTACATCAATTTTCATTCATACCACCCTATGAAAACCAAAATAAACTTAATGTTAGGTATGAAAAAAGGGCAGTCATGCTTACTCACCCTGATTTCAGACAACACGAGCACTTGCACAACTTGAAACAATTTTATTAGAGAATAGTTATCCTATGAAAATGGTAAAAAATTTCTTTTAACACTTCTTATGATATACCCGAGAATATTGTACAGAGGACCTCACTAACAATGTCGTTACAAACATTACCGACACAAACCCAATATAATAATAACATAAGTTTAAATAACACACAAGAAACAACTACTTTTTATTATTCTCTTCCATACATGGATAACTTGACTTATCTTCTTACCAATGTATTTAAATATTTTGACATAAAAATAGCAAAAAACAAATCAAAACTGTCTCTCAAATTTTTACTAAAACTAAAACCCCATTCAAGCTAAATGAGAATTCTAATGTTGTATATAAAATACCGTGTCTCAACTGTAATTTGGTGTACATAGGCCAAACTTCGAGACAATTAAAAGGTAGAATTACTTCCCATAAAAGTGATTGTAACCGTAATATAAGAACAAGTGCACTGTCTGAGCACGTTATAGACAAAAATCACCTTATGAATTAGAATGGAGTGGAGATTTTGGATAAAGTTACCTCTTATCATAAACGTATTTTCACTGAAATGGTTCACATACACCAAGAACCTTTAGCCATGAATAAGAGGAGCGATATCCAAAACCTTAGTTCCATCTATACATATTTACTGAAGCTGGAGAGAGAAAAGTTTTTATCACTTCTGGATGCACCTGCACCAGATGAATAACACCCTTCTATTGTGAACAATTTACTTTATTGTTTCAGGTTCTCTGTTTTTCTTTTTTTTCTTTTCTTTACAGCTCAAACAACGGGTCTTGGATTGATATTCACTTAATAGTGCTTGTACAGTAACCTTAACTTTTTTTTCTGTTTTTGTACTAAAAACCATCTTATCTTATAAAATAAATTCCAATACCGTCTTTTCACTTGGCACACAGAGTGGCAGTGTATGGCGTTTGAAACGACATGCACGATGTTAAAAATCGTCCATTGGATACTCTGGCAACAAACAGGAGAACTAACCTAAATAAATTAATAATTATTAATTCATTTATATAAGTTCAATGAACCATTTTTCCAAGACCTCCCTCTAGCATAATCATATATTGAGGTACTTTGTCAAAGACTCCCTCTAGAAAGATATATATATTAAGATCAATGTATCGGTAAGGTTGGTAGTGGTACTCTCAACTGATCCGGTTGACGTTGGTGCGGCATGTGGTTTGAAATGGAACACAATAGTGCTAAGACTTCGCTTTCTCTCTCACACATGACAGGCTTTTCTGTCTCCCTTAAAATTTAAATCAAAAAAACATTGTTCCTTTTACCGCTTTTTTTCCAAGTCATATAAGTTTTTTCTTCAATAATACCACAAAATAAAGAACTAAATCAATACGAGAAAAATTGTACACATCAAATGTAAGAAATACAATTAAGCAACCATTAAAATAGTCTGTGTGAGCGGGAGATGAGTCCGATTGAGATAAGAATTTCCTGTATCTATTAGAAAACCGATTCGGTGAGTAGAATCATGAATTTAGTCTATATGTATATATATATATATATATATATATATATATATATATATATATATATATATATATATATATATATATATATATATATATATATATATATATATATATATATAATACAAAATATTTTACTCCCTTTAAAGACAGTTAAAAAGAAAACGTCCTGCTTTTCTATGCTATCCATCACGACTCTCTCCCCAGACCGGTTTCGCCTGCCTTACAGGAACTCCTCAGTAAGGCTGTATCGAGTCGTGGTGAATAGCATAGGAAACCAGCGTCTACTTATTAGACAAGTTTCGTTGTCCAGCGGTAGGATATTAAATCCTGCCGTTGATGCTCTACTGAAATCGCATTTAGTAAATACGAGCATCAATTGTAGCAAGGTGGCTACGTATCTTAAAGCAAAAAAGAAAAAATTCTCTACTGTCTTGGTGTATAATATAAAATATTTTACTTCCTTTAAAGACAGTTAAAGAAAACGTCCTGCTTTTTTATGCTATCCACCACGACTCTCTCCCTAGACCGGTTTCGCCTGCCTTACAGGAACTCCTCAGTGAGGCTGTATCGAGTCGTGGTAAATAGCATAGGAAACCAGCGTCTACTTATTAGACAAGTTTCGTTGTCCAGCGGTAGGATATTAAATCCTGCCGTTGATGCCCTACTGATGGTGGATAGCATAGAAATGCAGGACGTTTTCTTTTAACAGTCTTCAAAGGGACTAAAATATTTTGTATTATATATATATATATATATATATATATATATATATATATATATATATATATATATATATATATATATATATATTATATATTTATAAAAATAGGAAGTAACTAAAAATGCCATAGTTTTCATATTGCCCCGTAACTCAAAAACTAAGAAGTACGGGGTATGATTCCTTAGCTTATTTTAGGAGAAAGGCCATTAAACATGTGTCCTAAACCTCTCAAAAAAAAACCAACCAAAATTAGTTGTTTTTATAAAAGCTTTCTAAAAATATATAACACTATAAAGCTGGCCCAGCTCATACGCAGCTCCATCACGCTGGAACCCGCTTTAGAAAAAAACCTAATTTTTTAGCTCATTTATAACTACAAACGCTACAAATGATTGTAGTAAAGTTTATTTGTTTGTAGTACCAATAATTACGCAGCTAACCTAATAAATGTTGTTCTAAGCCAGAAAAAAAAATAAAACTGCGTTAAAAATTTTGGAATACACTTAAAATTGTTTGTAGTTTATTGTGGCGACGAAAAAAATTCTTAATCCCATACAAGTCAAAAAATTTTATCCGTTACCTTGCCATGGGAAGACAAAACAATTGTTCAAAACTTTTTTATCTCTTTTATAACTACAAACGCTACAAATGATTGTAGTAAAGTTTATTTTTTGTAGTACCAATAATTACGCAGCTAACCTAATAAATGTTGTTCTAAGCCAGAAAAAAAAAAAAACTGCGTTAAAAATTTTGGAATACACCTAAAATTGTTTGTAGTTTATTGTGGCGACGAAAAAAATTCTTAATCCCATACAAGTCAAAAAATTTTTATCCGTTACCTTGCCATGGGAAGACAAAACAATTATTGTTCAAAACTTTTTTATCTCATTTATAACTACAAACGCTACAAATGATTGTAGTAAAGTTTATTTTTTGTAGTACCAATAATTACGCAGCTAACCTAATAAATGTTGTTCTAAGCCAGAAAAAAAAATAAAACTGCGTTAAAAATTTTGGAATGCACTCAAAATTGTTTGTAGTTTATTGTAGCGACGAAAAAAATTCTTAATCCCATACAAGTCAAAAAATTTTTATCCGTTACCTTGCCATGGGAAGACAAAACAATTGTTCAAAACTTTTTTATCTCATTTATAACTACAAACGCTACAAATGATTGTAGTAAAGTTTATTTTTTGTAGTACCAATAATTACGCAGCTAACCTAATAAATGTTGTTCTAAGCCAGAAAAAAATAAAACTGCGTTAAAAATTTTGGAATACACTTAAAATTGTTTGTAGTTTATTGTAGCGACGAAAAAAATTCTTAATCCCATACAAGTCAAAAATTTTTTAAACATAACATAGCCCTGGGAAGACAAAACAATTGTTCAAAACTTTTTTATCTCATTTATAACTACAAACGCTACAAATGATTGTAGTAAAGTTTATTTGTTTGTAGTACCAATAATTACGCAGCTAACCTAATAAATGTTGTTCTAAGCCAGAAAAAAATAAAACTGCGTTAAAAATTTTGGAATACACTCAAAATTGTTTGTAGTTTATTGTAGCGACGAAAAAAATTCTTAATCCCATACAAGTCAAAAAATTTTTATCCGTTACCTTGCCATGGGAAGACAAAACAATTGTTCAAAACTTTTTTATCTCATTTATAACTACAAACGCTACAAATGATTGTAGTAAAGTTTATTTTTTGTAGTACCAATAATTATGCAGCTAACCTAATAAATGTTGTTCTAAGCCAGAAAAAAAATAAAACTGCGTTAAAAATTTTGGAATACACTTGAAATTGTTTGTAGTTTATTGTAGCGACGAAAAAAATTCTTAATCCCATACAAGTCAAAAATTTTTTAAACATAACATAGCCATGGGAAGACAAAACAATTGTTCAAAACTTTTTTATCTCATTTATAACTACAAACGCTACAAATGATTGTAGTAAAGTTTATTTTTTGTAGTACCAATAATTACGCAGCTAACCTAATAAATGTTGTTCTAAGCCAGAAAAAAAAATAAAACTGCGTTAAAAATTTTGGAATACACTCAAAATTGTTTGTAGTTCATTGTAGCGACGAAAAAAAATTCTTAATCCCATACAAGTCAAAAAATTTTTAAACATAACATAGCCATGGGAATACAAAACAATTGTTCAAAACTTGTTTTATCTCATTTATAACTACAAACGCTACAAATGATTGTAGTAAAGTTTATTTGTTTGTAGTACCAATAATTACGCAGCTAACCTAATAAATGTTGTTCTAAGCCAGAAAAAAAATAAAACTGCGTTAAAAATTTTGGAATACACTCAAAATTGTTTGTAGTTTATTGTAGCGACGAAAAAAAAATTCTTAATCCCATACAAGTCAAAAATTTTTATCCATTACCTTGCCATGGGAAGACAAAACAATTGTTCAAAACTTTTTTATCTCATTTATAACTACAAACGGTACAAATGATTGTAGTAAAGTTAAGTTTTTGTAGTACCAATAATTACGCAGCTAACCTAATAAATGTTGTTCTAAGCCAGAAAAAAAATAAAACTGCGTTAAAAATTTTGGAATACACTTAAAATTGTTTGTAGTTTATTGTAGCGACGAAAAAAATTCTTAATCCCATACAAGTCAAAAAATTTTTAAACATAACATAGCCATGGGAAGACAAAACAATTGTTCAAAACATTTTTTATCTCATTTATAACTACAAACGCTACAAATGATTGTAGTAAAGTTTATTTTTTGTAGTACCAATAATTACGCAGCTAACCTAATAACACAAAACCGCCCTGTTATCAAATAGACATATTTCGTTTAAGTATGATGCTGATCAATTATAAACTGAGATATGTACTACAAAAAAAGCAACGGTATTTTCAGCGTTAATCTATAATTTAATCATTAATTGTTTTGTCTTCCCATGGCTATGTTATGTTTAAATATTTTTTGATTTGTATGGGATTAAGAATTTTTTTCGTCGCTACAATAAACTACAAACAATTTTGAGTGTATTCCAAAATTTTTAACGCAGTTTTATTTTTTTTTCTGGCTTAGAACAACATTTATTAGGTTAGCTGCATAATTATTGGTACTACAAAAAAATAAACTTTACTACAATCATTTGTAGCGTTTGTAGTTATAAATGAGATAAAAAAGTTTTGAACAATTGTTTTGTCTTCCCATGGCAAGGTAACGGATAAAAAATTTTTGACTTGTATGGGATTAAGAATTTTTTTCGTCGCTACAATAAACTACAAACAATTTTAAGTGTATTCCAAAATTTTTAACGCAGTTTTATTTTTTTTTCTGGCTTAGAACAACATTTATTAGGTTAGCTGCGTAATTATTGGTACTACAAAAAATAAACTTTACTACAATCATTTGTAGCGTTTGTAGTTATAAATGAGATAAAAAAGTTTTGAACAATTGTTTTGTCTTCCCATGGCAAGGTAACGGATAAAAATTTTTGACTTGTATGGGATTAAGAATTTTTTTCGTCGCTACAATAAACTACAAACAATTTTGAGTGTTTTCCAAAATTTTTAACGCAGTTTTATTTTTTTTCTGGCTTAGAACAACATTTATTAGGTTAGCTGCGTAATTATTGGTACTACAAAAAATAAACTTTACTACAATCATTTGTAGCGTTTGTAGTTATAAATGAGATAAAAAAGTTTTGAACAATTGTTTTGTCTTCCCATGGCAAGGTAACGGATAAAAATTTTTTGACTTGTATGGGATTAAGAATTTTTTTCGTCGCTACAATAAACTACAAACAATTTTAAGTGTATTCCAAAATTTTTAACGCAGTTTTATTTTTTTTTCTGGCTTAGAACAACATTTATTAGGTTAGCTGCGTAATTATTAGTACTACAAACAAATAAACTTTACTACAATCATTTGTAGCGTTTGTAGTTATAAATGAGATAAAAAAGTTTTGAACAATTGTTTTGTCTTCCCATGGCTATGTTATGTTTAAAAATTTTTTGACTTGTATGGGATTAAGAATTTTTTTCGTCGCTACAATAAACTACAAACAATTTTGAGTGTATTGCAAAATTTTTAACGCAGTTTTACTATTTTTTCTGGCTTAGAACAACATTTATTAGGTTAGCTGCGTAATTATTGGTACTACAAAAAATAAACTTTACTACAATCATTTGTAGCGTTTGTAGTTATAAATGAGATAAAAAAGTTTTAAACAATTGTTTTGTCTTCCCATGGCTATGTTATATTTAAAAATTTTTTGACTTGTATGGGATTAAGAATTTTTTTTCGTCGCTACAATAAACTACAAACAATTTTAAGTGTATTCCAAAATTTTTAACGCAGTTTTATTTTTTTCTGGCTTAGAACAACATTTATTAGGTTAGCTGCGTAATTATTGGTACTACAAAAAATAAACTTTACTACAATCATTTGTAGCGTTTGTAGTTATAAATGAGATAAAAAAGTTTTGAACAATTGTTTTGTCGTCCCATGGCTATGTTATGTTTAAAAAATTTTTGACTTGTATGGGATTAAGAATTTTTTTCGTCGCTACAATAAACTACAAACAATTTTAAGTGTATTCCAAAATTTTTAACGCAGTTTTATTTTTTTTTCTGGCTTAGAACAACATTTATTAGGTTAGCTGCGTAATTATTGGTACTACAAAAAATAAACTTTACTACAATCATTTGTAGCGTTTGTAGTTATAAATGAGATAAAAAAGTTTTGAACAATTGTTTTGTCTTCCCATGGCTATGTTATGTTTAAAAAATTTTTGACTTGTATGGGATTAAGAATTTTTTTTCGTCGCTACAATAAACTACAAACAATTTTGAGTGTATTTCAAAATTTTTAACGCAGTTTTATTTTTTTTCTGGCTTAGAACAACATTTATTAGGTTAGCTGCGTAATTATTGGTACTACAAAAAATAAACTTTACTACAATCATTTGTAGCGTTTGTAGTTATAAATGAGATAAAAAAGTTTTGAACAATTGTTTTGTCTTCCCATGGCTATGTTATGTTTAAAATTTTTTGACTTGTATGGGATTCAGATTTTTTTCGTCGCTACAATAAACTACAAACAATTTTAAGTGTAATCCAAAATTTTTAACGCAGTTTTATTTTTTTTCTGGCTTAGAACAACATTTATTAGGTTAGCTGCGTAATTATTGGTACTACAAACAAATAAACTTTACTACAATCATTAGTAGCGTTTGTAGTTATAAATGAGTAAAAAAAGTTTTGAACAATTGCTTTGTCTTCCCATGGCTATGTTATGTTTAAAAATTTTTGACTTGTATGGGATTAAGAATTTTTTTTTCGTCGCTACAATAAACTACAAACAATTTTGAGTGTATTCCAAAATTTTTAACGCAGTTTTATTTTTTTCTGGCTCAGAACAACATTTATTAGGTTAGCTGCGTAATTATTGGTACTACAAAAAATAAACTTTACTACAATCATTTGTAGCGTTTGTAGTTATAAATGAGATAAAAAAGTTTTGAACAATTGTTTTGTCTTCCCATGGCTATGTTATGTTTAAAAAATTTTTGACTTGTATGGGATTAAGAATTTTTTTCGTCGCTACAATTAACTACAAACAATTTTAAGTGTATTCCAAAATTTTTAACGCAGTTTTATTTTTTTTTCTGGCTTAGAACAACATTTATTAGGTTAGCTGTGTAATTATTGGTACTACAAAAAATAAACTTTACTACAATCATTTGTAGCGTTTGTAGTTATAAATGAGATAAAAAAGTTTTGAACAATTGTTTTGTCTTCCCATGGCAAGGTAACGGATAAAAAATTTTTGACTTGTATGGGATTAAGAATTTTTTTTCGTCGCTACAATAAACTACAAACAATTTTGAGTGTATTCCAAAATTTTTAACGCAGTTTTATTTTTTTTCTGTCTTAGAACAACATTTATTAGGTTAGCTGCGTAATTATTGGTACTACAAACAAATAAACTTTACTACAATCATTTGTAGCGTTTGTAGTTATAAATGAGATAAAAAAGTTTTGAACAATTGTTTTGTCTTCCCATGGCTATGTTATGTTTAAAAATTTTTGACTTGTATGGGATTAAGAATTTTTTTTGTCGCTACAATAAACTACAAACAATTTTGAGTGTATTGCAAAATTTTTAACGCAGTTTTACTATTTTTTCTGGCTTAGAACAACATTTATTAGGTTAGCTGCGTAATTATTGGTACCACAAAAATAAACTTTACTACAATCATTTGTAGCGTTTGTAGTTATAAATGAGATAAAAAAGTTTTGAACAATTGTTTTGTCTTCCCATGGCTATGTTATATTTAAAAAATTTTTGACTTGTATGGGATTAAAAATTTTTTTCGTCGCTACAATAAACTACAAACAATTTTAAGTGTATTCCAAAATTTTTAACGCAGTTTTATTTTTTTCTGGCTTAGAACAACATTTATTAGGTTAGCTGCGTAATTATTGGTACTACAAAAAATAAACTTTACTACAATCATTTGTAGCGTTTGTAGTTATAAATGAGATAAAAAAGTTTTGAACAATTGTTTTGTCTTCCCATGGCTATGTTATGTTTAAAAATTTTTGACTTGTATGGGATTAAGAATTTTTTTCGTCGCTACAATAAACTACAAACAATTTTAAGTGTATTCCAAAATTTTTAACGCAGTTTTATTTTTTTTTTCTGGCTTAGAACAACATTTATTAGGTTAGCTGCGTAATTATTGGTACTACAAAAAATAAACTTTACTACAATCATTTGTAGCGTTTGTAGTTATAAATGAGATAAAAAAGTTTTGAACAATTGTTTTGTCTTCCCATGGCAAGGTAACGGATAAAAATTTTTGACTTGTATGGGATTAAGAATTTTTTTCGTCGCTACAATAAACTACAAACAATTTTGAGTGTTTTCCAAAATTTTTAACGCAGTTTTATTTTTTTTCTGGCTTAGAACAACATTTATTAGGTTAGCTGCGTAATTATTGGTACTACAAAAAATAAACTTTACTACAATCATTTGTAGCGTTTGTAGTTATAAATGAGATAAAAAAGTTTTGAACAATTGTTTTGTCTTCCCATGGCTATGTTATGTTTAAAAATTTTTGACTTGTATGGGATTAAGAATTTTTTTCGTCGCTACAATTAACTACAAACAATTTTAAGTGTATTCCAAAATTTTTAACGCAGTTTTATTTTTTTTTCTGGCTTAGAACAACATTTATTAGGTTAGCTGCGTAATTATTGGTACTACAAAAAATAAACTTTACTACAATCATTTGTAGCGTTTGTAGTTATAAATGAGATAAAAAAGTTTTGAACAATTGTTTTGTCTTCCCATGGCAAGGTAACGGATAAAAAATTTTTGACTTGTATGGGATTAAGAATTTTTTTCGTCGCTACAATAAACTACAAACAATTTTGAGTGTATTCCAAAATTTTTAACGCAGTTTTATTTTTTTTTCTGTCTTAGAACAACATTTATTAGGTTAGCTGCGTAATTATTAGTACTACAAACAAATAAACTTTACTACAATCATTTGTAGCGTTTGTAGTTATAAATGAGATAAAAAAGTTTTGAACAATTGTTTTGTCTTCCCATGGCTATGTTATGTTTAAAAATTTTTGACTTGTATGGGATTAAGAATTTTTTTCGTCGCTACAATAAACTACAAACAATTTTGAGTGTATTCCAAAATTTTTAACGCAGTTTTACTTTTTTTTCTGGCTTAGAACAACATTTATTAGGTTAGCTGCGTAATTATTGGTACTACAAAAAATAAACTTTACTACAATCATTTGTAGCGTTTGTAGTTATAAATGAGATAAAAAAGTTTTGAACAATTGTTTTGTCTTCCCATGGCTATGTTATATTTAAAAAATTTTTGACTTGTATGGGATTAAAAATTTTTTTCGTCGCTACAATAAACTACAAACAATTTTAAGTGTATTCCAAAATTTTTAACGCAGTTTTATTTTTTTCTGGCTTAGAACAACATTTATTAGGTTAGCTGCGTAATTATTGGTACTACAAAAAATAAACTTTACTACAATCATTTGTAGCGTTTGTAGTTATAAATGAGATAAAAAGTTTTGAACAATTGTTTTGTCTTCCCATGGCTATGTTATGTTTAAAAATTTTTGACTTGTATGGGATTAAGAATTTTTTTCGTCGCTACAATAAACTACAAACAATTTTAAGTGTATTCCAAAATTTTTAACGCAGTTTTATTTTTTTTTCTGGCTTAGAACAACATTTATTAGGTTAGCTGCGTAATTATTGGTACTACAAAAAATAAACTTTACTACAATCATTTGTAGCGTTTGTAGTTATAAATGAGATAAAAAAGTTTTGAACAATTGTTTTGTCTTCCCATGGCTATGTTATGTTTAAAAAATTTTTGACTTGTATGGGATTAAGAATTTTTTTCGTCGCTACAATAAACTACAAACAATTTTGAGTGTATTCCAAAATTTTTAACGCAGTTTTATTTTTTTCTGGCTTAAAACAACATTTATTAGGTTAGCTGCGTAATTATTGGTACTACAAAAAAATAAACTTTACTACAATCATTTGTAGCGTTTGTAGTTATAAATGAGATAAAAAAGTTTTGAACAATTGTTTTGTCTTCCCATGGCCATGTTATGTTTAAAAAATTTTGACTTGTATGGGATTAAGAATTTTTTTTCGTCGCTACAATAAACTACAAACAATTTTAAGTGTATTCCAAAATTTTTAACGCAGTTTTATTTTTTTCTGGCTTAGAACAACATTTATTAGGTTAGCTGCGTAATTATTGGTACTACAAAAAATAAACTTTACTACAATCATTTGTAGCGTTTGTAGTTATAAATGAGATAAAAAAGTTTTGAACAATTGTTTTGTCTTCCCATGGCAAGGTAACGGATAAAAATTTTTTGACTTGTATGGGATTAAGAATTTTTTTTCGTCGCTACAATAAACTACAAACAATTTTGAGTGTATTCCAAAATTTTTAACGCAGTTTTATTTTTTTTCTGGCTTAGAACAACATTTATTAGGTTAGCTGCGTAATTATTGGTACTACAAACAAATAAACTTTACTACAATCATTTGTAGCGTTTGTAGTTATAAATGAGCTAAAAAATTAGGTTTTTTTCTAAAGCGGGTTCCAGCGTGACGGAGCTCTCATACGCCTCGGCCTCTCTTACGAAAACGGTGTAATATTTTAAAATTATTTTTTTACAGGCATATGCGGGTGCATTGGAAGCAAACTTGCATACTTTTGAGTGCAAAAGACTTGCTTATTTTAAATGGAATACCCTGTATATTTTAAGTTAGCCTGAAGCAAAAATGACTTACCTATAAAACTTTATTTTGGTTGTTTACCCTTAAAACTAATTTTTATTTTGTTATTTTTTCATTTATAATTTTGTGCTCAATTATTCTATAAAAATCAAGCAGGCTAGACTAAGGTTCGGCACTATTTTGGTTTACTTAGTGAAAATATACACTGATAACAAATTTTGATAATATTTCAATCCGTATTTGATATTTTATTCTTAACTACATTTTTTTTTATAGAATCGTTTTTTGTGTATGTAAGAGCCATTCTTTTATTTCCATTAGTCAAGTAGCCTGCGATAAATTAAAATATAGGTGCCTCATTGCAATATTATTTGTTTAATCTTGACACAGCCCCTAAAAGTTGTCAAACTTGGTAAACTTTAATTCTTTTTTAATAATTGTTTGTTACCTTTACAAAAAATGAAAACTGGTCCGATTCAAGAACGGATCGATATGATTTTAGTAATTGAAGAGTGAAATGAAACCTGTTTACTGGCATCCAGAGTTTATGCTCAGGAATTTTCTAACCGAAATCATCTAAATAGATGTTTCCTTGATAAATGATTTCAAGTATTTAAAACATGGAGTTGCTTATACAAAACCAAACAGGGAAAAAATTATTTTGGAAAATGAAGACAACGAATTTCGTATAATTAGTGCTTTGATAAAAAATCCCAAAACAAGTCAATACAAGGCAAATCAAGAAACCGGAATAAGTAGAAGGAGCATCGGAAGAGTAGTTGATAAATATAATTATTATTCTTATCAATATTAAATGTAAAGATGGGTCCAAATTTAATTTATTCTGAAAGCGATGCCGCCAAGTACACAAAAAATAATAAAGTAAAGAAACCCCTTTGTGAACAATGATTTATTCCAGCAAAAATATTTAACCGACGAGTTTTGGAAGTGATATTTATTAAAAGATGTAATTCCAAATGTTTTTTATTAACACGCTTTTATTAGCTTGGGTTGTATCTATCTATCTATCTATCTATCTATCTATCTATCTATCTATCTATCTATCTATCTATCTATCTATCTATCTATCTATGTAACGGAATCTTTGAGCCTAATTTTTACCAACTCCCAGCGATTCAATTTCTTTGAAACTTTGCACACGTATCAAGGACCGATGACAATGCAATAATTTAAAAACAGTATCCCGTTATCCTGATTAGGACCGCCAGGATAAATAAATTCCTTTACAGATCCTCTGTGAAAGAGTAAGCGAGCTAGAGCTAGGCGAGTGATCTGCGCATGCGTGCAGTTTCAGTCTTACTCGTCAATCGAGGCACTCGACACAGCGCAAGGCCGACAGACTTTGTTCCGCACAAACTTGTTCGGAGTAGTCGCATGCTCAACTCGCTCATTCCTTATACATACGGCGGGAGTAACAATGAGTCTAATACATGGTAATTGCTGTTTATAGCCGATAAAGAAGGAATTCAATATGATTAAAACTTTGTAATCATAAAGCGTTAACAATTATTGTATTAGTTCTGCTGCTGGACTGCTCTAAGTTAACGGGAAAAACCCCATGCAACAGTGAAGCTTTAAATGAAATGATGAGATTACGAAATAGTTCGTAAAACATTTCAATATCACATGACCGCAGAAAACTAATTGATATATCGAACTAAAAAATGAAAAATAAATAATAGTTTAAAAAAACTAAAAAACACGCTTTTATATGCAACCGAACTAAAAATTAGAAAATAATTTTTCATTACAAAGAGTTTGTCACTTCAGAATAAAAGCGTGGGGTGCTTAATATATTAAATGTTAATTTAAAATTAAATGTATTCTATTTGCAAATATCTATGAGGGAAAAGTTATGAAAAAATAGTAAAGTGCACCCCACGCTTTTTACTCTGAAGTGACAAACTCTTTGTAATGAAAAATTATTTTCTAATTTTTAGTTCGGTTGCATATAAAAGCGTGTTTTTAGTTTTTTAAACTACTATTTATTTAAAGTAAAAGAATTTACAACTTAATAATAATTAGAAACTGTTGTGTAAACGGTTGTTCTACTATTACAATAAACTGTATATCTCCAGCACTGAACAACATGACCGAAAAATGAGAGATGTGACGTCATAACACGTCAAACCAATATGGCTGAATGTCGCGACCCTATATAGACCGACTTTGGGTGATACGTGTTTTAGTAATGTATTTTTTATTACTTATCTAAAAATATGTAATCAGGCTCTCTTCGAGGCTATGTGTATTCGAAAAGGTTTGTTTACTTATCATTTTTTGTCTACTTGGCGGCATCGCTTTCAGAATGAATTAAATATGGGCCCATCTATACCAGGAACTGTATGAAGCCGAGTTTTATAAACGAATTGATTTTTGTTTGTGGGCTATGGATAAAATAGGGGAAAATGAAAGTTTTTTTAAATATGTACTATTTACGGATAAATCAACATTTTGTTATACTGGTCATGTAAATAGGCATAATTTTCACTATAACAGTGATACAAGGCCACACTTATTTCATACTTTGGACCACCAAAATAGATGGTCTGTTAATGTGTGGGAAGGAATATTGGAAAAAAGACTTGTAGGTCCGTTTTTTTCTGAGAGACATTTAAATGATGCAATGTTTCTTTCATTTCTACAATACAATTTGCCAAAAATTTTTAAAAATATTCCTTCTAAAATTAGAAGAAATATGTGGCTGCAATTGGATGGTGCTCCTGCACATTCTCAAGCAAATGTTAGGCAGGAATTGAATGCAAATTTTTTTCATAAATGGGTGGAAAGAGGAGGTGAACAAAGTTGGCCAGCAAGATCCCCAGACCTAACATGTGTCGATTACTTTTTATGGTGATACATTAAAAATGTTGTATATGACATGCCGCCAACCACTGTCGAGGATATGAAAAAAGAATAAGAGCAGCTTTTTATAGTGTAAGACTACAGATACTAACCAATGTTAAGCAATCATTCGAGAAAAGGGTTCGCCTTTGTATCGAAAATGATGGACGTCATTTTGAACATTTATTAGGTTATTTAATTTTATTATTTTATTTGTTGATTTTTATTTTTACTTTTTGCTGTTACCCGTTCTGCAAAATTTTTATTTTATTAAAATTATTTTTGCTTTTATTTTATTAAAAATAAATAGTAATAGCACAGAAAAATATTAATATTTAGACCCTTGTCTAAAGTAAGTAATAGTATATGAAATTGCAATGATGCACCTACATTTTAAACGATTTTTACCGAACAATATAAAAGTTAGGTATGAAATATCTAATATAAATTGAAATAATATCGAAAGTGATATTATTGTTTTACAAAGAAAAAAAATGTTTACCACACAAGCTAAAATAATGTCAAAGCTACGTCTTGCCCCCTTGATTTTTATAGAACAATTAAGATTTTTGAGCACAAAGTTATAAAACAAAAAATTACTAAAAAATATAGGGTTTAAGAGTAAATAACCCCAACAAATAATGAAATAATTTCTGCTTCGGAATAACGAAAAATATACAGGGTATTCCACTTAAAGTAAGCAAGTTATTTGCACTTAAATGCATGCAATATTATACAGTGTGTCTACCTAAGTTGGCGGCATATGGGAAACTTTTTATAATTCATTTAACGATAAAAATTACTTCTATAAAAAGTTCTGCATAGTCTAAAACCTAAAATGCAACCATCAGATATCAAATTAAATTAGTCATCTGCGAGGTTTGGTCAAAAACGTAATTTTTGCTCAAGACTAAAGTATCTGTATTTTTGCTAATATCGCAAATTGTTATAAAAAAGATGTTTATAATTAAAAATTACTTTCAAATATGCACTTTGATTTATTTCCAAAAAATATATATTTTTTGAATTTTTTTAGCGATAATGGTAAAAATTTAGGTTTGTACATTAGGGCACAATATTTCATGATTTTAAATGTTATATGACAGTTTTAAATAAACTTTTGAATTTAATTATTATTAAAACAAGAAAAATGTACAATGCAATAATGTACAAACTTAAATTTTCTTGATTTTCACAGAATTTTTTTTTTTGAAATAAACAAATTTTTTTATTTGGAAATAATTTAATTTTAAACATCTTTTCTTTATACCAATTTGCAATATTGGCAAGGTACTTTACTCTTGATCAAAAATTACATTTTTTGCCAAACTTCGTATATGACTGACAAAATTAAATATCTGATAATTGCATTTTAGGTTTTGGCCCATGCAGAACTTTTTATAAAGAATAACTTTTTTGGAAAATTAAAAATAAAAAGTTTCCAATATGCCGCCAACTTACGTAGAGACACTTTAATTTTTTAATTTAGTAAATTTTTAATACCCTGTATAATTTTTAGGAACAAAATTAATTTAAGATAATACTACAATGTGTTTTTACCATTTTAACATACTATACAGAGATTATAGGTTGGGTAACTTTTATTAAAATATTGTTTTTATTGTGTATTTTTGAAAAATCCTAATGATCATAAAAACCTTTAATTTTTGGTTAGTTCTGGTTAGTTAGCGATCCCTATCGCTAATAAAACTCACCTTATTTTTGTTTCCACTATCCAAAAATTGACAAATAGACAGGGTGTTCTATTTAAAAAAAAACAAAACTATGATATGTATCTTCCTTTTTAGCACCCTGTATAATTCATAATAATTTTAAATAATGCTCCCAATGCACCCGCATATACCTGCAAAAAATAATTTTAAAATTTTACACTGTTTTTGTAACAGAGATCGAGGCGTATAAGCGTTGTATATTGATTTAAATACACAACGAAAAAATTCTTAAATCTCACATCTAAAAATTTGCAGTAGTCAATGCAAAAAGGAGTTAACATTTTTTTTGTTGTAAAAATGGATGTTACTTTAAAAAGTAATTGTTTTTAATACGTATATAAATAATTTTCTTGATTTACTAATAATATAACATATTCTGTTTATGCCCAATCAAGAAAAACATAATACAAAAAATATACAGGGTGACCATTTAAAAACAAAACAGAGTTAATTTTGGGCACTCCAGGTCATTTAAGAAAAAAGGTCGGACCCGTCAGTTTTTGATTTAGGAAGGAAACATTTCTTTATTACTTTCATCCCCTGATCTGCAACCTTTTAGGAGCGGTGAGACTTACCAACAAAATCTTAAATGGAAGGAGAAGTCGAGGTACCTTATATTGAAACTATTTTAACCCTAATTACTGTCAAGTTTGAAATTTCTGCTATTATTTCCGTTGATATGACAGCTTGTCAAAATTTTGATTCTTATTTATTTAATAATAATAAATTACCTGTAAGAGCGACCTTTTAAAAGGGCATATAAAAAGGATTAAACGATATTTAAAATGAGATATCAATTAAAGGGTGATTTACCGATAAGTTTTAGGGGTGAATCCCACCCTCAACAGAAAGGTTAATTAATATAACATTTTAAAAAGTTTTACCTTCATTAATATCTGAAATACCCCACAATTACAACCAAAACAGGACACTTGGTACATTTATAATGCAACACCAAGTAGACGATATATTTGTAAATAAAAATGACACTTATTTTTTCATCATGGTTTTTCAAAATATTTTGCCTCACACATTACATCTGAATGTTCATTTTTGTAGGCAGACCGGTCATTTGGGCATTTTATTAAAATAACTTAGAATATAAAAAAAACATAGTCAAATAAATAACACAGTATTGTTTTCTTGGTTGGAAATATATTTTTAAAAATTAAAATACAATAAATATGGCATGTTTGTAAAACACAACTGGTAATATTGCACTACACACTATGAGGTATCTTAAAGTTATTAGGTAGTTATAATAATAAAGATTTAGACAAGACAATAAGTTACCCAATTATAATCGTTTAGGTAAAACATCCAAAGGCATTTTTATCACTTATTTCCTAATATTTTATGCCAAGTTTGGTTTATTTTTTTATTTTGAGTGTATAAAATAATAATAAAAAAAAATAATTAAAATGCAATTATAAATTACTTAAGGGATCTTTTAGTTTCATCAAAAGGCATTTTAAATTTTTACATTATAATAACACCTAAAGAAAAAACCTTTTAATTTTTTTAAATATAGTATTACCTTTTAAAAATGTATTTTATATGATTGTATAATTATCCAGTAAATACTTTTAGGGGCCCCTTAGCATTAACTATTTTATAATTTTATAGTTTTTGTTTTAAATTGCGTTTAATATGTAAATTAAGAAAAAAAGTAAATAATATTTTTTCATTTTCTAAAAAAAAATAGCACTAAAGGGGCATAGGTTATAGCATTAAAAAATATTATAATAAAAACTTATTTTTACGTTTTTTTTTTTATTTTAAAAAGCTTTAAAATACTATTCTTTGTTTAAAGTAGTAGTAAACGGTTTTTTTCTTTTCTATATTACTCCTTTTTCAAATTTATTCACCGCAGCTATTTTTAATTAAAATAATTTACCATAACCAAATATCAAACAAACTTTAAACTATTTTATAATGTTAAAATATCTTAGGCAAAGCAAAAATTGAGACACGTATAAAGGTCTAGCCACACATATCCGCACCAAGGCCGCAACGAGCCCGGATTCACAATGATAGAGGAAAGTAGAGTATATTAATTAGGAAAAATTTAAAAGCACTTTTCATGCTCTTAAAAATATAAAAAAAAACATTTTTTCAAGCTAAGTTCATTATTTTATGTATGTAAAAGGTTATTCTTTACCTACACGTATAAACTTGGGAAATTATGGCTTAGAGCAAATAATGGCGAATAACGAAAAAAAAGTGGATAAAATATTTTTAGTTAGGGAGATAATTAATTATTTTCAATTAAAAGAAAAAGAAAACTTTAATTTTGAAGACAAATATTAACTTATAATGAAACATAAGGGCAGTTACCTATATTTTATATCAAAAATAACTTGGTATAAAAATTTTAAGCCATAATTTTATCTCTAATCACGTAAAAATACACTTACAACAACCACGACTAATAAAGAGTACTAGCTGGCATACAAAACATTACCATGACTTGTTTGTTGATTTAATTATTACAAAAAACAAAAAATTTAGCTGATCATTCCGTAACAAAAAATATTCTACCATGTTTTCTTTCATTACTTGTGTTAAGAATATCCCTGTATATCTCCTTGTTTAAATATTTTTCCCTTTTTTTTACGTATCCGCTTATCCCTGCCCCTTTTTATTTAAACTTTGAATATTGTATAGGTAAAACTGTGTTACCATATTTGTGAAGATATATTTTACGATCAGGTGTAATTTAAAATATTATATAACACTTATAACAGACTTATATTACTGCAATTTTATTAAATACAAACTTTTTGCACCGCATCCCCTACATTTTACTAGCGAAACGCACGGTTGCGGTTATGTGTAGTCAGACCATACCGGCAGCGACGCGATGCACAACACGTTATGTGTAGTCAGACCAAACCGCGAGCGACGCGATGCACAACACGTTTTTTTGTAACTTAATAAAATTAAATTATACAGCGTAAATGGACTAGCGACACATCTACTTAAAAACGAGTCGATTTTGTGGTACTGGCACAGTTACTCGAATCGCACGCCTTAGACGCGTGTCAAGTTGCTGCTTGCTTGCTGCGGCTATGTTTAGGTTGTAGCGGTTTTGAGCATAAGTAATAGCTCGGCTCGACTAAAGCAGCCTTATAAATAATACTGTGTAAAGGTGCTTTTGTCGCGCTGCTTTATTCTCCTCGCCCAGCACAGCTCCAACATTACCTTTGGGTTAAGTTATTTTAGATTTTTTTTAAATGCCATAAACTCTACACAAAAATCTATTGTGGTCTAATATTTAATTGGATAAATAATTTGGTATGATAAATAAAACTTAATTCAAGAGGCAATTTTGCCTTAAACTTTCAAAATTTATAGTATCTTGTTTATATTATTGTTTCTTTAAAACAAAGGCTACTTAATGATGTCCGTGATCGCTATAGGTGGTGTAGTGAGCTGGATGATGTGCTTTTCCGATTTTGGTTACTATTGCATTAAAACCGTTATGAGGATCAGCAGTATAGTGAACAGTTCTTAAGGTACCATCAGGTTCTGCAACTGTGTACGAGCCTTTAACAACGTCACCATCTCTGGTTTCTTCTTGCGACTTGTAGTCGCCTGTATAAAAATCTTCTACCCCATATTTAAATTGATATTTTGGATGTGCCTATAAAAAATAATCTTATTAGATTTATTGTAAAAAAGTATACAAATGCATTTCTGGTATGACCCGTTTTTTTTTGAACGAATCAATTTAAAAAAGTTAAACTTAGGGATGTAAAATTAATGTATAAAAACTATATCTTAAAGTAAAAATGACAGATGAAAATTTCAAGATAGCTTCTGGGAGCCATGTTGATAAAAAAGTTAAATAGAAAGGGAGTTCTTGTAATACATGATTTTAAGCTCCTGACGAGTACTTTATAACCTTAGAATATAAAGTCAATACCTCCACTTAATACAAAATGGCGCAACTTTCTATAATTATCTAAATACCTGATCTGGATGGCCATATTTTATAAACTTAAAAAGTTAGATGTACCTAATGTGGTGTTTTCTTGGAGCTCTTTTAAAGATCTTTTTAATGGTGATACTGGTGATAAAATACAAAGTAGAAAAAAAAGTATATATATTTTTAATAAAGCACTCTGTATATTATATTAACGTTAAAAGGATTTTAAAAAGTGCTTTAAGAAAATACCACATTAAGTACATCTAACTTTATTAGTTTTGAAATATGGCCATCCAAATTAGGTATTTGGGTAATTTTTAAAGTACAACAGTTTTGTATCAGGTAAAGGTATCGATTTTATATTTTAGGGTTATAAAGTACTATCTTTTCATTTAACTTTTTTTCCAAGATGGCACCCAGCCGCCATCTTAAAATTTTTATCTCTTAATTTTACTTTAAAATATAGTTATTCCGCATCCATTTCATATCCCAAAGTTATTTTTTTAAATTGATCAGTTTTACAAATAAAAGGAGGGGGGATTAAAGAAATGCATATTAAAAATTTCAAAATACAACCCTTATATATTATATAATTATTTTGCTTAAAAATCCTAGTTTAATCTTTAGCGTAGTTTAATAAAATATATGACGAAATTGTATTATTAGTTTTTAGCGGAAGTATCGAAAGAGAAAGGTAAATAATAATAATAATGTTTAAGGGTAATTCTCTGTACAATACCTTTAAACATTTACATGTAATAATTGTTCTGTGTTTAAGTATTTTACGGGGCATCCCAATTAAAACGAGTCACCCCCCTTATAATTCCGTTATATCCCCTCTCCTCACCAACACAAACGTCAAAAAGTTTAAATCGAAAAGGGAGTTAAGCGATCCTGATCTTAAAGTATTTTAAATTCATTAGTTAGTTAAAATCGGTTAAGTCGGTTCCCAGAAAATTTTCGCGTTAATTATGGGTGTTCTAGCCGGTGGCACCCTCTTTAATTTTTGTATTTATTTTTTGTTTTTAATTGTGAATAAGATTTTTTAAAATATTGATATTTCTAATATTACCAAAAATTTAAACTCAGGAAATGCAATTAACATAAAAAAAGTTATTGTTTTTTTTAATTTTTAAAATTTAAGCTAGGCCTACCAAATTTATTTAAATATTTATATTGTATAAATTATTATTATTTAATCATTTTTAATTTAAATATTAGTTAATTTTTTATTTTTATTTTTTAACTTCATTTTTAACTTGACAACGGTGACAGACTTGCCACCAAAACGTCGTTTTTAATTAGAATTTTTGGGGGTTTTTCTTTTATTTTGTTATTCTGTTATTTTGTAAACCTGAAGAATTCATTTTTTAATGCGCCATATTAAGAAATTCTGGGAAAATTTAACAAGCAGCGAAACCAACTAATGATCTCCAAAGATGGAAACCTTCCTTATTTAAATGTAAAGAAGAGCTTCCTAGTAGAAACTTGCTTATTTTTATTGTGTCAAGAGGTGTAAGAAATCGAATTCCGTTTATTTAGTAGCATGACCGTGATGCAATGCTCACAAAGCGTGAAGATCTCGAGAACTTCTTAATTTGGAAAATTAAATATTTATCCACCATTTAATCAATTTCTTTTATACAGGATGTCTTAAATTTGGTGCGCATCATTAAAATTATGCACACAGTAGAAGATACAGAGTTGGTTAAATTAGAGCAAAGTTGTGCATTTTAATGGTGCTAAAAAAATACAACGGGTCTAAAATTAATAAAAAAAATTGCGGAACAGTTATTCTTTCCAAGTTTATTTAACAAACACATTAAAATACTTGTGAAAATATTTTCAATTTTAGAAATTAACGCTAATTATTATGATCAGACGTTTAGTCTTCTAGCAACTAGTTTTGATTTGTGACACTTGTGTCCAGAATGTGCGTTAATAAATCTTAAAAAATAATTATTAAAAAAATTCAATATTAATTGCAAGAATAGAAAACCAAACTTGACTATTAAAATTTGTTTTGCACTAAGATAGTTTAAAATTATTCTGATACGGAGCTAACAACAATGCCAATTCGCCCAATTTTAAAAACTTATAGCCTTCGTTAATTGTCTAACTTTAACTTTTTTATATAAAGTAATAACATTATAGTATTTACATCATCACGTTTCTGAACACCACAATAAGTTGCATGTAACAGGTAAACACGAAAACTCTGAGGTAGTGTTGTTTCGTGGAATATAAATGATCATTTTGCCTAACTTATTGTATGTTATTCTTTAAAGTAAAAGGGCTTGGTGTAGTTTAAACAACAAATTAGTCACGAAATAGTAATGTTCATTTCATGAATTAATTCTTATGTGAGTTAAGTTGGTTTTTTTGTGTAGTAATATCTTGATAAGATACAGACCTCTTTAAGGTCGCCATTCTATTACACATACGATCTTAAGTAGGTATGTAGGTATTCATAAATTAAATATTGGCAACCAAAAATATTGCGTTTTTTTACTTTAATATAGTTTTATATAAATTATCTTTTCCTTTAAAAAATTTTATTTTTTACCTAAGACAATATTTTCTTTTTATTTTGAAATTGTCTTTTCTCAGTAGCTGGACAACGTAGGTCTCAATCATTAAAATAAACTTCTATGTAAAAATGGCATCTTTAAATTACTTTGGAATATTTTAATATTTAATCGGATTTGCAAAAAAATAGAGCCTCATAAAAGTATAGAGGCTTAAATATGTAAAAAACAATCATGAATGTCCAAAAACATAAATTTACAAAAAATTACCTAAAACTATTAATTATTTTAAATAATTTTAAAAATATTTAAGTAAGTAGATATACTGTTATGAGTCAAATTGCCTAAAAAAGACACCTGGGCCCCGATTTTTGACCTAGGGGGAAGAAATTTTTTTGGAAAAGTATTTTGTTTGCCCCTATTTATTACTATTAAAAGTAAGTAATTTGAAAAGAGAGGATAGAAACCTTTTCTATTAGAAATTTCTACTGCCCAAGTCAAAAATCGAGGCCCTTAATACAAAATTTAGAAGAAAAATTACTATTTGTTTCGTCGTGTAATTTTTTTCTTAAGGTTTAGTTCTTGTTAAAAATTGGGTTTTCAGGTATATTTTGCTACTTACTTTTGAATAATTACCTTTTGCCTCTTCAAAACATACAAAAAAAATATTAAAAGTTAAGTTTACTACTTATTAACACATCATTTTTTTTCTCGTGTGTCACTTTTTAATGTAAGACAGTTATATTGTTGTATTATTATGGTACATCAGCATGAACATCTACAAAGCCAAATGTATTTATCACACGACCAAAATACACAGGTCTTTTAAAAGTATCAAAGACGTTGAAAAGTGTTGCCAGAGATGTTTTGTGTATTTGAGTCCTCGACTTCTTAACATGTTCTATAAAGAGGTAAAGGTTGATAATAATAATGAGTTTAATACTAAAATAAAAAGTGTATTTTTAAAGGTAGAGCAGACTTGTTCTCAAGTTTAATAAAATAATCGAACATATGACGTTAGGGCTCACAAGATTTGTCCTTTGTTTGGTTTGGGTGATTTTGTTTTACTGTATCGCCCCTTTTCTTATATTCATCGAAATAATTAAGTGCAGTGTATTTTGATTCCAATGGGTATGGGTATAGAAAGTAATGTAGAAAAATAATAGAGTAAAACTAAATTGGTAAATAATAGAATTTTTAAAAGTAATAAAAATTTCATTTTGAGTTTTCCTTAGATGCTGCAACTATGCGATACAAGTAAAGAGCATTCTCACACTAGTCTTATAAGAGACTTTAGTGAATTATTTTTAAATTTATATCAAATATGAGAAACCTAGTTTCAAAATGTACAAGTTTTATTATTTTTTTCAATAAGATAGATGTTGCATTAGTTCTGCGCTGAATTTAAATAAATTATTTTTACCCCAAAGAAGTTCATTTCCAAGGCATACTTGGCATAAAAAAGTGTGATTAGTTTAAAACTGTACAATATCCAGTTATTATTAAGTTTCAAATCGTACAATCTCCTAACTTGTCAAAGAAGGCATTACGTACTGTTTTAAATGTAAAATTAATTTTGTACAAACCCAGTAAAGCATAGTAGAGAAAAATTATAATGAAAAAATATACAGACTGTCCATGTCCATGAATAAGGTTTACAAAAGGACAAATGAATTTAAAAAAAAAAAAAAAAAAAGTTACACCTAAATGTGATTCACGAAGGGAAAAAGTTAATTTTGTAAGCAGGGTTCGCAACCAATTTTAAAAACAATTTTTATTCCAAGAGTAAACAAACTTTAGTTTTTATATTTATGCAAAATGTCATTTAAATAATTTATTAAGGACAAAGTTTGTAATCTAATGTAATTAAATAAACTTAATAATTTGGCAAAAACGCCTTAATCATATTCGTTTACTGCTGAAAAATTGTATTGTGTATAAATTTGGGAAAAGCAAATGTTTAAAAAGTTAATTATAAGAATTTTTAGGCTATTTTATAAAAAAACAGTAGGAAATTATTTAATTTGTAATAATACCAGAATCAGTTTTATGAAAGTTTTCGATACTCGTTAAATAAATGAAGACATTTAAAACGCTATTTTAATTAAGTCTACCAAAGGCATAGGACAAAAAAAATAAATTTAACTAGTGCTGAAATAACCTATAAGTAAATTGCTTAGAAAAACAAGTTGTGGGGAGAATCATAGAGAGTTAAAAAAAAAAGAAAATAATATTGGAGTGTGTTTTATGGGGAGTGTGAGACCCTTTTTTATGGTCCTCAAAAACAGGGCATCAGATCTCTTCGGCACCGTTTATAACGTATTACATAAAATTTTTACGTTAATATCTATGTAACTAAAATATGTATTTTAATAGAATAAAACATTTTTTTTTAATTTTCAAAGTAAACAGTCTCCAGCAATGGGTTTCATAATATACAAACTTCAAATCTTTTTTTGTAAATAGCTTTGTAAAAGATTTTTTTTCTAAATACTCATATAGTATTTTTAGGCCATGACTACATCCAAATTTTTAAAAAATATTTAGTTAAACGTTTTTTTAGGTTTTATAAAATGAGGTAAAACTGGAGAATTTACACTTTGAATCTAGCTCCCTTATATGTGCAGAAATATTTGTACTGAATTATTTATAATTTATTTTGCCCATTTAATTCTTATTTTTAAAATTGGTAATTTTGATTTTTAGTAATATAATAAAATTATTATTATTTATTATTATATAATATAAACTGAAGTTTTAAGGTTTCCGTACTTCTTGCTCATACATAATCGTAAGGTAATACCGGCCTAAACAGATACATTAAAATAACGAATTATCCATTTACATTTCCTGCCAAAAATCTTATAATGGTGACAAGTCTATGCTAGAACCACTTTTATCCAATCCCCAAAAAAGGGGCTTGTAGCACCCGCCAAAGCAACAAATTTTTTTAAATTATTTAATTATTATTTGTATATTTTAATTAATCGAATAAACGTTTAGACATATTTTTTAACTTAAAAAAAAATAGAAACAAAAGTTGAGTAAATCGTAAAATTAAAATAGGCCGGTAATACATTAATCAAAGGTAAATGTAAATTATTTCTAGTTTGTTTGCTTCGTATTTTTAACAAGAACCATTTATGATAAAAGATATAATATGTACTTGTAGTACATTCTGTCCTTCATAATTAATCTATTTATCATTACATTTAAACACTATTTAAAAACATTTTCTTTTTCTAAAAAGCAAAATGTATTTAAAAAGCAAGTAACAAAAAAACAAAATTGTCAGTCGTCGCAATATCAGACGAATGTATTGAGTTCCAACAAATAATGAAATTCAAAAGAAAAAAAAATTAAAAGAACGATAAATATTACAAAAAGAAATATAAAAAGAAAAAAATCAGAAAAAAAAGTTAAATCAAACAATTCCAAAAGAGCTTTACTATGTTGTCTTCTAAAATGGTTAAAATTATTTCCTAGACTTTGTAGAAAAAAACATTTTATACACGTTTAACACTAAACTCATGAAAAAAATTAAAGGCATTGGAACGGTCCTTTTCAAGAATTTTTAATTTAATTTGTTTTAAACAAAGTTTCGTTGTTTGTTATTGTTACAGAAATTCAAAATATGAAATAATCATTAATTTTTATAAAATTTCTAAATTTTATGCAAATGTACCATCGTGACAAAAAAAACTTAGCCTAAAATCCAAGTAGAAAAGTGTCACGTGGTCTATTAGAAATCAATTTTTTTATATTAATTTTTTTTACGTTGCTGTCATAAAATTACATTGCATTGACAACATTAGAACATAATACTCTAATAGATCAGGAGATAAAACTAGATTTGGTTTTCCCAATTTTTTATGGGCACGATGGTACATAATATAATTATATTTTTTTAATAAAGGTATTAAAAAACCTTATCCTTTTATTACTTTTTTATCATAAAACACAATTATTTCTAATAAGCCGGTATTAAAATAAGCTTAGGTCGGCTTTAGACGTTAGATTTATTCATTTTTTAATAGGCCGGTAATGGTATAAAGGTACATATTATTTATTTTTTTATTTTTATCGATAATACACATACCCTGTGAAATAATAAAGTTACACAAAATTTAAAATATTTACAATATTAGCAGATAAATCTAAAGTTTTCTAAACTAGGCCGGTAATACTCTATTTTTCCGTAATATTAAATAAAACACCGCACAACGAATCGAATAATGCATATGTACAATTTTGGTTTAGATTAAAAACAAACCTATAAATCTTTACCCTTGGCAATAAACAACAAGCAAATAAAGGTCGTTAACTTAATTACTTACGTAATAATCTACTTCTGTTTTAATAGCAGGCGCCGCATAGACCAAATGTCCCTCGTGTCCTCCTCCATATCCTATAAGTCCTGCACTTACACAGGCTATCAGCACGGATAGAGCTACAATCTAAAATTACAATTCATTAACGGCATATTACCTATTAAACAAAAAAAAACGGGTGACAAAAAAACTGTTTTTCTAATATTTTCTTATCCAATCTTAGTATAATATATTATTTTATCAGATACCATTTTTAATCAAATTTATTCCACCTTAGGTGGCCACTTAGTATGGTACTTCCTGTGGGAGACATTCTGATACTTAAAAACACAAAAACACCTTTCATAGTTTTTAGAATGTAAATTTTATAAGTCATTTCTAATGAAGCCTGCATAAAATTTTATAACTTAGATAGTTAAAAAATAAATGGAACTGAAAATATGTAAATGGCAACACATTATTTATTTGAATAAAAAAACAAGAGCACATATCAAAAACACATTATTTGGTTTGGATACATAAACCAAAATATTTAGAAACGAATCCCCCCTTTATAGTCTAAGTTCCGGCTATATGAATGGACCCCTCATCCTTTTTCTGATGAAAATTTGTTTTTAACAATAAAAGTTATTTACACATAAATTTCCGGGGGTTGGTATACTATATCTCTGGCTGATATACTGTATTTAAAAAAAAGACATAAATATGGTCATATTTTTTCTTAATTTATATAAATAAAATGTTTAAAGTAGTACGTATTTACCGTCATTTATTAAAAAAAAATCAAACACGTAAATACAGATTTTTTTATTACGAATCTAATGGTATATTACGAATCTAATGGTATAGGGTTGGCTTTTAAAATCCTGGGCTAAGTTGGGGTTGGAGCAATTTAAAAACATTTTAAGGCTTAAAAGGATAATAAGGTACCTTTTTTTAGAAAAAGTGGTACGCCACTGCATTTTTCAAAAAAATATAAAAATACTCGTTTTATTTAGAACAAATTAAATTTCTTGACTTTTTTGTTTATTAAACGGTTTTTGCGTAAATAAATAAAAACCATTTTTGGCATGATCAAATTCCAATCTAATTAAATAATAAATAAGAATACAAACTGACTGGTTTATATTTTTTTACGCGAAAACCGTACATCCAACAAACAAAATTCATAAAATTAAATTTGTTCTAAACTAAACAAGGACTTTAAAAATAATTTTTATTTTAAAAAATGCAGTGGCGTACCATTTATTTTAATAGTTACCTTAATAACTTTATGAAGCCTTAAAACTTTAAATCGCGCAAACCCTAACTTAGCCCAGGAATTTAAAATCCAACCCTGTGGTGTCATTATCTACAATCCTATAAGCTTTATATTTATATAAATTTAAGAAAAATGTGACGGTATTCATGTCATTTTTTTAAATTTTAATTACACTGTATCAACCCAAAATATGGTTTGCCAACCCCCAGGCAATTTATTTATTAGTTGTTAAAGAAAAACATATTTTATCAAAAAAAAAAGATGAGGGGTCCAATTATGCAGCTGGGTCTTGTACTATTAAATCTATGTTCAATACAGGGCCATTAAAATTCTTAGTAACATTATATCGACTCTTGCAACACTTTTGGTAAAATCTTAAGTGGTATTATTATAGCTTTAGTGAAAATGTTTAAAATATTCATTTGTTTTCTTATAAAACTACATGTGTGGTTGTTTGGGCATTCTCAATATCCAATTTTTTTATAACCAAAAAGATATACCGTGTGTCTACGGATGGACCTAACTACACCTGTATTTTATTATTTATACAAATGTGTGCTTTATCTTAAATGCTAAAAGCTATAATAAAAATCGCGTTTAAATATGCAGGATAGTTTAAAATCGCAAAAAAATAAAAATAATAAAAAATTAAAAAAAAAAAAACACGAAAATATAGTTTTTAAACTACCTAATTAAAAAGTAATCCAAGGTGGATATTTTTCTATTGTTTATGGATTTAAAAGAAAATTAAGGTATGTGTAAAAAAATATAATAAAAACATTAATTACAATTTAGTGAAAAAAAAATGTTTTTTAGAATAAAAGTATTACAAAGAATCTCCTAATGATTTGATGAAAATTTTAGTTTGGCAAATAAACAAAAAAAAAACGGGTATCAATATTTTTTAACTGCTTATTTAATTATAATTAATATGTAACAGAAATTTAAATTTTTGTTTATAACTTTGTTACATTTTGGGTTACTATTTACATACATTTTAACTTAATAAAGCTTGCATATGAAAAAAAAATCATTATTTCTAAAGAAAAGACCAGTGTTTTTTTTCCAAATAGTCATAAGCGATAAGAAAAATGTCTATAAGACTTTTTTAATTGCTTTTTAATTAGGTAGTTTTAATATATATATATATATATATATATATATTTCTTTCAATGTTGATTATAACTTTTAGCATTTCAGACAAACTGAAATTTTTAATGAGATTTTTTGTATTTCGAGATAATAAAAATAAACAATTTTACAGTCCGTCCGTCAAAATACCGTTTATACGTATTACCATTAACTTGTAAATTGTGTTTTATATCAAATATTAAAAATACCTGGTAAACTAGTAAGGATAGACAGATTTAATTTTTATAATACAAAATAGGTATCTGATGACAAAGTCACAACGAAAAAGATCTAAATCGATATGTTTTTAATGAAGTAAATGATAGGCCGTTTAGTGATTTCGTTGTGACTCGGAATAGGAATGTGTGAGTAAAAGTGCGGGCTTTTGATTTAATATAATGTAATTATTAATAACGACACTATTTTAAAATTTCTTGCAGGTGCACTACAACTATAAAATACAAGATGCACAGTATACATTGTACTAAAATTAATACAGGGTGTTTAATAACTACGATACAAAACTTTAATTTTTTTTAATATCATTTAATGAAAAAACTTGCCATGTACAAATACACGAAATTTCTTTTTATTTTTAAGATACTAGACGTTAAAGTTTTTTTAAGAAGTTGGTAGTTTATTAATATCCCAAAAACGATTTAACTGAAATTTGGTACAGTTTTTTAAAGTATCAATGGGCTTTTTTAGCATTAACCAATTTAAAATTATTTAATGGTGGCGTTTTACCGAGCACTATAGTCAATATTATTTAAAAAAAAACAGTACCTCATTGACATTTTTAAACTTTTTATATGTATATATTTTTTACTTGAAGGTTTTTATTGAAAGGTGATTATTCTTCCATTTACATGGGTCAAAACTATTTATTTTTTTATTATTGAATTTTGTTTGTTTTTGTTTATTTATAAATACTTTTTAGAATGATCTAAACTGTTTTTTTTATAAAACAAAAAACACAAAAAAACAGGGAAAGAAAGAGAGAAAAAAGAGAGAGAAAGAGTGAAAACCACATAAAAAATTATTTTAGGCATATTTAAAATATTTATAATATATCTGCTTAAAAGATTTCGCTGTATCTTAGAAATTGTGCCAAACCGGACATAGTACCTAACATGTTTATAGAAACGTTTTCTTATAAAACAACATAAGAAATCACTCATTAAAGTTTCGTACCGCAGTAAAATATATAGAAAGTAAATAGAAATTTAGTATTTCTTGTTTCATAGGACTAAATTTTACCTTACTTTTAATTGCACTTGATATTCTAGACCTAATTTTAAATTTGAAAACAATGGCAAATTTGTCGCCATAAAAATATAATTTTTCTAAAAAAATTGTGAATATACAATAATTAATTAAATGTATTTTAAAATTAAAAGTTCTAGGGTCACGGTTTTTTAAAGTTATTGTTCATAAAACTATTTGCCAAGCCAATCTTGCGAAAAATATTTAGGTAGTTTAATCGATTTCAATTTGTAGGTCAAGTGTTATACGGCTAAATTATTTTCTGAAGAACTTACATTAAAACCAGAACAAAATTTTACTAATAATAAAGTTTGACCTTTTCTATCAGTTTAGACAACCAGTTTGTGTGCCAGAATTTTATTCGCTGTTATACAGTACAGGGTGTCTAAATTTGGTTGCACTTGCAGGGTATCTTAGATATTATTAAGCTGCGTCCAGACTTTTAACAATTCTCGAAAGATCCGTTCAAAAAAACCAACCTATTTCACGCTCTTTTGATGCAAAACACCGACATGCTCTGAATCACCGCGGAATCATTCCCCAACCCCCTTGGAACGACGTGAATTCCGTCCACGTCTACGTCCGCGCTATGTGGGGCGCTATTCGGCGCGGCGAATTGTTGCAAGTCTGGACGCAGCATTAGGGATAGAGACTTGCGGTTTTTGCGAACTGGTGCAACTTTTTAATGAAACGAAAAAAGACACTAAAAGATTTTTCTTGGCCCCCTTTGTTTTTTACATACAGGGTAAAATTAATTTGTTTTCATATTTGGACCCCTCTCGTATTTAAGTTGTCTTGTAACTTAGAACAAAAGTGAAAACTGATGTTAGCAGATATTTTTACGTGGAACACAGTGGTGTAGTTGGATTTTTTTAAAAATAATATTTTTTGAGATATAAATCAAACATATGATTTTTCTGATGGAACACCTTGTATATTTTTATTTATTATATTATAGAGATTTATAACTTTTGAAAAGTATATACCTTATAATTATTTTTTAATTTTTAGATCTGAAATTAATGATTTTAATTTTTAGAATTAAATTTTTCATAGTGGGCCTTAATATAGACTTTATGACCAAAGAATAAATTTAGCCCCAAGTTCATAATTTATTACCTTTAAAAACCTCAGTTTTAACTATATTATGTCGCCCAGCATCCCTATTCACCCTTCGGTTCCTCAAGTTTTTCTATAATTAAATGATTTAATTAAAAACTAAACATTTTAAATCTTCACTGTCAATTTTAGCCACTGTTTTGAGTTTAAACACAGTGGCGCTGATTTAAAATATTCATTTGTTAACTAATTAATATGTTAACCAACTTGACAAACCAAGGGGTAAATAGAAGTGCTGGACGAAGTAAAATATAAAATAAAAAATTTAAAATAAGATTTTGTTGTAAAATTTAAACAAATAATGTTTGGTTCATATCTGGGAAATATAAATGTTTTATTAAATCTAATAAATCTTTTATTTGTAAAAATGTCTACCTATATTAGTTTTTACTTTTGTTCTAAGTTTTAAGACAACTGAAATACGAGGAGGGTCAAAATATGGGAAAAAATAATTTTGCCCGTATATTAGAAATTAAAAGGGCTAGAAAAAATATTTTAGTGTCATCTTTTGTTTTATCAAAAAGTAGCAACAGTTTGCAAAAAGCGCAAGTCTTTATCTCTAATATTAACCAAGATACCCAGCAATTGCAACGAATTCGGGACACCTTTATTTTTGAACGGATCACTTTAAAAAATTTTAACTTTGGGATACAAAATTGATTCGTCAATACCATGTTTAAAAGTAAATCTCCCAATTTTTTTTTGTATCTTGTTTATTTTAGGAGAAAAAAACAATAAAATTCACTTAATTGCATATTTTTAGACCATAGAAAAAGCACTGTAAAGACATTAACTAAAAGTTTTTTTAAATTTTTATTAGCAAATATGTAACACACAACAATAAATACGTATTTGTATATTAAGTCTAACAATTTTTACTAAAATGGGTGTGTAATTTTTTTTTGTTTTTTGAAAACTTTTAAACTTTTAAAACAAAAAATTCCGGACCCATCTTAATTTAATTTTTTTATATTTTCTTATGTAGAATATGCTCTTAAATTTCCTTAACAACATTCTTTAACACGGTGTACCATGCGACACTTTATAAACACGACAGAATATTTAATTCGAACAATATATGTAACACTACACACCTGAGCGAACATTTTGGTCTAATTAGATTACTGTAAGCACTAATAAAACTTGACTGATCGGGGATTTTCATACCCTGCTTTTATATGAAAGAACCCAAACCACTGCGCTTACTGTTATAATTACCTAAAAAAATAAAAATAAAGAGTACATTTGTATACACGACGTAATGTTGGAAAGTCAATTGCGTTATTGCGACAAACAATATAAGTTTTCGCATTTAAAATTTTCTCCGCTATTTTCTTTAAAATAAAATTTGCCATTGAATGGGTATTTTTAAAACTTTTAGAATTCCTAAATTTAAAATTCTGTTGTACAAAAATCCAACTATTGCAGTTTCAAATGTTTTAGATTCATGTCAGTGTTGATTTCCTTATTGCTTAAAGTATTTTTTAAATTAGCCTGTTATAAGTGAAATATTTAAGTTGATCCTACATTTTTCAAAATTTTATTAGATATATAGTATAGGACAATTTAAACTTGCACACTTTTTAAATAACAATAACTTTTTATTTGTAAATTTGTTGTAAAAGATGGGGGCAATCTTTTTTATTTTTAAATTGTTAATGGGTAGATGAAACTTTTTTGTCTTCTTTAAAAATCAAAAATATTAGGTTACCATAGTTCCTGAATTGAATGCTGACACTACTTAACAGTAAAGTAATTAAAATTTAACGTTTTAGCCTAATTGTAGATAAATTAGATTTCTTTTGCAACAAAGTTAAATGCATCATTTTAGAAAAATTACTGTTAGTCCGGTCCTGTCTAAATCTATTTAATCTAAAGTTCTATTGCCAATTGGCTAGTATACCTTTACTGGAGAATGAAAATAATAATATTTGGTATTTACTTTTCTTAAAAGAATTTTTAGTTTAGTCTTGGTTACTTGGATGTCAACATACCAAAGAAAAACTATCTTCATCAAAATTTTTTTATGTTCATATAAGCAGGTGAATAAAATATTTTTGGACATTTTTTCTATCTATATTTTTTAATCTTATTTTGGGCATATGAAATAGTCCGTTAAAGTAACAAAAAGTTCTATGTATCCTTCTTATAGTTTATTACAAAATAAAAAAAAGCATGTTATCCTGCACATGATTCAATAATTATAACAGAAACCTCATCTGAAGTACACTTACAAAGCTTACTTGATTATACAGCTTCGAGATTGATTGAGTATTTGACAGGTGTAATTGAAACTGTAGAACTAGATAGACGAATAAGTTTACAAATAATAGTAAAACGTAATTTAAGCAGAAAATTAATCTGACTCCGACGAAAATTTATTTTAGAGTTCGATGGTCCCCGTACAAATTATTTCTAACAGAAACAAAAAGTCAGTTGGAAAAATTTAGCTTTTTTCACCTCGATTTGGTAAGTATAAGATTTGTTGAAGAATCTATGGGCATAACAAAAGAAGAAATAAATTACGTCGAGGAGCAAATTTTAATATATAGGTTAAAAGTAATTTAAAAGTTATTGCCAGAGTATATAAACTAAACATATATGTATATATCTTAATATCTCTGGTATCTCATGACCTCTACACTGCACAAAATACTGGTTTATGGTACTTCTATATTAAAAAGTGTTCTATTGCCAATAGGCCAGCTATTAAAAGTAACCGCTGATCTCGAAATAATCACATTAGGTTCTATCGACAAAACTGTGCTCGAAAATTTTACAGGAAAATATATAATGAAGGTCTTATAGATAAGTAATTATTAACATTAGATCCTTTTTAATTAAAAATAAGATCGAAAACTGTAAAAAAACAAGAACATTTTCCAAGAAAACATTAGACATGTTAATTCCTGATAACCCATTACCCAATAGCAGATCCAAATATTACAGATAGTATTTTAGAAACGAAAATAAAATCAGAGATTGAGTCTAATAGTGAGTTATTATTGTGAATTCAAATTAAGGAGCACAGTGTTACAATTCGGTCAATCAGCTGATAAAAATGGGTATCTAGATTCAATTTGGCGAAGAATATTTACATAAATTACCTGATTAGTTATTACATTTTACGAAAAATATTACGCATCATTGTCTGACAACCTAAATAACATAAAGCAGAATAATAGTCAGTGTTTCAAGAAACTTTATATATAGCCATAAGTGTAAGTTTTTCGTTATTTAAACTTGAACTGCAGATAAACCAAAACTCACTTCGCGCGTTTTGCTTTATTGCTGAAATTTAACGAAATCCATGATGGCAACCACATAAACGCTTAACACTCATTGTAGACTAACTATTTTTTATTTTTATTGCATTCATCCCATAAATTATTAAAACTCTTTAAAAAATAGAATATTAACTGCAACAACAGAAAGCAAAACTTGAATATGAAATGTCATGTTCTAAATTTGCAACGTTGCCAAGTCACTTAATTTTAGTTTTCAATCTTATGAGTATCTGTCGGACTAAAGTTTTAAAAAATGTTCATTGGTGTTAAGTCGTGGATCAGTAGTATTTTTATTATTCGTTATTTTTTAACTATTTTTTAAATAATATCAAGAGTTCGTTTAAATTATATTTTTATGTTATTTAGGCGAGAACTACATTTTTTGTTTTTTTACACTATATATTTAATTGCCATTTTCCTAAAGTTTCTTTTAGCATGTACGAGTATTCTGGCGGGAATTAATTTCTTATATTTTTTACACCTTATTTTTATTTTAATGATAATTTTTATTGTTATTATTTTTTATCAACAGTATTATTATATATACATACGGGAAGCGTTTTTTAACTTACAATGACTATATTTTTAAAGCACCTCTTTTATAAGCTTATAAAAATACTTTTTACTGGTCATAAAAAGGTGGGGTTAAATCAAATAATACCCTTACATTTTGGAAAAATTATAGTATATTGTTTATAAAAAATACCAAAAATGTACAATTAAATTAATATAAATCTGTCGCACAAGCGCGTCATAACCAAGACCAATTTCTAAAATTTTTTTCTCGCAAAATTCAGGAACATAACTAACCAGAACTTTTTATGTGAGCGGCTTAGCTCTACAGGTAGTACTATTTTAATTATTTAATTATTTTTAATTAAATTTAAATTAACCTAATTGAATTTTTTCTGGTATTCTTTATAAATAATAAAATATGATTTTTCTAAAATTTAGGTCTAGTGTTTGATTATTTTCCAACTTTTTTATGACAATTGCAAAGCATTTTTTATAAGCTTTTCAGAAAGGTTCTATATAATGGGTGTTGCCATTTAAAGTTTTTAATTGGCTGGGGGTGCATCTTAGGGGTTAATAATGGTAGTTTCAAAAATACGGAAATTATATTTCCCCGGATTTTTAGAAAATTTAGAAAACCTAGGCATTGTAACTCAGTTAACGAGGGATGGTTTAATGCCTTGAGTTTCAAAACTATTATTTTTGATTACGGTGAACTTTTTGACGTGGTTTTATTATATAATTTACCCCCATTAATGCTTAAGAAATAACTTAAAATAGTAGTGACACCATAACAGTGTCCAAATAATTTTGACTTGGTACAGGTAGTGTTTACTCTTTTGTAAGATATAGATCTTTTCCTGCCTTGGCTATAGAAATATTATAAGTAAGAACTTTTGAACAACATGTAGCTTAGTAAAAATCGTATTCTTTAGATGTTAGTAATATTTTCCCACGACTATTAAAAAATGTATACCTTATTAATGTAATTTAAAACAGGTAATATGGCACTTACTCACGGACATTAGGTACCCACTCCCATTACACACATCCATTACCCACGGCCGTCATAACAATGGTCACAACGAAATACCTCGTAGGTATCATTTAACTAATAAATTATTTTCGTATTCTAATTACCCTATAACTTTTAAATAGTGGTAGGCTTACATCTGATAGTTATTGCATGATATTTATGTCGGATAGAAATTCTGGCTAAGGTAAACAATAAAAAATATCTGTCGGACACAAATTTTTGACCGCTTACATTGGACAGAATTTCTGTCTGACATAATATCATGCAATTACTTTCAGATGTAAACCCAGCATTATAATAGTTATTTGCCTAACAAGTGTGCAAAGTGATACGTTCCCGCACGCAAAAGCACTTAGACGAACGACGCGTAGCGGAGTTCGGATATGCTTTAAGTGTGGAAAGACCCTTTGCTCAAGTATTATAAAACAATACTCTTTCTACTAGTGTTTTAGAAAAGTAGAAAATTAACATACATATGTAATAAAACTTTTTATTTCAACATAAATTTTATATTTCAACCATAAGGTATTCGGACTAAATTCCTTATTTAGGTTGAGAAAATATGCTAGAAATACCTTCTCCCAATTTTCAAATAAAAAATATTGATTTTTATACTTCTCGTTGACTTTGAGGGCAGAAGCTTTGAGTTTGTCAGACTTGCGGCTTCTACAGTATCATCTAAACGTTTATGTTCAATTTTAAAAACTTAACTTTATTACATTTTTTGATATGTGGATGTTTTTGACGTTAAAAAATGTTTGTAACTTGTTAAAGCTACAGCAAAAAAAAGTCAAAATTGACAAATACTCTTTTTATTATCCAAAACTCGAATTTAATAATATTTTGTGGGTATTAATTAGCATCTTTAAATATGTAGATAATAAGAATTAATTAAATACTTATTTTACTATAAAATAAAAAAATACAGAAAATTGTATCATTCCTTGGGGCCTTAGTGTTCCATAGACCTTTTATAATGTATAAAACGGTACCTATAACAAACAAAAATGAGTGCGCAAAGAGTTTACGTGTACAAAGTTTAACTTTGCGCACGCCAATAAGTGCGCAAAGTACCTACTTTGCGCACACGAGTAGAAAAACTACTTTTTCCGTGGAATATATAGTTTAAAAAATATCTTTTAGTTTCAAATTTAAAAAAAATGTCGCCGCCTATAACCAAATTAATAGTATTAAGTTTTTTGCCTGTCTTCTAAATTTAATATTTTGCGACTTACGAGGTTCTAACTGCGTTGCTTTAAATGTGCATAAATACGATAATTTTAATTATATGTTTTTGACAAGACTCTTTAACCAAGGTCAAAATTTTTTAGTCACATAATAAAAGACTATAAAATTATCAAATAGGTCAGTAAAATTAACTAATTATAAAATTATTGATATTAAAAAAAATTGCAGTAGTGTCAGTGTAATGAATTTTAAAGCTCCATCTTTTTTAACATTTTCTTTTTTTTTATTCATATTAGCATCTTCACTTTAAAAGTAAACACAAATGTTTAAATAAGAAAATGAAATTTGTGTATCGGGTGTAAAGTTATAATTTTAAAACTACATTTTTTTTTTGATAATAAAAATAAAGAAAGGTAATTAGGGAAAACCCTGTATATTATTTTATACAAATTATAATCAGAAATCCGTAACACTAAATTTATATTGTTTTAAAATGCTCTCCAGTAATATATCAATAGTCGTAAAAAACGCATAGTATGCAACTCGTACGCAATACTCATTTTCCTCTCGTATAACTCGCTTGCAGCTCGTGCTCCAAAATTCATACTCATGGAAAATGAGAAAAACTCCGTGCTTCTTTTAAAATGTACTATTATGTGAGCACTTGAGGCTCTTATTACTTTTTATTTTTTTATCTTTGTGACATCTCACGAAGGCTTATGCCTAAATACCAAAGTACCGTGAGTGCCGGGTTATTGGATGTTTGACCCATTTTTTACCCTGTTCCGTCAACGTTATCCTAACACTGAAACATACAGTTTTGAACTTTACAGCACCTGTTAGACAACGCGGTGGTGCCACCATGGACGTTATTTTTTTAAATAAACACTACATAGGATTGGCAGAATACTACACAGAGGCTTTGCCATTACCATCTGTGACGTGACGACACATTAAAAATCCGTTTAACTGCTTAATTAGGCAAAGCAGCAGCATTCTTCTTATTAATTTAATATTTTCAATATTTCATTAATTTTGTTAATATGTTTAATTGAACTACTTACCAAAGAAAATGATTTTTGTAATACATATTTAATTATTAAGGCTTGGTTTCTTTTTCTAAAGTTTTTAAAAGCGGCCCATGGAGCTTTTAAATTCTGTAAAGGGGTTCGTGACTGCAAAAAGTTAAAGAAACTCTGATAAAGGGACTCGATAGGAAGTCGTATTTACAGTCATATACCGGATGTTTTAGAAATTATGGCCACAACTTATAAAAATAAAATACTTGGAATATTACTGTAGTCTATTATTATTAAAAATATACACAGAGCGCTAAAAGTTACAGGGGACCTACAGCATAAACCTGTACAAAAAATATTTTTGTTATTAACAGATTTTTTAAAATAACATGCTTAAAATTAAACATGGGTATTGTAGTGTTTCTAGGCCTTATGGCCTTATACAAAGGATGTTTATGTATAATATTGTTAAAAATTTAGGGTTAAAGTAAATCGTTTTTTCTTTTATTAAAAGTATCAGTTTTATTTTAAATAATTATTAATGAGTACAAAAACATTTAAAACAATTTTTTTATTTTTTCTTATTTTAGCATGGGTACAAAACAAAATATACAAATGTGAGGTTTTGTTACTAATTACTTTAAAATATTTATTTAAAAAAAATCACCCTGAGATAACATAAAATTCTGTGCTTCTATTTGTTAAACAAAAAGTGTTTCACTTCGGTAGTATTTGTAAAGCGGGCTTTACACCTGACAAGTTATTGATCAAAAACTTGTTCAATTACTTTGTCAAATATTTGATACAGAAATTAAAAATTTGGATGTTTTTACTCTTTTTAAGTTATTGTCAAATTTATTTTCAATTTCATCAAATGGTTTTCTAGGGTTATGTTAACTATTATCTAATTACTAAAAGGCTCCTAAAAAATATTGATGACAAGTTTTAATTTCTTTACGTACTTGAGCAAGCTACTTGATAAACAAGTTGAGAAAATTTTAACAGTCAAGTCACTTGAACAAGCACTTGTTCAATTAATTGATCAATTACTTGTCAGGTGTAAAACCCGCTTAAGGAAAGTTTTATATATTTTGTAAGGAAATCGTAAATATATTTAAATTATGGAAACTGCAATTTTTTTAGAAAAAAGAAAATACGGCGTAATCTTTTATTAAAGAGATATATATATATATAAATATATATATATATATATATATATATATATATATATATATATATATATATATATATATATATATATATATATATATATATATAATAGTGGAAGGGTAGTCTTGACCGACTAGTCTACATGAAGGCATATTGGGTTGCAAAGATTAGATGATAAAGAGAAAAAATGGTATAGGCATATATACCCTTTTATCGGTGGGGGAAGCGGCTATTAAGATTTAAATATGTCAAAAAAATACTCTTGTTATTTTAGCTTGTAAAAATCGTTTAAATCGTATCGGATTATAAATATATTTTTCGTTATCCTTGAATTATTTTTTTCAATAAACAAAGAAAGCTGGAGAATGTGTGAACTTTGTAGCCCTCCGCTTTTTTAAGTCACTCTCAAATTGTCAGATTATTGAAATATAAAATGTTTAGCCTCTAATTAACTTATCCCCTCTTAATCTGATGCGCTTACAAATTTTCTGTTGGATATTTTTTTCTTGTATGCCAAAAACTGTTTTTTGATGCATAGAAGGCGTCCTCCGGTTTTTTAAATATCCCATTTGGTATCAAAATTATTATTAAAAAAACATAATTTTTTAAAATATTTAACACCCTGTAGTTTCAAAACTAAGATGTTTAGGACAAATTTTTATATAAAGTTTTTCATATTTTTTAGTGTAAAATTAGCCCTTAAAGTTTGGACGTCACTGTTTGGCCCACCCTGTATATAGATAGATTTAAAACGAAAATACAAGTTTATTAAGTTTAAAACCAAATATTTCACTATTTAAAAAACAAAGGTGATGATATTGGCTCAAAGACGAAACGTTGGATATAAAATTTATAGTGACATTATTGTATAAAACAAAAAAAGTGGTTTGTTGTTGTTATTACATAAATACTAATAGGAAGTTATATTACTTAATTTTTAAAAGAAAAAAATACCACAATATTTCTTGTATGATTATGCAGTTGGGCGGTTTTATTCCTGGAAAACCAAGCAGCTACCGTAAAATATAATGATATATTTTTAGGTGTTTCATCCGGAAAAAATATAAAAGTTGCAAAAACTCAGTTGCGTACATTTTTTGTAAATAAATATAGCCAAGATGCGTCTCACGCCGCCACTGGTTTTACAAATTAAAATTAGTTAAAGAGCTAAATTGACTTTCCAAGTTGATAAATACCACAGCTAAATTTTATTAAAATCGGGTTAAGCAGATTTGAGATATTATAAAAACACCCTGTATCTTAAAAGCAAAGCATTTCCGGATCTATGTTTATACGAACTTTTTTATAAAATTGGAATACGCCCTTGGAATTTCCTACCGTAATTAAGAGACACCCTATATTAGGGTTACATTTTAAAAGGCCTGATAAAAGCCGGACAAAAATATAAGTAGTTTTAACTTCGACGTTATATTAATAAAAAAAGGGTTGTGTATGGTAAGGATCGCCCTTCTAATACTACTGAAAATATTTATTTTTATTAATTTGTGTGCAATTGACAGTCTTGGGTTTCAATAATATTAATTTACCATTTTTCTTTTAATATTTAAAATTTAATTAGCAATAAAAAAAATTCTCCCCAACAAACGCAATAACTTCCGCAGTAATAAAAGTATTCTTTAACAAACATGAAACGATTTAAATTTCTCCTTTTGTAATTTTAAAAATACAAAATATATAAAAACATAATTTCATAAAACTTTACAACCCATTGTATTATATGTAATATACTTACTAATGAATGTGTTGTTATACGACTAATTGCCCAAGGATTTCGTCTTTTTTATTAAATTGTGTTACCTCAGGACATTTGTATATTTACAGGCCGGTTATTTAAGGTAAATTATTATACTTAAGAAATATTAAAGTGGAATTATCCCCCAATATACCGAATCATTAAAAAAGCACATATAACCATAAAATTTTCGTCACTTAAGAAAATTTCACTTTGATTAAAATTTGTAAATTCAACACTGAAATTAAAAAAAAAGGCAAAGATTTTTCCTCAAACTCAATATTTTATATTGCATATTTTGACATTTTATGTGCATATTTTAGGCTTTGGATGTTGCACATAATTTATTTTGGCGCGTTAGCAAATTTAAAAAAAAATATTCCAAATAATTTGGTACCACGTAGGCTGTATTTCGAGTAGAACTTTTTCTACAGATTACATAATTAATTTGTGACACCGAAATTATTATTTTGGAGGTTAATTAAAAATCAGTATAATACTTGCTATTTAAATAAAAACCTTTTTCAAAATACCGCCTTTGTGGACCCAAATTATTCCGAATGAAATGTTTTTCTGCTTTGCTTTGCTAACGAGCCACCCTCCTCCCATTTTGAAAAAAAGTTATGAATATAACCAAAAATAAGATTTTGCAAACCTTAACTGCGCCCTAAGAAGTCGTAAAAAACAAACATTAACTATAATTTTATTTTTTCATGGCTACTTGACATAAAATCAACCGTTTTAGCTTATCATGGCACACTAGATTAAAAAATTTAATTTTTGACAACCGAAATGTTAAAAAATGACAGGTAAGGTGTCATTGTATAGGGAATGTTATGTTCTATTAAAATAGAAAAAAATCATTTACTAAAAACTAGTGAATACATCAATCAATCCACAATTATGTTAAATAATAGCATACCAGATTTTTTTATTTTAAAAGGTAAGAAAGTTATAGGGGGTAACCACATGAGAAACACCCGGTATTTTATCATTTTTAAATTCCATAGACAATTATTAGTCGGAATGTGACATTTAAAAAGAGAAGCCCACTTGATTTTTCTCGGCCCATTTTTGTTATTGCATTTACGCTTTGGCCACTATAAATTAAAAATGAGTACCTAGTAAGTAAATCCGGTTACTTTAGTTTTAAACCAATCAAATACAATTTTTACTGTTGTAACTAGGGTTACTGACTTTTTAAACCAATAAAATACTTTTTTGTTTAGTTGTTATTCTTAATTTATAGTAAACAGAGTATAGGTGACCATAATTGGACCCAAAATAATCTAGTTATCGTAGGTGATTTTTTAATAGTTTATTTTTCTCCTGAAAATATAAATTTAAAAAAATAAATTTTATTTGGCTTTTCTTTAGAATAAAGATATTTAATAAATATTTTAAGAAACTTAAACTTTTTATACAGGGTGATTTTTAACAACGGTACAAAACTTTAGGGTGTGGTTCACTATGTTATTTTATTTAAAAAGTTCCTATAAACATTATAGGTCTGGAGTTGCTTCCTTACCGAGATACACAGCGTTAAAATTTAAGAACTTTTTATAACCCAAAACTGACATGGTTGAAACTCCTAAACATATGTTCATAGGCTCCCGGTCGAAATTATTTTATAATTGTCTATTCATAAAATAAGTTCTCAACGAGGCTACCATACGTGAACTGATCCCTTGAACGAGCTTTAAAAATGTAGACAACTGTTTATAAAGTTTGTACCTATGTTTAAAGGTTTAACTCTATTTTATATTTAATAATTCAATAATAATTTATTTTTTTTAAAGTAACCTTAATTTTTAATTTATTATTGAAAGAGCAGAATAGACCTCCAAAATATATAAAAAGTTTAAGTTTACACCGTTACTAACCAAAAAGTAAAAATTGTGCTAAAACTCTCACTTTCCATACGATTTATTCATACAAAGTATCATTTTATATGTCTTATACTCTAAAAGTTATAGCTGACACCCAGTATAGTACGGTAGTGCTTTTTCTGTATTTAAAATAATTGTTTTTGTTTTGTTTACTCTTAGGCAAATTTTCTTAATTATATTATAGATATTGAAAAAAAATTAAACTTGATCACCCTGTATTCTAAAAGTTTTTAAAATTTATGACATAGTTTAAATCAAAATTTTTGACTTGAAATCATCTAAGGATTTGCCCATATTAGAGGTCAGCAGTACCTAGACAGTATGGACGTAAATAGCCCTCCCCTGCTAACTTTTGTACCGTAATTTTTTCTTTATAAAATTTGGATATGACTAATGAAAGGATATTAACTACTTTTTACGTAAAAATAATAGTTTTAATGATCAAGATGTCAGATTGTTTAAGAAAAAAATTAAATGAAAAGGGTGGCCTTGAGGCATATTATTTTAAAGCTTTTGACGAGTACTTTATAATCCTAGAATATAAAGTCATCATCTGTTACAAAATGGTGGTACTTTAAAAAATTCCTTATATTTTTGATTAGGATGGCCATATTCCCGAAACTAATAAAGTTAGATGTACTTAATATGCAATTTTCTTAGAGCTCTTTAAAACAACTTTTTAATGGTTAATAAATATACAGGTTGCTAATATTTTGATATAAGGAAGCTGTGGATTTTCTGTGTACCAATAATTAGCGGACACCCTGTATATTTTAATTATGAGGCACTTTATTTTAAAAAGTAGAATGCTTAGCACATATATTCGTATAAAGTTTTTTTTAATTTTTAAATGGAAAATATTCTTAAAGCTTGCTGAAAGAGCATCTGGACATTGTACATGGACCACTTGTAGATTACCATACAGGAAATACGTTTTTGAAAAACGGGTATTTTACAAATTAATTTTCAATAACTGCGCAGGTGCTGTTGTTTAAATTTAACAATAAATATAAAAGACTATGTTCCAATTAAACCACTGTGAAAGTAACCTTTTAAAAATAAAAAAAAATTTTTAATTCGGTCAAGATTTGACGAAGTAATCGGTAAACATTGGTATTAAAATACAAAAATACAAGCCATTAAAATTTAAGGTTGGCCTCCTGTTTTTCTGGTATTGCACAACTGGTTTTAAATTTGCTCTTAAAAGAACCACCCCATAAATGCACTATTTTAAAAAATAATAATAATATGAATTATAATAATAATAATTAAATCGATCTACAATAATTTTTTATAAAATCACGGTTTTTTTTGGTCGATTAAGAATTTATGAAAAACTAAAACCAAAATAAACTTTTGACGTCCTGAAATCATTAATTTTGTACTAAGGTAAGTTCGGTAAGACTGTCATATTTAAGTTTTAAGAATTTAGGGTAGCATTTTTTTCACTTTTAAGAAAAACCCGATATAACAAATTGTCGTATGATAAGGTAATAAAACATGTTTTTATTAAAATAAAATGATTGGGGATATTGTCACAAAATTTAACACTTTAGTTACCGTTCATTTATTAATTTTCCAAATATTAAAACAATTTACTTAAAATTTCTAACTAAAAGTTAAAGTTTTAATGCACCAGGTCAGAAAGTAAATCAGGATTACTTCTTAGGTCTGGTTAGTTCTGATTAGTTTATTTTTTTACCCATTTATCAAGTATTTAATTTATAGTTTATTTTAATAAGAAAAAAAATTTTAACTACCAACGCCTTTTACCTAAAGCAGTAATGCAGTTTTTGGGTAGGCAAATATATTGGAAATACTTATGGAGATTGCCGTCTCCCTACACTACTTAAAAAATATCGGAATACCTCTTAGTGATTTGTAGCTTTTAGCGTGTTATATTCATATTCAGATAGAGCTAACGATTTTCAAAAGACACAGAGTTTCTCAAAATAAAGGGAAGAATGTAACTTAAATCAAAATCAAAATTTTATTTATACCTTAAAAAAATCTATAAATTAAAAAGATACAAAAAAATAGTCCGGCAATTTTTGGTGGCTACTGTAACGCTAATTGATTGTTATGAATTCTTGTATCACGTGTATCCCCCAGCAGCGCAGATTAGTTTGTGACATCTTCTAGCAAAAGCCGTCGAATATCTTTCTTTGGTATATTGTCCCATTCTTTACCTAGGGCTTCTGTTAATTGTTAAAAAGTATGAGGGGAATTTTGACAGCGACGTATACGTGTCGTCAGCATATTCCATAAATATTCTTTAGGATTTATTTATTTATTCCAATCCTTTAATACATAGGTTCCTTGAAAGGAACAAAGAATGCGTCATTTTAAACTTAACCTAACAATAAATAATTTAAAAACTAATATATAACTACATAAACTGAAAAGATCATATAGAGTACAAGTTAATAAACTTTGTAAAAGACAAACAGTAAATACACTTTATGGAAAACAACAGACAATATCAAGACACCAGAGAAACAAAGAAAATAAAAGCTTGATTAAAATTCTAGTTTAAAATAATCCGAATGGCAGTACAAAGGATTTTTATTTAAAAACATCCCTAATAACGTACTTAAATTGGTTAAAGTTGTTTATAGATTTTATTTTCTCTGGTAGCCTGTTGAATGCCTTAACTGTCACAAACAAAGAACTTTTTTCAAATAATGCAGTGTTATGTTTTATAACACTGAGATTGTGGGGGTACCTTGTTTGCATTCCAACATTAAAACGCAAATTTGATGGAAAATAATGTTGATATCATTTATAAAAATCAGAATTTTATAGAAATATAGTGAATATACAGTCATTACTCTATATTTCTTAAACAGAGGAGTAGCATGCTCCAGAAAATTAACTCCTTCCAATAATCTAAACATACGCTTTTCTAGAACCAACAATCTATTTACCCCTGATGAAGAGCCCCAAGCAGTTATTCCATATGCCAGTCTGCTTTGGACACATGCATTAATGTATTGTAGTACTACATGTTTGTTTAACTGTTTACTGATATTATTTACCACAAAACACGATGTTGCCAAACTGCAAGCCAATTGTTCTATATGTAGGTCCCACGAGAGATTATTTTGAATGTTTAAACCAAGAAATTTTGTATTTTCCTCATTTTTAATAGAATTATGATTTGGTTTTATAAGTTCACTTCGTGGGTTTTTATCGTGTTTTTGTGATTTCATTGACTTGTTTGCGTTTAGCAAGAGACCGTTTTCTTGGCACCACGCAAAAACTCTTTTGAAACGTCTATTACCGTTTTCAACCGCCACTGTATATGACTGATTTCTGACCACAATAGACGTATCCTCCGCAAACTGGCATATATGCATATTATTGTTTTTGGTTAAATGTTTTGTGAGATCGTTACAAAATATTACGAAAAGGAGTGGGGATAATATTCCACCGTGGGGTTCTCCAAGATTGTGTCAGATTTATGGATAAAGTTTTCGTATTTTCCCTTCCTGGCCACAAGCTGAACAAATTGTTGCCTGTCCGTTATATAAGACATTATCTACTCCAAAGGAGGACCATAAATACCATAAGATTTAAGCTTTTCCTCTAGAATTTTACTGTCGATTACATCAAAGGTTTTACTTAAGTCATAAAAATACCTATTGTATACAGTCCCTGATCCAAGCCTTTTGTTATGAAGCTAAGTGCCTCAGAAAAGGCAGTTTCGGTAGACTTGCCTTCCAAAAATCCATGTTGGAAAAGCGAAAAAAGTTTATTTATCTTAAAGTATTGAATTAGTTTGTCGTAAAAAAATTTTCGAATATTTTTGAAAAAATAGACAAGCTAGAAACCGGTCTATAGGTTTCAATGGATCCCCTGTCGCCTTTTTTAAAGATGGGTATTATTTTGCCAATTTTTATTTTTTTTGGAAAAACACCACTGCTAAGAGATGAATTTATTATATTTTCTAAAGGAAAACAAATAGTATCGGCAACATGCTTTAGTATAAAACAGGGTATTCCGTCAGAACCAGATGACCGTTTTTTTGCGACTTTTTGGTAACATTAAATACCTGAACGTATGTGGTAGGCGTTAAAAAGAATGTTTTGTTTGTATATTTTTGAACGTGGTTTCGCTTATTATTTTTTAAGCCATTTGCAATTTTATTGACAAATGAAGAAAGTAGTTATCAATTTCATCACACAAAATTTTGGTTTTACTACTACTGTTGCTGATATTACTGGTATTTGGGCTAATAAAATCAGCCGGAGAATGGAATGTTTTTTCCTCTATTTGTGTTTATTATTGACCACGCTGTTCTGTTTATGTTTTCCGATCGTTCAAGCAGTCGGTCATTGAACTTTATTTTAGCATCACTTATAGTTTTTTTGTAATGTTTATTTAAGATTTTGTATTTTGACTTAAGAGTCTCATCTCATTTAGATGGGAGCTCAACGCTGGCAACTTTAATATACGATGATCACGAAAAAAATCCATGGTAATGGCAGTAGTTTGCCGCCAGTATTTTCTTGCATAAAGATAATTTCAGGACCAATAAAAGATGCCGCAGGAATGATATAATCTGAAAAAACGATATTAACATATCCAGCAGCTGTTAGTGTTTCCGGTATTACTACAAGGTCAGTTTTTTTTCCAAACTTATTTTAACCAGACCATTACCTAACCATCTCCAAATCTGGATGCTTTTGCACAGTAGAAGTAAAGTAACGTTTATTAGGACGTCTGTACACACGTACCGGACCGTTACAACGAGTAGGATAAAATCTTAATTCGTCTGTAAAAAGTACAGGTTTTTAATGTCTTAGCTGGCATTGCAAATGATCTTGAGCAAAGTTTTTTTGACCATTAGTTAAAATAGGTTATCGTATCGGCCTTCTTGGTTTTAAATTGGCCTCTCGTAACCTGTTCCTAACTATCTGGATAGAAATGGTTATCTGATGAGCCGCACTAAGTGCATTTTGGAGGTCTTTTGCGCTAGATGCTCGTCTACGCAAAGGAGATACAACTATATGTATATCGGTCTTGAATTCGGGTGGTTTTTCTCTTTAGACCTTGTCTAGTTAAACTTTTGTACTCTCCAGTCGCTCTATAGCGATCATACACACTAGGGTAAAGCGAAAAAAATAAAGTTAAAAATGTTATTTCTAATAGTGCGCAAAAGTTGCTAGTTTTATAATATAGTATTTTATTATTTTTAATTTTAAAACCTTAAAAGTTTTTCTGCCGCCACAGCTACCTTTATTTTTTGAATATTTGATTTTTATCAAAATTTTATTTTAATTATTTTTTATTTAAAAATTAAATTGGGATAATGTAAAACAAAAAAAAGGTAATCATAAATATTACTTATTATAAGTAAAAAATATACTATAAAGTTCTTAAGTACTTTCCATTCAATTTTTCTTTTAAAATGGCGCCCAGCTGTCAGTTTAACATTTATATCTGTCATTTAGTCCCTAAAATTTGGTTTATGTTTTCTCACTAAAGTCCGTAAATTATTATTAAAAAATATCAAATAATTTAGAGGTTAAGAGAAGAGGTCCTGAATTTACACAAGCACTGTTGTGTACAGAAAATTAAATATTTATAAATAAAAAGTCTTAGTTAACAATAATTATAAAAACCAGATGTTAATAAAAGGTTAAAATATCCCTGATAATACATGATAACATAATAATATATTAGTTGTTAAAAATGGCTTAAAAATATTACAGTAAATGAATAGAAAGAAAATACAAATTGGTGGATTAAATAGGTTATTAAAAACACATATTATGGACTGTCTAAAATTTTGTCACAGGAATACATTTAAACAGCCCTGTAAAAGAAAAAGTAAGGCATATGTGTTACTAAATGAAAGGTGATTATTTTAGTACAATTTATTGTTAAAAAGGTAAATAATATGTTTTAGGTATTTTTGTTTAAATAGTAGCGAAATAATGCGTTTGTGCACTTAAAACCAACAGAAATTAGAGGGTAGTACTTAAATTTCTTGTAAAATTGTTATAATAACAAAAATTTAATTTAAAAACTATAGCTTGCGTACAAAATATAATACTATGTCTATAAATCATTCTGTTTTAAAAAGAGTTACCCTTAAAGGATATTTTTCTGGTTTATTGTGTTACCAAAGACAATTATAGAGTGAAACTAACATTGTCTTTGGTGTTAGTAAACATATTCGGTTATACCTTTTTTAATATTTAATAGATATAATATTACATTTTAAAAATAATTTGCTGCATTATAAATATTTTGCTTCATTATTTTTGCTTTTAATATAATTAAAAGAAAATAAAGCCTAAAATTAAGGGTGTAAGTAATTATTTTATTTTATCTGTCTATATGAAATTAAATATTGGTACTTACGTGTAACAAAGATAAATATGAAATTCGTTTAAAAAGAGGAAAAGGTAAATTAATGCTAGTTTTTTAACGGTTTTAAAAATAATATTTTATAAATGTAAATTATTTTAATATACAGTGTGTCCAAGATAAGGATCCAAAACATGGGAATCTCAGAGAAAAGTTGTGTTTTTTAAAGCTTATGTACATGCCGTTTAGAAACTTTAAAAATTTAATGGCTTGCTGAGATATTTGGCAAAAACGAAAATTTGACTATATCGATTTTATTTTTTCTGACTTTATTTGAAGAGATATGAAAAAACTAATAACACTTTTTCATTGGCACTTTTTAGCTGCTTCACGACAGTATTTTTAGATTTTATATCTGACGTTTTGTTTTCAAGAAACCATCATCAACTTTATTTTTATATATGGCTCGAAAAAAGAACACCCTGTATCTGATTCAATTTTTTATTACAAATTCAACAATGTATCACATGTCATATTTTAAATTTTAGTTAAAAGAAAAGTTGCATTTTTTCTATTTTTTAAAGGTATTTTTAAGTAGGCCTTGCTAACAAATGCTTTGACGTTAATACCTGTTACCGTGTCTGTAACATAATTTAATATTATGATAAAATAGGAATTCGTTATTACCCTGTTTGTCATGTTGTTGTTTTTAGAGAAATTGTTCTTATTTTTACTGTTGTCTTTATTATTGTTTATTGGTAAATGGCTAATATCTATTGTATTATTATGGACGAATATGCCGGATGGCCATTATAGGCAAGAATTTAATTTAGGTAAAAATATTTTTCTAACTTAATTTGTTTTTGAGATATTTACCCATACTTTGGATTTTTATACGGACGCCTTATTGGATTTTTACATTTTTGAAAATAGCTCTTTAAGAACTTTTTATTGATGTATGACAAGTCTAGGTTTTTAAATTGATTAAGCTCTAAAAATTATAATTTTTGTTTATTTGATAGTAGGCTTAGACTAGACTGCGTAATGGCCGCCCCGTTTCATAAAAAACAAATGATACGCATCCGGAGCGGCATCAACCTAACCATAGACCATTAGGTTTTTTAGTGATGAACTTGTTACCCCATGGATCTTTTGTGAAAGCAAAATTCAAAACTAACACATATACAGTGATGCTTTTTGCAAAAATTAATACTTCCCAATATTACCTTAAACTGATAATAATTAAACACAACTGTAAAACAAAAATGTATCAATAAACAAGAAAATAAAATAACACTACATGTCCACACATTTCTGGCATTTTTTCAACACCTTGCGGGTTACTCAGCGTAACGTGTTTCGGTTGATGGTAGCAAACATATCCCGTACCCAGTGTTCTAGTTTTAGCCTAGTTTCGAAGCGGAGAAAACTCGTACACCTCAAATCAGGGGAGTGATGTTCGGTGATCTAGCTGGCCAAGCAATTGGCACATTTTTAGAGATTATGTTGTTATTAAAGGTATTTCTAAGGACCTCCATCACCTCCCTGGTACTGTGCGCTGAACATCGTCTGGCTGAATCCACAAATTATTCATTTCATTTGGCGCAATTGAATTTCTAATTGCCGGTAAAATCTGTTTTTAAGGAGTAGTAAATGCCTATCTCCATTCAGAGTTTATTCAAATAGTCAAATTAAACGGTTGTCTAAAACAGAAAAATATTTTTTTTATCTAATTGTGAGACATAAATTAAAGGTGCATTTTAAATTACCTATGATGACACACCAGACATTAAAGCTAAACCTTGTTTGTAGCCGTCTTTCTTCTAAATTATGTGGATTTTCTGTATCCTAGAAGTGAAAGTTGGACCTATTTATAATTCCGCAATTTGTTAACCGGGTATCGTCTGACCAGACAACTTTGGATTGGAAATTGGGTATCTGTTGACATTTAGTATTAAACTATTGACTACAATCATTACCCTGACGACTCTGGACAAAACGTGGTTTATATGGATGAAAACAGTATTATAAAAATCACCTAGACCTATTCACAGATGCCTGGGAGGAAGTTTTGTATGTTCTTCCACTTTTTTAACCGACGTTGTGGGATTATTTCTAATGTTTTCCATTATAATCGCCTCTCTTGCTTCATTATTTTTTGTGTAAGTTTTGATATTCGGTTTCACAAAAGATTCATAATCTAACAGGTTCGTAACCAAGAATCTAAAATGTCTTTGGTTGTTGCCGCCCAGAAAATTGTTTTTCATATGCAAGTGCTGCAGCTTAAGTATTTCTGTTAGATTTAGAAAACATTCCTAGCATATCCACCCTGTCATCATTAGAATAATTATTGCAAATACTTAAAATTGAGGGCGTTTCTAAACGAGAAATAAGATGCACGCTAATTTTGACATTTACATTATTTAATGCGTGTTATTTGTTTTTTAAGAAACGGGGCGGCTATTACGCAGTCTAGTCTAAGCATGCTATCAAATAAATAAAAATTATCGGTTTTAGAGCTTATGCAATTTGAAAATCTAGACTAAGACTAGATATATTGATGAAAACCTCTGGAAAAGCTCTTTTTAAAAATGTTAAAATACAATATGGCGTCCGTATAAAAATCCAAAGTTTGGGTAAATATCTTAAAACCATATAAAATTCGAAAGATTTCCTAAAAAAGTGTTTTAATAATGTAGTAATCTTAAAACCGTAAAATTGGTAGTTTGCGAGCTACAGGCAGAAATTAAAAATGCACCGTTTTGGTTTTTCGTAATTATCTCAGAAACCATAAAATATAAATAAAATCTAAAAGCAGATCCAATTTTACAATTAAATTGTCTAAAACTTTCTAATTTAACAAACACTGTAGCTCTTATAGTTCCAGAGTTACCAATAAATAAATTTGGGACACAATGTATATTAATTAAGACCATTAAGTAGCCCCATCTTTTAAACTTAAAATATCCTATGATTCTAAAATTATTTTTAAATATTTAAGGCAAAACGCACAACTCTTTATATAATTATATTTTATTTTAGCAGTTATACTTAAATAAAAATATAAAATAAATAAAACAATAGAAAAAATGATATTGCATGAAGTTACGTAGCTCTAAGGATAGGTCAACGTCATGGTTTAAACATGACCATAGACCATTAGGTTTTTAGTGATGAACTTGTTACCCCATGGATCTTTTGTGAAAGCAAAATTCAAAACTTACACATATACAGTGATACTTTTTGCAAAAATTAATACTTCCTAATATTACCTTAAACTGATAATAATTAAACACAACTGTAAAACAAAAATGTATCAATAAACAAGAAAATAAAATAACACTACATGTCCACACATTTCTGGCAATTTTTCAACACCTTGCGGGTTACTCAGCGTAACGTGTTTCGGTTCATGGTAGCAAACATATCCCGTACCCAGTGTTCTAGTTTTAGCCTAGTTTCGGAGCAGAGAAAACTCGTACACCTCAAATCAGGGGAGTGATGTTCGGTGATCTAGCTGGCCAAGCAATTGGCACATTTTTAGAGATTATGTTGTTATTAAAGGTATTTCTAAGGACCTCCATCACCTCCCTGGTACTGTGCGCTGAACATCGTCTGGCTGAATCCACAAATTATTCATTTCATTTGGCGCAATTGAATTTCTAATTGCCGGTAAAATCTGTTTTTTAAGGAGTAGTAAATGCCTATCTCCATTCAGAGTTTATTCAAATAGTCAAATTAAACGGTTGTCTGAAACAGAAAAATAATTTTTTTATCTAATTGTGAGACATAAATTAAAGGTGCATTTTAAATTACCTATGATGACACACCAGACATTAAAGCTAAACCTTGTTTGTAGCCGTCTTTCTTCTAAATTATGTGGATTTTCTGTATCCTAGAAGTGAAAGTTGGACCTATTTATAATTCCGCAATTTTTTAACCGGGTTTCGTCTGACCAGACAACTTTGGATTGGAAATTGGGTATCTGTTGACATTTAGTATTAAACCATTGACTACAATCATTACCCTGAAGACTCTGGACAAAACGTGGTTTATATGGATGAAAACGGTAATATAAAAATCACCTAGACCTATTCACAGATGCCTGGGAGGAATTTTTGTATGTTCTTCCACTTTTTTAACCGACGTTGTGGGATTATTTCTAATGTTTTCCATTATAATCGCCTCTCTTGCTTCATTATTTTTTGTGTAAGTTTTGATATTCGGTTTCACGAAAGATTCATAATCTAACAGGTTCGTAACCAAGAATCTAAAATGTCTTTGGTTGTTGCCGCCCAGAAAATTGTTTTTCATATGCAAGTGCTGCAGCTTATGTATTTCTGTTAGATTTAGAAAACATTCCTAGCATATCCACCCTGTCATCATTAGAATAATTATTGCAAATACTTAAAATTGAGGGCGTTTCTAAACGAGAAATAAGATGCACGCTAATTTTGACATTTACATTATTTAATGCGTGTTATTTGTTTTTTAAGAAACGGGGCGGCTATTACGCAGTCTAGTCTAAGCATGCTATCAAATAAATAAAAATTATCGGTTTTAGAGCTTAAGCAATTTGAAAATCTAGACTAAGACTAGATATATTGATAAAAACCTCTGGAAAAGCTCTTTTCAAAAATGTTAAAATACAATATGGCGTCCGTATAAAAATCCAAAGTTTGGGTAAATATCTTAAAACCATATAAAATTCGAAAGATTTCTTAAAAAAGTGTTTTAATAATGTAGTAATCTTAAAACCGTAAAATTGGTAGTTTGCGAGCTACAGGCAAAAATTAAAAATGCACCGTTTTGGTTTTTCGTAATTATCTCAGAAACCATAAAATATAAATAAAATCTAAAAGCAGATCCAATTTTACAATTAAATTGTCTAAAACTTTCTAATTTAACAAACACTGTAGCTCTTATAGTTCCAGAGTTACCAATAAATAAATTTGGGACACAATGTATATTAATTAAGACCATTAAGTAGCCCCATCTTTTAAACTTAAAATATCCTATGATTCTAAAATTATTTTTAAATATTTAAGGCAAAACGCACAACTCTTTATATAATTATATTTTATTTTAGCAGTTATACTTAAATAAAAATATAAAATAAATAAAACAATAGAAAAAATGATATTGCATGAAGTTACGTAGCTCTAAGGATAGGTCAACGTCATGGTTTAAACATGTCTTAAAGAAATGTTTAAATTTAATGCAATATAAATTAAGCAAATGGGTTAATAGCAGGACATTATTTAATAAGATAATTATTTTGTTAAAATTTTGATTGTAATATTTTTTTAATTAGGGTATTATGATATCCATAATAGCCTTTATTCATTACTTGCCCTAATTGCAAGATTAAATTTTGTAATTTTATTTATAAGACAACTTATCATTAAATTGTGTCAAAAACAATACCATAAGCATGTTTAAGTAAATCTAGATATAGGTATAGATAAAATAATAAAAATAGTATACCTACCTTTAATTGCCTAAGTAATCAGACAACAAGAGTATTAATTAACTAATAGGCTTAGGTCTAGCTATAATTATACCATAAAATTATAAAATATCTTAACGTGCACTGATTTAACCGCCTAATAATTGGTAAGTTTTTAATTCTAGAAATCTCTAACTATGTATTAGGACGGTACCAAAGATTTTTAATTTGTTTTACCTAAAAAGTGAGACATGGAACCGACACTTAATTTATACCAGATACTATTGGTCTCAAGAGGAACTCTTTGGTAAAGAAATTTCTTATTGTAGACTTTGTAAAAATAAAAGTTAATTTTTTATTTTGCCCTCCCCTCCTCAGCAAAATTTTAGTTTTAAAAGCAAAGTTTCTGTTTGTATTTTTTTGTGGATTTAAATAAAATATATTAACAAATCATGAATATCGCTAAAATATCTGCTTTTTTCTAATAAATAAAGGCATCAAAAAATTTTGCATATAGCAAATTAGATGTAGATAATTAAAAAAAATAGATTTGTCCAGAAAAACTGTTTAAATTTAACAAAAAAAAAAAAAGACAAATAAAGGACTTGCTGTCAAGTTTTTTTTCTAATGGTGGGGGGAACAAAAACGTTAACCCCTTTTTGGAAGAATTTTTTTTTTTGCTAAAGTATGTCCTTTGAGGTCTATAGCATTGGATGTTGATTTGGTGTGGGTAATAAAATAAAAATCCTTTGTACAGTCATGTGTACAACCAATATTTTTGGTTACTAATAGTAGCTATTATTATTAAAAAATATTAGAGTATGCATTTACCCTAAACTTTTTAATTTTTATTTTAAAAATAAACTAAAGTAGCAAATTTAATACGACCTTTTGTTAGGGAAAACATATTAGCTTAGTGACTTAAAGTGTTACATTAAATTTTCAATCCATTAATGTAACATGTGATTTACTAGTACTTACTTTGGTTACAAAGTATATGCATGGTAATTTTCGAATACCTGTCTCGACACCTCATTATTTAAGATTAGTCTGTCTGTGAATTTAGGCCGTGTGGCTTGGCTATACAAACTTTTATTGTTTCTACACCTGAAAAGACTTGGTTTGCCCTCTAGTTCTCGTATTTTGGGGACTCCAGACTAAAATTCAATATGCCCTGGGGAGAAAAACTAACTTAAAACAGAAGTATATACTTGCAGGTTATACTTTTACAAACTGTGGGCATATCAGGCGTGTTGTTCATTCATATTTTATCCATTGATTCCCTTTTATTGGACATTTTAAATGGTACTTTGTTTAATTAATGCTTTAAAAGGTCCGTTTTTGTTTATACGGCCGACTAACCTGTCATCAGCTGATCATTTCTTATTTTCGTTCACAGATGGCGTGTTTTCTCACTGGCATTTAACCAGATCCCGTTCGTAATTGTGATCGGAGTTGTCAGGTCATATGTCATCTCTTTCTTTCCTTCTGGCATGTGAGGTCGTTTCAGTCTAGCACACGAAGGACGAACAATTTCGGGTTAGTTCACGCCAGATTTGGTAACTTGCGTAATTGCGACAAAGACGTCATATGAAATTTGAATGTTCATTGTTTTATGGCCAAGTTTGGTTAATGAGGGATGTTGTTTTGATTACAGTGTGTACGGGATGCCATGTTTAGTAGTCTTGTTGTTGGTTTTTCATTTTTCTCCCCAAATAAATACTAATATTGTCGCATGGAGGTTGCCATCTCGCAGGCATCCTGATTATGTGGGCGGGCCCTAAAAGTTTGGTAGATTTGAGGAAAAAAATACATTTCGGCAATAAAACTGAATTCGTCTCTAAGGAAGCCCTCTTTTACTTTCAACTCTTTAATAAAGTGCAGTGTAAAGTTTATTCTCTCCAATTTAAATTATTGGTTTTATACCAACCCTTTAAGGGGATTATTTGGAAGATAAACGCTATAAAGTATTTCTGAATCTTGGTTTGGTTTTGGCAATTTCTAAATGGTCTAGTTAGAGATTTGTTGGATTCAGAAACACGTGCCATTTGATTGGATTTGGGGCACTACCATATGGTTTTTGGAGCTTGTTGAAGGAAGGGGGCATTTCTCGTTTTAACACCATTAATTTCTTAAAAAACCCTGGACACATAGGTTTTTTTGTTACCCGTTAAACTTTCGGATCCTTGGAGTATCCAGGACCTTAGAAACTTTTCTGGTTAATGTGAAAAGTTGATTGAAGTTTATGGTTCATTTCCCTGGTTGTTCCCAACCGTTTTCCGTTGGAGTGTGATTTCACCACCTTGACCAATAGCCATTAGAAAGAAGGAAGTACCAACCTGCTATGTTTACATAGAACCTAGATAAAATAATTTTCAAGTAAGATCGAACCATGGTAATAAGGGACTTGGGTGTGAATTAATTTTCTGTAATCAATATTCCTTTATTTAATTTTCTTTTAAATCGTGATTAAAACATTACCCATTCTACTTTTATAAGCACCCTGTCTCCTTAGTACCCTTTTTTATTATCATTGATTTTTTTTTATATCATTACCTTATTTACATTGTTTTACTGATTATTTAACGATTTGGTTGCGCAGCGGTACTTGTTAACGGCTAGCTTATTGGCTATATAAGCGTACAATTATTTACTTCCCAGTTGTGAGCTCTGCGTGTACACGTTGGGTAAGAAGGGGTTCCATAAACGTTTATATCTTTTTTTACTTTTAAGTTCTTTTTTTTAAACTATTTAATTTTATGCTATCATATTTTTTTGAAACCGCTTAATAGGTTTATCTATTTTATTTAAACATTGTGATATTATTGTCCTGTTGACTAAATAGTAATAATAATTTTCTAGTCTAATTCTTGATTAACTGATTTTAAGATTTAATAATTTATAATTAATTAAATTAAAAATTTAATAAATAATTAACTGTTTTTAATATAATTTTTTTATAATATAAGACAAGCACAAAGAAAAGAACAAAACTATTTTAAATAAATTTAGAGCTTGCTTCAATTTTGTGGTTTTCCTTACTTCACAAGGCTATTCCTTCTTAGACTTTCAGGGACATCTGAGGACCTTCTAACTTGGGTTTGCGGTTGTTATTGTTAAGTTAGTGGCGCCCTAGGTATCCGGAGTTAGTTTTTTTAACGAACCTCCCCACGCCGACTTGAGTTACCGGAAGCACATTGTTACGTTACCGCGGTCTAGGAGGAGAAGTTGTGAAGCTGAAGCAGCTGGTTAGCGGAGAAATAACGTAACAAAGGTCCGATACTTCGGTTTTTGAGTAGAAGCAAATGCTTTATACAGTGAATAAAGTATGTCAACATTAGTAGATTTTTGAACAGACCCACCTCAAAAAGTCCTGCTGGCACCCCCACCCCCCTCAGAGTTTGTTAAGGGATTGATATAGTTTTTTTCTAATATCTTCTAAACGGTAAATGATAAAAAACTGATTTTAGTGTCGTTAGATAGAGCACAAAATTCTGCAAAATAGTAATAATTAAAATTGTATTTTTGTTTATTACGTAAGAATCTCCAATATAGAAAAAGTTGGAGGGGATCATCCACGAGGCATTTTTACGATATATCTTCCAAACCGTCTACCAAACAAAAAAATATAGGACACAAAAAATTAAGGCCAAAGTTTTCTCTATCGAATGGTGTATAACACTATACTATTTTCTTGTAAATTAAAGCTACCAGTGGCGTACAAAAGTAGCATTACACCAGTATAGTAGGTAGTTAAAAATTGATATTGATGATATTTCTCACTTTAGTTATATTAATTGGTAATATTACCTTATTGCGCATAATAGTAATATTAAAAATAATATTTTTGTTTTTTTGGTAAGACTCTACAACAAAAAAAGTCGAAGGGGAGTATCCATACGGCACTTTTTACCATATATCTTTCAAACCATTAACAAAAAAAATAAACAACATAAACGACAGACCACAAAGTTATCATTTAGACTATTATCTTTTAAAATAAAGCTACCAGTGGCGTACCAAATTAGTACTACACCAATAAAGTACCTAGAAATCGAAATATTTAATGTTATTCTTAAATTTTAAAAGATTATTTTTCACTTTAGATTTATTAATTAATAATTATACTTTACATTTTATTTACTTATTTCCTTTGTTTTATAATTTGATTCATCATATTTTTAAATAAATAACAACAGTATTATAATAACTTTTTATTATAAAGATAACAACAAATATGGCTTATACAGTGTGTCCCAGGATAGGTGTTACAAGAGGACAAATTTACCAAAAATTTTGGAATATTTAATTGTCCTTTTGGGAAACTGGTCGCATGGTCCAAAACTAATAAATACAAAATTTGATTTCAATTGGTAATATACAGGGCAAGTTATAACTGAAAATATGAAAAATGACCAAGGATAAAGTACCTTTATTTTTAAAAATAGGACAAAATTGTATAGGTAAATGTTGTAGAGATCTAAATTTTATGTCAAAATTTAAAGTTAAACACGTTAAGTAAAAAAAAATATTTTTGTCAATTTTTTAACTCGCCCTGTTTAATACCAATTGAAGTAAAGTTTTGTATTTATTAGTTTTGGACCATGTGACCGGTCGCCCAAAAATTCGTTTTAAAATTTAAAAATTTTTGTTCCATTTGTCCTCTTGTAACATCTATCCTGGGACACACTGTATATAACATCAATAAAAAACACATTATTACACAACCTAAAATACCTAATTACAACATTCCGTACACAAACATAACCTGGTACATTTTAAATTTTTTTAAACCACATTTACAATTTGTGCCACATTTACATTTTAATAGTGTATCAGATGATATTTTTCATTTTTTAAAGTAGTCCACAGTGGTGTCCATTTAGTATTCTCTAAAATCCATCCCCATTCAGATGGACATGGAAGTTCAACCACTGGTTGGCAGATATTACCCCAAACAAATCCTGCTTGATAAATGCATTGATTAATGTTAAGTGCTAAAACATTCATTGTTGGGGGTGAATTCTCAACCGTTCGGTTTTTTGGGCAAAAAGTTGCATTCGACAAATATCAATGTTGCTACTATCAGAGAATGTGGTTACAACGAATTTTGAGATCACACTTAAGAGAAGGTTTTTTGAATGCTGCAATAAATCAATGAAAGTAACTTCCGGAAAAGATTCCCAAGCTTCCCAAAACTTTTTTCCTTTTCCATAAAAGGAGGAGGTGGTATCGCCACCGGTTAGTGAATGAAAAAGAAAGGGCTAAACTTTTTTCATTGATTTTTTAGCAATTTCGATACACGAAATATGTCTTACATTTTTACCAGTACCAAACTCAATCCACACGTCTTGATTTTGATTTTTGTACTGGTAAAAAATTTTTTCCGTGTAATATGATTATTTATTATTACTAGTATGCAGAATTAATTAATAAAACTAAAGTAAAAAATATTAAAAAAAATTAAAAGTATAACATTAAAAATTTACATTTTTAGGTACTATACTGGTAGTGCTACTTTTGTACGCCACTGGTAGCTTTTTTTTAAAGATAATAGTATAATGTTATACTCCATTCGATAGGGAAAACTTTGGCCTTTATTTTTTGTATTCTATATTTTTTTATTTGGTGGATGGTTTGGAAGATATATCGTAAAAAGTGCCGTGTAGATGCTCCCCTCCAACATTTTTTTGTTGTAGAATTTTACTAAATCAACAAAAATACAATTTCTAGTGTTACTATAAGGTAATATTACCAACTAAAGTGAGAAATATTCTGAAAAAAATAAAATAAAAGTATAACATTAAAAATTTCTATTTTTAACTACCTACTATACTGGTGTAGTGCTACTTTTGTACGCCACTGGTAGCTTTAATTTAAAAGTAGTATAGTGTTATACACCATTCGATAGAGAAAACTTTGGCCTTAATTTTTTGTGTCCTATATTTTTTTTGTTTGGTAGACGGTTTGGAAGATATATCGTAAAAATGCCTTGTCGATGCTCCCCTCCAACTTTTTCTATATTGGAGATTCTTACGTAATAAACAAAAATACAATTTTAATTATTACAGTTTTGCAGAATTTTGTGCTCTATCTAACGACACTAAAATCAGTTTTTTATCATTTACTGTTTAGAAGATATTAGAAAAAAACTATATCAATCCCTTAACCAACTTTGAGGGGGGTGGGGGTGCCAGCAGGACTTTTGAGGTGAGTCTGTTCAAAAATCTACTAATGTTGACATACTTTATTCACTGTATAAAGCATTTGCTTCTACTCAAAAACCGAAGTATCGGGCCATTTTTGAACAATAAGTCACTAAGCTATATAGATAATGTAAAATTAATTAAAACAACACAAAAATTGGGGTACTGTAAATTTTGTATATCATGCAATAAAATATCATAGTTGAGCGGTCCCCGTAGAAAGTCCACGTGGCCCTGACGAGTTTGCAATCATAATATTCGGCGGGGTAAAAATCTTACTGGTTCATTTTAAATTTAAAGTATTAAGGTAAGGTAGAGATATTGAGGAAATATATTTATTTTGCTTTCTTTAAAATGCTTGCACCTGTAAATAATCGACAGTGTAGTCACAGATTTGTTTTTATTCTTAAGTGGGTTATGCTATATGTTTTTTTGTGTTTATTATTGAACAATTTTACTTTTAACAATAAAATTAAATTTTATTGTCAAATGTGTGCATGTATGCTAAACCAAAGACGCCTTCCTAAAGTCCATAGCTAACAAAAATCTTTTGTTAAATGTTGTGTGCGTCAGGGCAGTATGGTTATGATATTTGTAAACATATCAAAATTGGAAAAATATTTTAAACTAGTTAACCAAATTGGACCAAATTTAGTACAAGTATTAGTTTTAGGGTTAATTTTTCTGTTTATTTTACCTGAATTTAGAAACGTTTTATAAGGCTGCTGTTTTAGGTAAAAAAATAAAATAAAAAGAAAACAAGGGAAAAAAATAAGCATTAAATTGTCAATATTGATGATACCCACCACCAAAAAACTGTAATAAAATGTGTAAAAAAAAATTAAAAAATGCAAAGAAGACCGTGACAATTAATTATGCAAAAGAATTTTATCAAAAGAATACGACATTGACACATTTGTGAACCTTACAGTCATGCGATTTTGCGCTTGTCTTTATATTATTGTATCTACCAGAGCCGTACGGTAGGGGTTCAATGGGGAAATTGCCCACCTCCCCCAGAAAAGATGTGAATAGGCTTTTTCGGCGGGAAAGGGGGTGTAATAAGAGAATTATTGGCTTTTTCTTGCTCTTCAATATTTGTATTCGGAATTCGTAAATAAAATGTTTGCATCCGCATAACAGGATTTTTTTGCTATTTCCTTTTTCTGGTAAATGTTTTTTGTTGTACTTTCTTGCTCCTATCTATAATCCGACTAAAAAGATGTGGGTCGTTCTTAGTAAGTAAATTACAAAAAAATAATTAAAAGCAAATTTGTTCTACAAAAAATGACATATTGAAGAAATTGACATATTTGACATATAAAGAAATTGTGTTTTTATGTAAAAAAGTGGGTGTACTGTGTTCATTAATTATTTGATCGAATAATTTCTCGACTCCATCTTAATTAAAACTGTTCTAATTATTTTTGATATCACCCCCAATGTTTTAGAAAATTACGTCCTCCCAGTTGAGTTTGTTTAAACGTTTGCCTAAATAAAATAATAAAAAAAAACATTTTTTATATTAGGGCTTTTATAATAGGTTATAATTATTAATTAATTTTTAAGCTATTATTAATATTATTATGTCAAAAACGCTTAGACTTGGGTATGGGACTTGATACACAAAAGTTGTTTAAAAGCTTAAACAGAATCCAAATATTGTATAAGTATACAGAGTGTTTTATTTAAAATAAGCAAGTTTCTACGCACTTCTGGTATATCCGAAAGTCCCAAAAACGTTAGATATTTTTATATAAAGATCAATATCACTTAATCCTAAAGCCAAAATTTAGAAATGTATCTTTCGTAGTTTCCAAGATCTTTTATAGGATACTTCCTTTGAAAGAGAGGGGGCGGCGGCCAGCCCCGGGTCCCCAGTTAGAAAGGGTACCAAAGAGAGGATTTTCATACAAAAAAAGGTTTATATTATGGTGCGGGAGTATGGTTTTCACGGTAATGACTTTTTGTTTGTAAAATATAAAGAGGGGGCCCCTATATTAGAAAAGAATATCAAGTTATGTTAGAAGAAGGGACTAATTTGGAATGATACCTTTTTTCTTTAGTTGTCAAGTGTTTGGCAGAAAACATTCTAAAAGGGGCCCCCATTTCCGCATCTTGCTTTCCGCCACGGTCTCCGATACGTCTAGGTAGGCCACTGTACAATATGCTATTGGCATCAAAACACTTTTATAAAGAAAATATAATTTCGGAACATAAAAAATTGATTTTCTTGTTTTGCCTCCACACCCTCCAGTCCCCTGCCTTTTTTCTTAATTAGATGTATCTATAATAATCCACTTTAAAAATATTGTTAAAAGACAAAACTTTAACGGGCCATAGTTTTATTTATATAGAAATTTAAAAGAATAAATTCACAAATAGATTATTGCTTTAAAAAATTTTTTCCGGGGCAGATTAAAGCAAGAAAACATTTTTTTAATGTCATTTTAACAAAAATGTTTTTTAAAGACCAATATCATCTGGTATGTATTTGGTGCGGATCATGGACCATGTCTTACTTTTTAAATTAAACAAATAATATATCCTTATTATTTTCTAGGTATGCAAGAAAATAAAAAAAAACTTTATTTTGTAACTTTAACTATGTTCTTTCAGGATGACATAAACTAAATACAAAGTTTAACAGGATATACCGGGTGTCTCATTTAAATAAAAACCCAAAGTCGTTTTCAGTTAAATCGAAAGAGTTAAAAAAATAAATGTAGAAAACAACGCACATTTACGTTATACACATACGTGCCTAATTTAATTTTCATACTTAATAAAAAGAAAAATTTATGGATGAGCCCTGGGTGATTCTGGTATTAGGGTTAAATTTCCTTAAAAACCACCTAACCAATTTTATAAAATTATAAACTAATAAGGCAACGAATTGACACACTTTAATATGAGGTAATACTTAACCTTTTTTCCGTTTAAGCTTTTTACGTTTGAGTTGGTGAAGAGAGAGGATAACCTGAACACGTAAATTTTGACCCAAAAATATGTTTCCCCAAAAAATAAAAATACATTTTTTTTAGAATACGTTTCCTAAATAATAAAATTATACGGGGTGTCTCGTTTTAATTAAATATACTATACTTAAACGCTTTAAATATTTTTGTCTATTATAATTTTAAAAATATTGGCATTTAAACCTAAAAACTAATAGGTGTAATTTAAGTTTTAGAACTGAAATTGAATTGAAGAAATTAATTTTTAAAACTATGGAGATATACATGATAAATGAATTGTGTATGATATTTTCTTAAAACTTTGTAAAATAATTTACCAATTACTTTAACATTTACTATCATTTAACCATTATTTTAATTTGAGATAGAACAAAGTTACTTATGGCAGACATTTAATTTGAATGATCGTGTATACGAGAAAAGTACAAATAAAACCGTATTCTGTAACACCACAGATTTTGTAATAAGATATAATAAACTAATTCCAAGGTTTACCAAGATATGGTAAACTAAAGACATTTTCCGGAAGTTTAAAACATAAGCAAGTGTATCACATGCTTCAGTGAATTTTATTGCTTCTCGGAGTACGCACCGGAGGACGTGTGTCTCGAATTATGCAAGTAACGTTTTGCATTAAACGGACGTGTAATTTTTGTTGAATATCAATCTGGTTAATTGCTTGTTAGCTTGGCAATGAATATAAAGTGGAGAGAAATTGCAATTTTAAATTTAAGATATTTATAAAACAGTTTAGCAATGTCACTTGCAATGTTATTACCCCAGTCATCTTAGTCAAATTAAAAGGTTAATCCCGGAATAAGCTGGATACCTGTACGTACCTTTATTTTGGTATAAAAATACTCCTCTAAAAATCCCCTATGATATCATGTAAGAAACTCGAAATATGACAGGTCAAATGTAAAAAAATCAGTTTTTGCGAATATTCCGTTTCCTTTACTTTTATTTGCATTTATATTTATTATAAAAGTTGTAGAACACAAAACTCTTTACAAATCTAGTTTTAGGCATTTTGTTGTGTCTGACCAACGGATCCGATAATAGAGGCGCAGAGTGTAATGCACTTTACTGTATGTACATACCTTAGCACGCAATCAGTCGTGATATGTAGCAAATACCTAAGTAAAAAGATAACATATTAGACTAAAAACTACGATTGATTGCGGGCTAAGGTATGTACTGTAAAGTGCTTTACACTCTGCGCCCTGTCACTCTGACATTTGACCTCTCATATTTTAGGTTCCTTACTCGAAACCATAGAGGATTTTTAGGAGAGAATTTTGTGTACTAAAATAAAAGTATGTACAAATATTTAGCTTATTTCATGAGATTCCGAAGGAAAAATCTAAATTAATTGGGCTATATTTGCTTTTATTATTTTAGATTGAAAAAATTTTTAAGCACAAAATTAGATTAGAATATTTATACAGGGTGATCTTAACCCATAAGCACAAAGTTTCAAAATTTTGCTAGAGGCAAACACAAGGACTAACGGAGATAATAAATTATTTTATAAAAAAATTACATAAATTTTAGGCACGAATAACAACAAATAATACAAAAAATATCGTAATTTATATTTTGTTACAGAATAATAAACTGAATATTTTGTTAAAACTACCAAGTTCTTGTAGTTGTTGTGGGGGGTCACAAGAGGTTGAAAGAACTACTTATTGTTAAAGAATCATTTAAGTTTTAAAATATAGGTTTATTAGAAATACATTAACCAAAGAGAATATACTCGTAAAAGTTGTTTTTCCACTTTTCTAATAAGAAGTTATGCACTTAATTTTTAAAAGAAAATAATGACCCTAATTTTTCCTGAATGGTTTAGGAATATGCAATTTTTGGGATTTTATTTTATTTTATTTTTTGAAAACTAAGAAAGCTACGAAAAAAAACAAGAACATTGTATTTATAAATGTTTTATTACACCCTGTATCCTAAAATTAAATCATTTTCGGGCCTATGTTTATAAGAACTTTTTTCATAATATTAAAGTAAAAATACTTTCTTAAATTTTCTAACTGCAATTAGGAAACACGCTGTATATTATAAAAAGCTATTCTTCTCTTGCAATAATATAAAAAAAGATAAATGATTACTTTACAAGAAAAAAAATCTTTAATATAAAATAATTATTTTCATTTAGAATAAAAATATACAGTGCTTGTCTAAATTGAGGACCCCTCTTCTAACTTTTGAATTGTTTGGTATTTTTTCATAAAAATTTGAGAACTTTGGTAAGACAACATAAACCAAATATATGGCAAGAAACGACTGATATAAATGTTAAACTGACAGCTGGGCGCTATTAAAAAAAAAAACGGAAAGAGGGTCTTGTTGCACATCATTTTATATTTTTATGCAGGGGAGTCGCCGGCCGATGGCCCGGGGGCAAGCTGATATGAAGAATAAGAAAAGTATGAATTGTAGAAAAAATCGAGAGCAGCTGTAGATTTTCACTTGTGGTAGGTACGAGTTTTACATCTACGGTGTGCATTGTATTAAGTGTTTTAGTGATTATTTGATATTGATATAATATAATTTTTTACAGAATATCAAATAAATTAATAACGGGCTTTGGCTGTGTACACGCAATAGCGTAGTCAAGGCTTACGAGTAGATTACAATTTTATATGGGGTAAAAAATCAATACCAATTTAATATACAGGGCCTTTTCTAACTTTGGTATAAAACTTAAAAGGGTGATATATACAGACTGTCCACGGATGGTTAACAAGAGGACAAATGGACCAAAAATTTAATTTTTCAAAAAAGTAATTTTTCATAAAAATTTTTGCTTGTAAAAAATGGGATTATCGAAGAGAAAATGGTAATTTTGTATACAGGGTTCTCAAAAACTTAAAAATATTATTTTTCTACAAGAGTAAACTACTTTTATATTTATTTTTAAGCTTAATATCATTAAAAAAAAATATTTAAAATACCATTTTGAATAACTATTACAGTTACAGGGGTATCAAACAGATTTATGAAACTAATTTTAAAGTTATCAGAGATTAATTATTTTAATTTTTTTCAATAAAGTGACCTAAAAAACTTTTCTAATTTTCTTTTCTCCAAAATTCAACAAAACACAATTTTTCAACTTTAGTTAAATTTCAATAAAATTTTGTATTATTGTTTTTATCGATTACAAACATGATTCTAAATACGTTAATGTTTTGTAATAAGTTTATTTTTTTATATAAGATATTTGATATTGTGTCATTAATCTTTCCTTTATCTAAATACATTATATTTATGTAGCACTTAAAATTAATAAAGTGTGTTAAAATATAAATTGAATATATATATATATATATATATATATATATATATATATATATATATATATATATATATATATATATCCTTCTTTATTATTATGTATATAAAATTAACATTTTCTCTTTGTGATTACCTTTCTTTTTACAAGCAAAAATTTTTATGAAGAATGACTTTTTTCAAAAAATGAAATTTTTGGTCCATTTGTTCTCATGTTAATTCCATCCGTGGACAGTCTGTATATATATATTTTATATTTAATTCCCCAAGTAATTTGTACGCTTCAGTAAACTAGCTTTCCTCTGTGTGTTTTTAAGAATTATTATGGTACGTACTTGACAGACATTACCGGTTAGATTATATAACATAATATGTAGATTAATTTTGTTTGTTTGAATTACTACTTCAAAATTAATTCTTTAGTTTATAAGGAATATAAGTTACGCTTTTACTATCCAAAATAGAGTCTTGGTGGCTCAAATAATAAAATTTCTTACATGTTTTTATTCTTAAACCACTAGTGCTTAATTTAGGCACGTGTAATATTCGGTTAGAAAATTTTACAATAAAATGGCTTTAAACAATTTTCTATTAAATTCTATATTTGTGCTTTCGACGCGAGCTTTAAAAATGTAAAATAAGATATATATATTTTTCCATTTGGCCTAATATTTAAGTAAAATTTATATAACCCAAATTTAAATAATTACATTATATTAAATATTTAAATATTTTTTTCTTTTAAAGTAATATTAACTTTTATTATATTATGCAAGGACAGAATGGCTTTTCTTAGTATATAAAAGGTTTAGATTTCGTAAAATGTTTAATAAACCTCTTTATTTTTAAGAAAAGCCAAATAATATTTAACTTCGAGACAAAAAATAAACTATAAATAATTTTACCAATTATACTTGTACCTAAATATAATTTAAGGTTTTAGCATTGTCTATTCTTTTCTATTCTACCGGATCAGCTAAATAACATAATACATAGGCAATGTCAGGAAAAGAGACAGTCCAACGTGAATTTCAGATTAAATTACTTATTGTTAATCCTTTATTGTAGCTTTACTGGCCGATATACCTTTACTTATTGCTTATACAGTATATCACTTATCTTACTACGGTTGTTAAAAATGGGTAAAAAATAAAAATGAAAATATTTTAATTACACCTTGCTTTAGTTCACGGTTTTGTTATTTTTACTACTTCTATCTTATGATAATATCTCACTAACTTTAGTTGTATAAAATTGTCATTTAGGGACTCAAAAGCGTACATTATTTCATGTTATGGTAAATCTAAAGCTGTGTATAGACTTGCAACAATTCGCCAAACATCCGTCCAAACAAACCAACCCATTTGCGCGCTCCTTTGATGCAAGAAACCGACAAGCTCTGAATCACCGCGGAATTATTCCCCAGCCGTTGGATCGTCGTCAGTTCCGTCCACGTCCGCGCTATGTGTAGCTATGTGGCGCGCTATTCGCGCAGCGAATTGTTGCAAGTCTGGACGCAGCACAAGATAACTACAACTGGTAGAAAATATAATTTTATTTAATTATGTATGTGAATGACAGACATTACGTAAAAACAAATTAATTGAATATGTCAAAAAATTTTCATTTTAATTCGCTCCAGGGTATCCCAGAAGAAAACATTTTGATAAATACTTGTGTTGTCATGGTAACGCAACCAAAACTATACATTAAATTGGTTAAAACTGGAAGTGTAAAATTTTCTATCAAAAACGATGATCATGGGACGTAACACCTTTATATTAACTAATATTAAACTAAAAAAATATTAAATCAATTTTTTAATGGCTACTTAAATTACAATACCGTTTTAGCATAGTCATAGTACTTAAAATTAAAATTTAAAAAACCTAAAATTGAATCTTTAATTTAAAAATCCAAATAGTGTTAAAAAAATAAAACTTGGTTCTGCAATTTTTTTATTTTCTTTTAATATGCATCTATCTTAATTATACTCTATTTTTGTTATTTACAAGTATGTTGGTATAACTTTATTAAAAATATTTTCTTTAGCATTGTAATTTTTTGACCTACGTTGCTTTTAAAATAAATTGTTTAATATAAAGGCGAAAATATCCAAAAATATTATGTAAGGTGTCATTGTCCAGTATATAATACTGCAATAAAATGAAATATTCCAATAATATCATTTAAAATTTAGAACCACCATTTATTTAAAAAAAAACAATGGATAGGCCAATTAATGTATATTTATGGTAAATATCTACATACCAAATTTCATTTGGTAGGTAGCTATATAATAATATAATAGTTACAGGGCAAGCAACATCGGGGATACCTTCGTTTGGTACAATGGTCTTTGCATTTTTAACCATTAAATGTGCGGGGAAAACTCATTGTAAAGATCATGATCATTATCCATAGCTTCAACACTTACCAAACGCTATTTTAGATTGAAAAGACAACCCACTCCTTTTTTCTTAGCTTTGTCTATAACCATAATTGTAAGCTGGAAGGCTTTCTCTTTGAATACTTTTTGGGAAAAAGCAAATGCCATAATTGTGCAATTCTCAGTGTGTTTATTGTCTCGACTTTTGACATTATTGACCGTCCTAAGTAAATACGCGGTATAGACTTCATTCCTTTTGTATGCCTTATTACAATTTTTTATTTTATTTTTTATCAAACCACGAAGCCTAAAAGCCTAAATACTAACGTGCCGTGGGTGTCTTAAGCAAGGTAAGAGGAAGTTTGTTGACACGGGACTTAAATACCTGAAAATTTGGAGGAAGAAAAGACCTCCGCGGGCAGCAGGTTCCACATTCTAGAAACTCTAGGGATAAAAGAACAAACAAAGTGGGAAGTTCAGGGCCTGTCCAGTTGGACCGTATACGGATGCATATATAGATGGCTTTAAAAACATCTTGACGCGTATTGACATACAATAAGTGCATAATTGGATTGGACAGGACAGTCATTTGACTCGCCTTAACAATAGCATATTAATTAATTAGATAAAAAATTAAGAAATGTACAGGGTGTCCCATTTTGGTTGAAATAGCGAGGTATCTCAGTTAATAATAGAGATAGAAGTCGTCATAGCACTCTTACACCCGTATACACAGTCGATCGCCTAAGTTCCTCCAGCCATTTGCCGAAAGCAAATCTCGTTGCATAGTTGAATGCCAAGTTTGTTACACATGCGCATGGTGCTCTTTTTGGCGATTCGCCGGCGTTTTGACGGAGATGCGTCTGACCATCTCTAGCGACTCGCCGTAATTGATTTATATAAAATGTTTATGTTATTTTATTAAAAGTGCACAGTTTAGAAAACTTTTTAAGTGTCCAAAGACATAAGCTGACAATTTGCGTTTAAATTATAAACAATGGATCGTGGTCTTGACTTGATACCTACATGGAATAAAATAAAATAGTTATGCGCCAAATAACAAAAAAATTGAAGTAAATACTATACGAATGCAACACCTAACAAACAGTATGAACGAAGGACAAAAAACAAACGTGAAAGATAAAAAAATTCTAATTCTTATACCAATGTTGTTTATTCTTACAAAATATAATTTCATAAAAACAAGTCGATGATTAAAATATTTTTTTATGTTTAAATATATATTTAATTTAACATTTATTTTTGTACAGAGAGCACACTTTAATTATTGTTACCTTTGTAATGTGTGATAAAATACGTAACTAAATAAACTTCAGTATAGGTTTTTAAAATGGAAAAACTAAAATAATTTTAGTCAAACTTATTTTATATTCTATTTTTGGAAAACATGTAAGTCTTATGTAAAGTTACATTTATGTAGTTCCTTTTATACTGAATAGCAACACTAATGTTAATATCAATAATATGTAGCGATTTTTTTTTAACTGCAGCTTATTGGGGGACATTTACAGCAAAAAGTAATTATTCTTTGCTGTAAATGTCCCAAGAAATAATTATTTCTTGGTTTTTAAAAACAAGTGTAGCTGCGGTAAAAGAGAAATTGAAATTTGTAAAAATTTAATGACCGCCTGATAGATCCGCAGTTTCTATTACAACTTATAAGAAAAACTGCAAGAAGCGCAAGAGGGACTTTTTTAAAATAAAACAATACAAATAATTTTCCACATAAATCGCACAGTAAATTTTGATGACATAAAATTTGAAAAATATGTTTAACCGACAACGGTGGCAAGACCATGTGCTGTCGGGTTACCAACGCGGCGACTTGCTGGCGTAGAGATGTGCCAGAGATTGACTTATTCAATAAAAACAGGTTACCAACAATTCTCCGGCGTCTCGCCCGGCGCTTTGCTAGGAAAACTCCAGCGGTGCGTTAGCGACCGACTATGCATACGGGTGTTTGTTTCTGAGCTACACAGTGATTTTAAAAATTTTGCACCTTCAGGTACTCCTTGTATCTCAGTTGGCTGATAAACGTACCAAAAAGGTTAAAACTGATTTTTATATAGATTTTTTCGTAGAATGCAGTGGCGTAGTCAGATTTTTTCCAAATATTATTGTTTTTGAAATATTGACCAATGTTGTGTTTTTTTTTTTTTTAATGGATCAACCAGCATATTTGTCAAAAAATAAATTAGCCTTTTACAAGCTTTTTAAAAATATATAACACTATAGATTTATTTTGATAATCAATGACAAAATTCCCAATTTATATTTCATATCCAGAATTTTGCAGTAGGCCATGCAAAACAAATCAGTTAACTTGATTACTGTAGTGGTTTTCAAAATTGGATCTTGCTTTTAAACTTAATATTGTGTTTTCTTTTGTTACCTAAATCTAGGCAGGTAGCACTTTCTTAAGCAAAATTTTAAGTACATGGTGTTTATCATATAATTTTCTTAGTTTATTGTTAGCATATTCTCTTTCGTTTGTTTGTTTTTTATTCAAAAGACACGTATTCATCTAATATATTTACTGATATTTTTAATCAATTCAAGACATTTTTTTATTTAATCTATGATTTTTAACTTTTTAAAACAAGAGACAAACATTTTTTGTTTAATGTTTTTCTCAATCAACAATAAACTAAATATAATATGTTTATGGTATCTTTCGTTTCACAAAAAAGTAGCTAAGGTTTGCGAGAACCGCAAGGTTCTATCTAATAATAACTGAGATACCCCGCTATTTTAACCAGAATGGGACACCCTGTACAGGAAATTGCCTTTTTTCTCTACAATTTAAGAGTTGTCGCTTAAATACAACCTTAAAAAAAAATACCTTTTTTTTTAAATCTATAACTTTTAAAGCTTTATTGTCCTGGTCAGAAAAGTTTATGTTTTTTATTGGATTTAAATTTGATTATTATTTATTTGGTAAAAACCAACATAAAGTCTTATTAAGACACAAATTATTTAACGATGAATATATTTTTTATTTTTAAATATAGTAAGACAATACTGAATTACATTTATACTAAAACTAAAGATATGTACAAAAACACAGCTAAACATATAAATAGAAGAGCAATTATTATAGAACACATTTTAAATAATTTGTTATATTTGGCGTAGTCGTCTTAAGTAGTAGTTTTAAACAAACAACAAATTTTATTTAAAACTTGTATAAGGAAATACATGAAAAATAATAAAATATGTATTTGTTTAAAAACTATCATATATTTGTCATAAAATACGTTTTATGCAAAACAAGTTTTTTTTTACAAAAATGTGTCGTAGTGCATAATACAGTTAAAGATAGATTTTTATGTATTTTTTCGATAAATAGTTAACACATCCTTAACTGCAGCTTAAACCAAGCAACGTATAATATTCAGTCCGGCTTTTTATCCTTTATAGTAGCCGTAAGGCGATCCGAAAGCTGCAGGAGCTAAGGCAGGAGCTGCATAGGTTGCGTGAGTGTAGGCAGGGGCGGCTGCAATGACCTTTGGTGCTACAGCAATAGGACTAGCTGGATGAGCTGCATGGCCACTCTGTAATAACAAATAAATAACAAATATTTGTTTGTTTCTTTAGACATTGTAATGTTTCCAATAATACAACTTTCTTGCTCTTCCATTTATGTTAATTTTAACTGCTACACGACGTTTCGGATGGTATCTGTCTTCAACTTTCACCTAAAAACGGTTAGAGATAGATACCATCCAAAACGTCGTGTATCAGTTAAAAATACAGACAATGGAAGTCGAGAAAAGTAGCATCATTGAAATATTTGTCTGTACAGTACATTGTCAAGTTCTTAATAATTAGTAAGTTGTTAAATATATTTAATTAATTTTGTGTATTTTTGCATATAGTTTAAGAGCCAGTAAAAGGCAGACCGTCAGAAATTTACCACAGCTTACATTATGCTTAGTGACTTTTCTATACCTACATAACATGAAAGCGGGAGTAGCCATGACGTCACTCAGGTAGGACAGGTGCCTACCTAAATTTGATCATGTAGGCTACAAAAAAATATTGGCAGACACTTAGCTAGTTGTAATTTTAAGGCAGAGAAAAGTTTGAAAAACTGATGAACGAAAAGTCAAGTACTTTTATTTTAAACAATAAAACAAAATTTTAAAAGTAAATGTTGTAAATAATTAAATTTGGCACGGCTAAACGACCGCCGGCGGTTCTGCTAAATTATAAGAAGAAAACCGCCGTCCGGCGGTTTTTTTTTATGATAAAGTATATGAAAACCTCCAAAAATGTTAAATAATTTGTTATTACCGGCAATTTTGACCTATTTTATCGGTAGAAGCCGCTGGCCGACGGTTTTGCTTATAAAAACTTGCCCAAAAAGGGTTTTGGTTTTTCTAACCTTTACAATTATTTATTTTGCTGTGCCGTAAGCGTTTAGTTTTTCTGTGATTTTTTTGTTTATTATTGTGGTTTAGTTTATAGCATTCTTTGAAAAAACAAATAGGAGTAGTATATCGGAATGGGGTCAGGCAAATAAAACCACTATTTTATATATCATAACGTTTTGTGGCTGGCCACTTTATCATGGGCCTATAATTGGAAAAGTCACATTACAACACTATTTTGTCACATAGACCCAATATTTTACAACACGAAAAAACACTTTAAAAAAATATTGTCAAAGAGGAAAGGCAAAGAATTATCTTATCAGGATAAGTCAGTCATCGTCAGCATAAAAGTCAACAACTAAACATAACCTAAAATTCTTAAAAAGTGAAAAATTTTTGGCTGAAAGTTAAATTATAAACAATCAAAAAAAGATAGAAAAAAATATTAAAAAAAAAAGTTAGATAGCCATTCCGAATTTGCACTTGGGACGTGTCAACAGCCGGTACCTTGTGCTATAGGACAACTTAAAATACATTTTAAAATGTTGATAATATGATTAAAGAAACAAGCAGTGTTTATAAACTATTTATCTTGTATTTTTTTCTTTTCCCTGAGAATTTTAAAGTTTGTTCCACCCTCCATACATTAATACTTTTATTGGTAAAACTTTAGTTTTAGTTCTATGAAACGATTTTTTTCTTGCTGCTAAAATACTCCTGACTTTTCTTTTCATAAAAGATGTACTTTTTAAATTATGAATAGCTTCGACAAAATCCTCGTACGTGTCAAACGTGTCTACTTGTTTTAGCTTTGTTTGTTGTACAAAAATAAAAAACATATTAATTAATTAGGCAAATAATAATTATTAAAGTTAGTAAAAATAGTTTTTATAAACAAAACGGCCAGACGGCGGGATTTTATGATAAAACAAATTAATTAACAATTTTGGCGGCTCTAATATACGTTAATAAATAAAACCGCCGAACGGCGGTTTTCTTCTTATAATTAAGCAAAACCGTTTGATGTTAAAGCAAGTTAAAGCAGTGAAGAAAAAGTTCGTTAAATATCATACCCTTGTTACGACAGCATTAAATCCCGAATGATCGTCAGCGGTATATGTTACAGTTCTTACAGTACCATCAGCTTCAACCAGTGAGTACTGTCCCTTTACTACATCACCATCTCTGACTTCGCTTTGAGTTTTTGATCACCAGTATGTCCGTCAGCTACACCGTATTTAAACTCGTATTTGGGATAAGCCTGTAAAAATAAATATTATTTACCTTAAACAAGTTAAAAGCCTTTACCTTAACGCTATAGTATAAAAAATTCTACATATTTGACCCAGCAGCTAAGAAAAAAAAGATTACCAAAAATATATAAAAAAAACTATTTTAATTGGGACAGAGTCAAGAAAACAAGTTAATAATACTATGGCCAATTTTACAAAATAAATTTTAATTTTAGTATTAGTATTAGCATAAGTCACAAGATTTAAGGACATATATTTAAATAAAAGTATTTGTAAATCAAGAAACGAAATTTAATTTTTTTAAAATTCTAAAGTTAATACCAGAATAATATTTGAATATGTGCCATAAAAGAGTTAAAACCGGTTACTTCTTTTATTCAAGTCCAATTACTTTTTTTTTAAATATAGCTTAATAATGCCAAAAGAAGGGTAAATTTAATTTAGGTTAATATTAACACTAATGGTAATACTAATACCATCTAATACTAATACTAACACTAAAATTAAATTATGATTTATAAACTCGGCCTTAGACGAGGTATTATACAGGGTGATTCAAAAATCGATTACGAAATTTAAGGAGGTGATTCTACTTGACAAAATAAGGGTAGAGGTTTTTTTTTAAATGTCATTTGTTTTCGAGTTACAAGCCGTCAAGATTGCAGATTCTAAAATTTTAAGACAAAAGTACTTTTTTAAATACCGTTAGAGGGCACTTTACCTAAAACTTAAAATTTATTTACATAACTTTTTATTTTGACAGATATCGCAAAGCTGGGGGCGCCATTTTATAGACAATCAAAAACTTAATAGATAAGGTACTCTTTATTAAAGTCGATAAACCTCACCGTTTAGGCACCAATAGACATCAAAGTTTTCATCAATTTTAATCAAATTACCTACATACAAACAGGGTGTCCAGTAACTCAACCGAAAAACTTAACCAAACGATTCAACAACAGAAAATAAGAAAAAAACTTTGTATAAACATATGTCCTAAACGTCTTAGTTTTTAAACTACGGTGTGTTAAATATTGAAAAAAAAATTTTAACGTACAAAAGTTTTTTTTTAGTTTTTATCGTACAAAACATTTGAAAATTTCTGTTTGTTGGGTTAATTTTGTAGTTTTCAAATTAGTAGTCAGATTTTTATTATCTTTTAATAGGGTACGACAATAGGTATGATTTTTAAAATGTAACATCCTTTATATTATTTTATCATTAAAAAAATATTTTAAAACCCCTTAAAAAATACCACATTTTATATACCTATCTTAATAAGTTTTCGAAATATGGCCATGAAAATCTAAATAATTTTTTTTTTTAACTTTCATTAGTTTCCAAAAATATCATTTTATGGAGGATGATTCTGTTGTATCTGTATCCTTCATTAAAATTATTTTTTCTCCTAAGATATACAGGGTACGACTAGAGTATAATTATTTTAATGAAACAACCTGTATATTGAATCACCGTTTAAATGATAATTTAAAGAGCGTTACAAAAGTATCACATTTTATGGGTCTATCTTCAATGGTTTTGGAAATATAGCCGTAAATAAAATTATTGTACAGCTATTGCATAATACAACCTACCTACATAATTTAAATTTACACTACTTATTTTATAGATTTGGATGACCATATTTTCAAAACTAACAAAAGATACATATAATAAATGTAGTATTATTTTAAAGCTCTTTAAAAGATTTTTTACTAGTAATATATTATACAGGGTGTTCCATTTAAAAATATTCATACCTTTTGTTTTACCCTGTATATTTTAGGAGATAATAAAAATCTTATTTAAAATTTAGAAACCAGCAATTATATATTATTATTATTATTATTTTATTTAGTTTTGTAATAACATTAAGTAAAGTTAAGGAACCGAGAAAGAAATAAAGGTGCTGGGCAGGGTAAAATAGTTTAAAATAAAATATTTCTGTAAAATGTAAGCCAATCATGGACCGAGGTCTAACTATATCTTTTGGTTATTAAGTCTATGATATGGCCCCAAATGCGAAAATCAATTTAAAAAATAAAAAAATAATAATTTAGAGTCTAAAACTAAAAGATAACCATTGTATTTTTAAAAAGCTCTTAGGCGCAACAATTTAAAAATTTAAAAGATACATGTATATGTTCCATAAGAAAAATCATATGTTTGATTCATATTTTGAAAAAATATATATTAAAAAAAAATAACTACACCCAAAATATTAAAAAAATTTTGCCTTGCATGTCAAAAACAAAGTGAGTCGTAAAAATATTTTAGTGTCGTATTTTGTTTTATTAAAAAATAGGAACAGTTCGCAAAAACCGCAAGTCTCTATTTCTTAAAATTACCTAGATACTCTGCATCTGCAACAAAGTCCGGACAACCTGCACAGTTTTACCTGGTGGTGATTTTTAATTTTGACTTCTACATGTTTACCCCACACACGCTTAGGTTCACCTGCGCAGTTATAACTGTACAGTTAAACCTGTCAGGTCGACCTGAGAGTGCTAGTCCGGCATAAGACTTTTGATTTTTTTAATTTTAAAAACATCTATATATTTAAATAAAATTTATTCGTCAAAAAATAAATTTAATATTGTTGTCATACCGGATGGTAGGAAAAAATTATTCGTAATTTTAAGAGGCAATTCCTCGCATTATTCTAAGCATAAAAGTTTATAATAAATGATGTCCGAAAATAAATAGTTTTTAAGAAAATTGGGTCGATAGTAATTACATTTGGCAACGTTGCAACACACCAGGAATACAAGCCCACCAGAACTGCAACTGATTCGTCGTATTGTTTATGTTGGTATAACATTTGTTGAAAATTATGCCTACGACATTTTTGGGTATCGGATTGGGCGGGTTTCGTAACTATAACCCCTTACGATTTTCGAAACAATGTTTAAAAATTGCATGTAAAACAGGTGGTAAACTTGTCCGACAACAAACTGACGCGTTTGCCCAGTCCGACACCCGAAACATTTGTCATTGATAGGCTGGGTTACAGCGCCGCTTTCATATATAGTGGTATAAATATTCGTGTTAGACTTGTCATAACGAACCCCCTAAAACGGTTTTAAAAGTAATATTATCGTGAAGTCAATGTCATTACTGGTCCAGGGACTATATGCACCAAAGAAAAACACAGCATTTGTAAATCACAGAAGGTTACAGTTAAATGTATAAGTAATTAAAATATGTACATCTTGTACTCTGTGTCGAATCCCTGTCAGTCGAATTCAAAATTTATTTTTCGGTTTCCACTCCAACTTGACGATGTCTTCCGCGATTTTAAAAAATAAGCACTACGCTTTCCCTGTGATTTTTTTATCTTTGGACAAACCACGAAGGCTAAAAGCCTAAAAACTAACGTACCGTGGGTGTCTTAAGCGAGGTAAGAGGGAGTTTGTTGACACGGGACTAAAATACTTGAAGATTTGGGGGAAGGAAAGAGCTCCGCGGGCAGCAGGTTCCACAATCTGGAAACTCTAGGGATAAAAGAACGAACAAAGTGGAAAGTTCATGGCCTGTCCAGTTGGACCGTATAGGGATGCATACGCGCGGAACCACGAGTTTCTCTGTTGGGAACCGTGAGTGGAGGAACTATAGTGGACAATTCTTCAGAGCAGAAGCCATGGAAGTACCTATAAAAAGCAATAAATCCCCACATCCCGACGATGGGCAAAAGAGGGAAGCCTTTCTGTAAGTGAAGGATCATTAATGAGACGAATTGCTCTTCTTTGAATAGAATTGAAAATGCTTAGGGTTGAGGGGGACGCCATTCTCCAGATATGAGAATAATTTTCCAAGGGAGGTCGGATTTGGGACATATATAAAGTGTATAAATTATAAGAGGAGAAATACTTTTGGCTCGAAAAAGAAATCCAAGCTTTTTTAGGCTGCCGTGGCTATAGATACAACGTATTTATGCCAGTTAAGGTTACTTTCAAATGTAACGCCCACAAGATTAAAGGTGTCTTTGCTGTGTAAAACTTGGCCGCTCATAAGTAGAGGATGACTATTTAATGACTCTTTTCGCGACAAGGAACATGATTGTGTTTTGGATGCATTAAAATTGACGAGATTTTTGTCGCCCCAATCCAATATTAAATTAAGATCCTGCGAAAGAGATATCTGCATCGCTCTGCGTTTGTTTTCCAAGTCAGGTTTAGTGATGGGTTTAGGAACCTGAAAACTGGAGTGAAGGCTACTATCGTCGCCGATGGAATGGAATTAGTTGTGGACGAGAGAAGGTCGTTGATGTAAAGAAGGAACAATGTTGGTGCCAGAACTGAGTCCTGAGGGACTCCAGCATTTACTTGGTGAAAGCTTGAAGAATGGCCGTCCACAATAACTGATATACGACGATCAGATAGACAGATAGAGAGCCAAGTATAGAGTTTAGTTGAAAGACCATAGGAGGGAAGTTTATTAAGAAGTGCGGCATGCCAGACCTGGTCAAAAGCTTTGGATATATCAAGAGCAACGATCTGGGACTCACCTAGAAACTCAAGAGACTTATTTCAGCAGTGTGATATGAAGGAACGAAGATCTGCTGTAGATCTTTTGTGGCGAAATCCATACTGCCTGTCATGCAAAATTTTTTGTTTTTCTAAGTACTTAAGAATTTGTGAATTAATTAATTTTTTCATTACTTTACAAAGAAATGAGAGAATTAAAATTGGTCTATAGTTAGATGAAAGAGATTTAAATCCTTTCTTTGGAATAGGTTGAACTCGTGCAGTCGAGTTAAGATTGGTGCAAGTTCTGAACCACATTTTTTCAAAACGACCGCTGGTATGCCGCCCATCCCAGACGATTTCTTGGTGTTAAGAAAAGAAAGGATGCGCTTAATGTGTTTTACCTTAAAAATAATATCGGGCATTTTGTGAGGAACTGGGGTAATAGCTGGAATTGGATGATTTACGGGAGGGTCAAGGGTTAAATTGGCAGCAAATTGTTTAGCAAATAGTTCTGCCTTATCTTTAGCGGTAGAAATAATTTCATTTTCCATAGTTAGTGGTGGAAAAGAACTGTACAAAAATTCCTACCTATGTTTTTCGCAAAAGACCAAAAAGATTTGCTGCCATTTGAGCAGGAAAGAACTTTGTTTTTAACACGATTGTCGAAGGAGTCTTTGGCTTCAGAAATTTTTTGATTGTAGTTGTTTTCTTGCTTCAATGCTGGCCTGTTGATTTTCTGGACTAGGATCCTGTAGAAACTTCTTGTGAGCCTGAACTTAAAATTATAGTTTTATCACAAGATTTGGAAAACCAGGGTTTGTTATTGGATTGTTTGGGGTTCTTGATGGTGTGTGGAATATAGGTTTCAATGCCCAATTAAATTAATTCGGTTAGTTGATTGCAAATTTCAGAAGGACCATGAGAAGAAAAGCAGATAGAATCCTAGAGGTAAGTGGCGAAGAAGTCCCTCAGACCATCCCAGTCGGCTAAGTTGTAGTGCCATACGGTGCGTGGTGGCATACATTCATTTACCTCGGGATATGCAGGGTAAGATATAATAATTAAGCCATGATCTGAGCTACCTAGGGAAGCTGTGACAGATGCTTGATAGGGTTCGGGGTTGGTGGTAAGAAAGAGATCTAGGGGATTTGAACTATGATTTGGGACTCTAGGAAAGTAGGTGGGTTCCATAATAAGGTTGGTAAGAGAGTTACTGACTGCAAAGATTTCGGCTGCTCTGCCTTGGGGGTCAGTTTTTGAAGAGCCCAGCCAATTCTTATTATGGACATTAAAGTCGCCAAGCACGATTACTTCTGCCGATGAAAACTGAGAAATTATGCTATCGTTAAGAAAAAATTTAAAGAATTCGACATAGGAATTATTAGATGGGGACCGATACAAACAGCAGATAAATTTAGTTGAAGACCTAAGGAAAAGTTTGAGCTAAAAAGTATCGGGCCTACCCGATTCAACATTGGAAACTCGAGCACAAGCCAGATCGTTGCGGACGTAAGCACATACACCACCATGTGGGCGAAAAGATGAAATAAGTTCGTAGTCTGAAAAGAGAAGGTGGCTGTTTGAAGATTTAGAACTTATTTGTGTTCCGTAAACAGTATGTGGGGCTTAGATAACTGAAGGTGATGTTGAACTGAGTTTATATTGGTGTTAAGCCCACATATATTTGCAAAAGAAATTAATCTTCTCGATGAAGGCCTCCCGGGTGCACCCCTCGCCCGGAGGTCCGAATGGAGGGGTAGTTTACCTCCAAAACATTTTACTTCTGGGTGTGCCGCAACCATTTGTACATAGTTTGGGGGCTTAAAAGAAAAAAAAAAGAGAAAAGAAAAAGAAGTAAGAAGGAAAACTGACTCACACACCCAGAACCCGAAACGTCCGTTAAGACTTCACGGGTCCTTTAAAGGGTGAGAGGCGAGGAAAGCTCCTCTACCACCTGCTTCAGAGGACTTTGGAAGCTTTCTTTTAATGTTCTTTTTCAGTAGCAATCAATCAGAAAAATTTTCTTTTTAAATGCGCCTGGCTTTTTAAAATCGCAATGGGCCTCTCCTTAAATAAAAAGCATATCGTGATACTCGCGTACCAAAAACATCTCTTTCGTATCAAAATTCACGCACTGATACAGTAATACAAACTAAAAATAAAATTTGATTTTAATTTGGATAAATGGATAAAAAATTACTTACATTTATGCATGTGTCGCAGGCAAATGGTGATTTTAGGCAAATTTCTTCTGCCTAACTAACTTCTCTTTTTCCTTGGCAAGCGAGTTCATAAGAGTAATTTTTATTTATAAGCCATTTGCCTTGTAGAAAAATGACTGTGATATATTTGATAACATTTTATAGGCGTACAGTGTGTTTTGCAGACTACAGTTAAAAGCAAAAGCATGCAAAACTGTCACATTGGGGTGGTCATGGCTAGTTTTGTTCAGTTAAATCTTTTTTTTTTGCTTTATTAGGAAATAAAAAAAAGAGATTGATCTAACCAGAACTAACAATGACCCACCCAGTGTGACAGTTTTGCATGACCGCCTGGTTATGCAAATATTTCTGCATTTGCCTAAGAAATGCTTAGGCAAATTGAATTAAATGGTATTTGACTAGACAGGTAGCATTTCACAATGAAAATACATCATTTTCTTAGGCAGTAGGCATTTGCCTAGGCAGAAGCCATTTGCCTTAAATAATCATTTGCCCGCGACATATGCAAGAAACTATCAAACAATTTTTTTCGACGAAGGTATTTATTTTCTTGCCTAGCGCCTTGCTGCCATGTTGAGTACGACGTTGCCAATTGTGTAAGGGAAATTGTTTGTCTGTTTTTCTTCGAAAAATTGTATTTTAAAAGAAGTAGTTAATATGATTTATTTTGCGCTATTAGGCATATATATTTTACTTGCTTTGTTAAACCTACTATTATTTTTTTATATTTTTCATAATTTAATAAACAAATACAGTGGTTGTCATTATGGATGGAAAAATTTTTGCAATAAACAAAAAGTGCAAAGTCGGTTTTGTTTTGTCTGTAGTTCAGGTATAAATACCCAAGAAGTTTTCTACATGTGTTAGTCCCGTTATACCTGAGACGTGGAACTCGCTCTATACCCTATAGTGGACAATGTGTTTGCATAAAAATTAAAATAACATTTCGCATCGCGTACGCGATACTCACCTATTATCAGTAGTGTGGTAGTACGAGGAAAGCTTTCTAGAGCTTATATATAACGGGACTTATATTATTCATTTTTCACATTAAATAATATTGAATTTGGTACCTTTTATTCTTTAGGTACATTTGTAGATGCAGAGGTTTTATCTGATCTAAAATACCTTTTATAGCTTTAAAACGTAATAAAATAAAATAAAAATACAACTAAATATTACTAACTGACTCAACAACAAATCAATAAAAAATGGCGGGTTCAAAAGAAGGCAAATTCATTTTTTAAACAATTAAAACCATTAGAAAAAAATCTACAAAAAACGGCTCCATGTTGGTGGTTTTAAGATAAATCGGAACGGCTACTTTTAAGCATGTTTTTTTTTATTAGGGTTTTTAGGCAATGAGGCTTAAAACTTCTTATTTCTTTTTTAAAGCCTTGTATAAGAAGTCTCTGTTTTTAGCCCATTTAGAATCCAAAATTGGCCGAATTTCGGTAAATATTTGCTAATTGGCCGTGTTGCAATATTGTTTTTATTAATATAAATTCCCAGTTGGTTTTAATAGGCTAAGCATTTTACAAAGTGGTTAAAAAGTTAGGTAAAATTGTAAAGGGATTTATACAAGGGCCCACGTGTCGCTCTAATGAAAGATGCCAAGGAAGAAATTATAAAAGTTGATTTCGTAAGGCAGAGGTTGTAAAAATACATGTAAAAGGGGGCATCTTCGTGAGCAGAAATAAAAATCAGTTATGCGAGCATGGTATAACTATAAGTAAAACAACTTATTTTTTAATTAAAGCAATACTCATGGTTGTAGAAGACGCCATTTGCTAAGCATGTCGTTGTAAATATCACAAAGTGGCGTATTTCATCTTTTTAAATTTTACTAAAGTGCTTTTTAGGTATTTTAGTGCGCAACTTTTTTCTTAGTAAAATAAAATAAATTAATCATGATTTTATCACTTTAAAGCTATCAAAATCTAACTGGTGCCAATTCGTGATATTAAGTAGCAACTTTTTTAAGCAATAATATCGGCTCTGGTCAATTTTCTTCCTTTGTGAGATACGGCAGTTCGTGATTTTGTTGACGATATCAAAACATGATTTTTTATCTCAATGAATTTGTCTGTCTTAAAAAAATGTTTCTTAGTCAGATGAATTACATAAATATTATACAGAAATATTGTGTAATAAAAAATAATTAGGTTTATTTCCAAATAATAAATAGATACTTAAACGTTTAAATATAAACAGACAGAACCACGCCTTTTTCATAATTACTTCAGAATGGCCTAGATACATAAAAACCCATTTGCTTAATTCATAAATTTCGACAATTATATTATTTTTTAAAATTAATTAGTCTAACTTTTAAAATATTGTTATGCTGAAATAAAATAAAAATGCGTTAGAATGTTGTTTTTAAGCATAAAATAAAAATTATACAGGGCTTTTCATTAGGTAATTTTTTGACAAAAATTTCATAAAAATATGAGTCTCCAAATTCTTCCTTCTTAAAATACAGGGTGGTAAACCTACAGACAAAAATTGTTTAAGGGTTAACTTAGCACTAACTTAGATTAAGCAAAATAAAATATTGCTTTCTATGTATTTTGGTAAGTTAATAAAAAAAATCAATAATGCTTCTTATAGGCTAAAGTAAATACTTTTTAGCAGTGTGTTAGAAAAATAATGTTTGTAAATACAAGAGGTGATTCCTCGCATTATTTTAATAAATAAAGGTATTTGTGTCTAAAAATCACCAGTTTTGGGAAATAAATGATAAACTTATTTCTTTTTAGTCATGAAATAAATTAATTTTGCACCTTATTTATTTCATAGTGCTCCAAAAGCGCTTAATCTGAATTTCCTATGCCTTGTAGTTAATTTACTCTCCTTTAAATATTTAAATATGTAGGTCTCTTATTATTAAATTATTTTTTAATATATCTAAACACCCACGGTACGTAGGTTTAGGCTCTTCAGTCTTAATGCTTCATGGCAAAAAAAACAACTTTTGTGGGACTAGGCGCTTTTTAAGTGAAGAGACAAAACTATTGGAGGAAATAATGTTTTTTTAAATATTACAATTCAACTAATAGAACTTAGCTTAATGACATTTTGCATTCTTTTCTGAAACAAAATGGTTCTAAATCTGATAAATTATTTTAATAAAATACAAAAAAAACATTTTTAACCAGTAAAGTATTAAGAATGACAAAGTATATCAAAAACAGAACTATGATTTTATTAGCGTCTATAAAAATAAATAGGATTTGTTATAAAAGGATATACATAGGGAATATTTGTGTAAACTACTAGTAAGTCAATGAATTAGATTAAACGAGATATGGAATATCGTGACTAATAAATTAAGGCACGGTTTTTTGTATCATTAAACTTTGTTGTCCTAAATTAACTTTAATTTATACGAAATTTACCAAAAAATATTTTTTTGTATAGCTAAAATAATATATAAAAGCATTGTTACATTAAAATAGGTTCAGCATTTTAAAAACTAAATAGTGTCATTTTGCATTTTGCAATTTACTTACACCCAGAACAATTTTTTCACATTTTTTACTTTCTACAAGCTAATAGAAACTACAAATAAAAATTATATAAATCTTTTTTGGCATTTGCTGTTATTGAATTTCTCTCGCATAAAAAATGGTAAAATTTTAGACTAAGTGTAATATATTAAGGTATTTATTTTCAATTTTTTTGTCTTTGATCATCTACGAAGGCTAAAAGCCTTAATAAAAGGTACTGTGGAAGATTGTTATTTTTTTTTTTTTAAATAGAAGGCAAAGGGTGGTTTAATGTCATAATTTAAATAAATTTTGACATTGAAACACTATTATACAGTGTGTGTCAAATTAAACTTTTAAACTAGTCAAAAGTTTTTATCTGTTTCGTCTATCTTTTTTTAAGGGCTTATAAGTAGATCTTCTCTCTAGGTTTTTCAATTTTAGTTAAACAGATTTAGACAGGACTGGACTTACAAGAATTTTTTCATAATGCTGTATTTAACCATTTTGGAAAAAATCCCGTAAGTTCAGTCCGGTATAAATCTTTTGGTCAAAACTGGCAAACCTGGAGGAAACATATCTACTTATTAGCCCTTAAAAAGAAAAAGATAGGCGGAACAAATAAAACTGTATTACTAGTTAAAGAGTGTGAAAGTTTAATTTGGTCCGCACTGTATATATAAAAAGTAAAACACACAGTGTTATACAGTAAGTGTGCAACAAATGGAAAACTTTTTTACAATTTTTCAGAAATTTGTGTTCTCTATAAAAGTTAAGGATGCTCTTAAACTGTGTTATCCGTAGTTATTTTTATTAAAAATTAAAGGTTAGGTTAGGTTACAGGAAAGATTGGAAAAAATAATAATATACTATTACTTTCCTTTCTACACAAAATGCATGGTAATTGTAAAAGTCAAATACATATACATAAGGAGAATTTAATAAAACCTAATGTTATAATTGCAAAACCAACGTTATATTTGTTTTAACAAAATGTATAAGAATATTTGATTTTACTACATCAGGTTTATTCTTTTCTTGCAAATAACAATAGTTTTCTTTTAAACATATTAATTAATAATTAATCATTGCCACATATAAAATGTCGCACTCTAACATGTTTTGGACATAAAAAAACTGGTAAAAACGCTTCTTTAATACTATTCTAAAAATAAAACTATTAAATGATGTAATTTATGTTAAACGACCTTGAAATCCTAAAAAATATAAGGTCGTTGAAAGCTGCATCCAGACTTGTAACAATTCGCCAAACATCCGTTCAACCAAACCAACCTATTTTCGCGCTCCTTTGATGCAAAAGACCGGCAAGCTTTGAATTAACGCGGAATCATTTCGCAAGCTCTTGGAACGACGTAAATTCCATTCACGTCCACGTCGGCGCTATGTGGGGCTATGTAACGCGCCATTCGGCACGGCGAATTGTTGCAAGTCTGTACACAGCATTAGAACCAACCGGACCACGAATAGGTATTTAGCCCTTATATAACTGACTTTTATTTTTTGTATAGAAGTATCTGTTATTAATATTATTGCTGCTAAGTTGCTAGAACATACTGCATAAGCAATATTTAAAGGTTTATCAGCCGGTAAAGCAACAACAAGGAAAGTAAGATTAGTTATCCCATCCGAAACGTTTACATGCCTGCATTTACGTTTGACCGTCTCTTTTTCATACAATGTCTATGAACGACTTTATTCAGCTGATTCCGTATTAGTCTTACAATGAATATGTTATTCTTATTAACTTTGAATTATAGCTTATACCATATTTTACTAACCCTGTATAAGATTTTTAGCGCAGTGTTTAATTATAATGTGTTAATGTAATGTTTAAAAATTAGGAGAGAAGTACAGTTATTTTTCAATATTGAAAATTATTAGAAAGTTAAATGTAAAAATTTAAGGTACGCGCACATTTATCGTCATCGGACGGACGGAAAGAAGGGTAGGCGACGGATTTTTATCAGGGTATTAGGAAAGAATTAAAATAAAAGTCAATTGTCAAAATTTTGTTGTCGGTTGCAAATGTCACTCAGAGCCATGTGTTGTAGAAAAAGAAAAGGTTTAAAAGAGAAAAAGCAAACCATTACAAATACCATTAATTATCTAAATTATACAGTTGTTTGTAAGTTTGAACCTTTTAAGTAATTTTTGCGCAAAGTAATTATGACCTAAATCCCACTAATGATACTGCAGGCAAGGTCTTTTTCCACTTAAGGGTTTTCATCTGTGGCTCATCACGCATTAGCTTATCGCTGGGGTTCTTTAAAGAACACGGGTTAAGTCCATATCCGCAAATCGTTAACTAAGAATATGTCTTTTGGTGGTACCCACCGAATTTTTTAGGGAATTTTTGGTAAAAAAGCCGTACCCATTAAGAAATATAAGAATCGGCTTTTTAGCGCATACATTTTTTATCGGTTGCCGGATTATTCAAAATGCTTTAACGGCCTGCCTCGTCTCCTACTTAAAGCAGACATCTCCAAATCTATATTAGTTTTAACATGATTACCTAATAAAGATTTTGGTTAGGTTATATATAAAATACACTCTGTGACCAATCTATATTTTGTTTTTCAAATTTAAATCTTTCTTGACGCCTTTAACCATCTTGAGTGTAAACGTAGACAAAAAGTCTTAACGTAGACTAGAACTTTTTAAGCAGCGTTCAATGTGTATCTTGCAAAACAGACTAAAATTTCTATAAAAATAAAATAGTAATTTGCACTTTGCAGCTTAAGATAATTGTTAAAATAAATAGAAAGAATTTTAAATAATAAGGGTAAAATTAACTTAGTTTGGTTACTATTGGATTATAGTCTTTAAAATAATACATGGAGTTATTACTGAATAAAACGTGTTTTTTTGATCCATAGGACAAAGCCTGTGGAACGCAGCGGTATCAATATCGTCCGGATTTTAATTCAATTGCTATATTCTCGCGACATTTTTAAAATCCGATGCGTACATTTGCGTAGAATTTTTTTCCGTTCCGTACCGTCCGTCAAATGCCGATGTATGTGCGCATCCTTTTAAAAAGAACTTTGAAATATGGAAACTCGTTCACTTACAAGAATTTCTTTTTATGCGCTAACAATGAAAAGCTAAATTTTTACGTTAGTAAATACCTATTTTAAAATGAAATATCAAAAAAGCTTAAGAACTGTCAAAACAGCGAAAACTCACTGAAACGCTCGTTATCGCATGAAAAATTAAAGAAAAACTTGTTTCTTGTAAATAAACGTTTTGTAACAATTTTTATATTGTTAAAAAATAAGGGTACTTTCCATTTGAACAAAATTGATATTTTTAAGACTACTTGTTTACCAGTAAAAAAAACATATCTGATGACCGCATTTTTGATGTCAGACCATGCACAACTTTTAAGATTTTTTTTTTAAATATAAAAAGTTTTCCGTATGTATACAACTTGGGCGGACACACTGTATGTATTTAGTTCAGTGTTATATTTTATGTATTTAAAAAAATAAAATTAAAAAGTATATTAAATTTACAAAACACATTTAAAAAATGGAAAATTCGTTAGGTTAAAATAAAACTATATTTAAAAGGTAGGTTAGCCGATATCACGGTCCTAAAGGATTTCTAATAATAATTTGAAAACAAATTTGTATTGGACAATTTAAGTTTAAATTATAAATTATAGATGCCACCGCTTGTCTTCAAATCGAAGTGAAAAAGGAAAATCTTTATACCGGTCGCATAGACGATATAAAGAAGTCTTGATACCTGTTCGGAACTTCTGAAACCAACATATTCGTAACAAATTATAGATGGAGGCAGAGGTACGATGCAACTATGCATAAGTTTATGCTGTATGTTAGCATTTTTTTTCCTGTGGTCTTTAAAAATAGTTATTTATGTAACAAGTGCATAAAGTGATACGTTTTTACGAATGGGAAGTTTAACAGCACGAGCCGGTTGGCGAATGCGGCAATCCCAGGAGTAAAAAAATACACTTTATGCATGTGTTACATACTATATTTTTCACGGCAGTACAAAAATTTCCCAAAATACCATTTTATACATGTTTTATTTATCTAAACTTATTAATTTTAAATTTTGCAACATAGCTATTAAATTGCATCAAAAAATCATAGCCTTATTATTTTTTAAAAGAACCTCTTTTTAATTTTAGAAAATTGTATGTACTTACTTTTTGTAGAAATAATACTAAAACAGTATTTAATATTACTATTAATTTTTTAATAGTTTCTATTAAATTTATTTGCAACTGTCAAATTTTAACACACATGAAGTAAAAGAAATAATGACGAAATCAAAGTTAACTTGACCGTTTGGTTCAGTTGATGTTGCATTTACTGTTAAATTGCCTAAATTGATATTTAGGTTTATTATAGTAGGCATTAAAACAAAACACTAATTCAAAGTGTGAAAAAAGCTTTAAAGTGTTAAAAAAGTTACTTTTTTAACACTTTATGTAGTGTACTATAATGGGGTACTTTAACTTTATGTTAACGATAAAAAAAAACAGCATTTATGTTTACTTTGAGTTATGGATTTTTGCATCTTCATCTTTTTAATACTTTTTTAGGAATTAAACTCTTATATTAAGTTAATATTAAAAAAAACAACAAAACATTTTTATTTACCAATCGTACAAATATTATTTAGCCTTTACCGTGATGCCGACACTATTATCATCTTCGTGTAAATCCAAAGTTTGCTTCTTTTTCCTATCAAAATTTTGGCCTTTGTGCTTTTTAAATGCTAGCATACATGCTTCGCCGTTTGACGTTTTGGTTTTTATGTGGTATATTAAAACGGTAAACAGAAATAATAAATTCACAAATGCAAAGTTGTTCTATCTTTTAACTAAAAACGTCAAATAGCAAAAGGAAACAGAAACGTTAATTTCTAACTCCAGCTTTAATACTATGATCTATAAATATTTGTTGACATTGTGCCCATCAGTTTTTGTTACAAAAAACGCGATCTCAGTGACCGATCGCGTTTTTGTAAAAATACTACTTTAGGCTTTAAGTTGGGTAGCCTATATCTATCGTTACTGCGGGTAAAATTACATTTTTGCAAGGGAGGAAAATAACCCACAGCTCGTAAAGTTATTTTTTTTTTTTTAACTGATATTCAAGGTTTTGGATATAAAAGCTTCTAAAGTATCCTAGTTTACTTTAATTAAAAATGAAAACCGAATTCAAAAGCAAGACAAATTTTTTATGACTATGAAGATAGATAGATTTTAGAAGAAGAAAGTCCTAAAATGTCTGCCTCAAAAAATGACAAACATGGTTAAAGAATAACTATAGATATTTTAAATTAAGCTTGCAATATTGTTAAAAAGCCCTCATTGGTATAGTTTTGAACTAGTTTAAAAGTCTATGACAACTTATAGTCAAGTTTTTCTTGTTGTTGTGGCAGTTAATATCGTGTTTTTAAATAATTTTTATAATTTATTGAACAAATGCAATAAAAAATCAAGGAGAATTAGTTTACAATTTGTTGTGTGTTTTGGTGGTTGTCATCATAGATTCCGTAAACAATTTTGCCATGAAACAAAACGTGCAAAGTCGGAGTTGTTATGCCTGCAGTTTAAGTGTAAATATTCTATTACGTTTTGTTACTTTATATAAAATTACACGGACCGTTAGCTGGTAACTACTCTTTGTTTTATTTAGGTTTTTATAATATAATGCCTAATATTTTGTCTGAAATTTAGTGCCTTGTTTTCGAAAGTGCTTTTGCTTCTAGCAGAGACACAAACCCAAAATCTTATATTTCTGTAAACATGGTAAATATGTTTCACACCTTTGATCTAGATATCAATTTTTATCAGCTAATTGACCGAATTGCAACACTGCTGCTTCTTAATTTGAATTACCTATACTTTGGGCATTTTATATTAATAATGAATACCTAGTAAGTACGTTTACTAACTTTTAAAACCAATAAAATATATTTTTTATTATGGTATATAGAGCTACTAACTTTCTAAAAAAATTAAATATATTTTTTGTTAAGGTGTTTTTCTCAATTTATAGCGCCCTAAGTATAAATTTTAGCAATTCGCAAATTGTTAAAAAATACAAGCGTTTGGTGTTTCAAGAAAAAAATATGTCAAAGAAGACTCAAGGATTTATTAAGTAAAAAAATTGTGTTCCCTTAGGGAGGTTCTATAAAAGACAGAACTTCCAATAAACCATTTACCCAATAAAAATATATTGTTACCATGGAGTCCATTAAATAATTTTTATAGTGTATGAGGTAATTCTAAGGTTAAAATTTGTTTAATTTTGTTCTTTCATTTAGGTAAGCGCAAAGCGCGTACCAACACACAGGGTGTCTCCAAAAAGTGCGGAAAAAGTCCTGAGACTAAAGTATGACGATTTAACTCGACTTACTTTAGTTCAAAAGTGAATAATATTTTAGAAATACAAAGTGTTCAAAGTTCCAATTTTGGAAATAATTACTAAATTGTCACAATATTGGGCTAAAAGAGGTTTTGTGAAATGAAAAATAAAAAATTGTTACTATTTTTGCTGTAAAATTTAGAGGAACCCCTACCTGCGGTACATTGAAAATTAAATAACTTATATGAGTATCTTTGTATTTAAATTTTAGGTAAAAATTCTTATTAGTGGTGACTTAAGACATTGTGTACTGAAACGGAATTTAATGTTTTCGGGGGGTAAGAGTATTAAAAACAATTATTTTTGTAAAATACGTTTCATATCTTAAGAGAAATAAAATTGACGACAAAAAATGCATGTTTTTCTTACAGCGCTGCTACAATCGTAGCCTCTTTGTCGTCGCATATAGTTATTCCAAAAACACAAGAGGAATTTTTCCCTATTTTATATAGGACTAATTTCTCCAAGATGAAGGGAAAAATGTTCTGCTTTCTTAATTCAGCGCTAATTCTTGTTAGTTAATATATTTTACTTAAAATGGTAAAAGTATATTGGAACACCCGTTTTTGAGATAACATAAATAAAAAAACACTGTATGGCGTGCTTTACGTGTTTTGGAAAAGATAGTTAATATCCGTATCTAATTTTAAAAAGAAAACTTTAAATATACCAACTTTTGAGATACAGGGTAGTGAAGTTAAAAAATATCTTTAAAAAGCGTTTTTGTAATTTAAAAAAAATGGAATTTTGCTAAAATTGTATAAAAAAATGCAACGTTTTCATTCTTAAAATTAATAAAGTTATGTAAACCTACAAAATGTGTAAATTTTAATTATAATTTCATTTTTATTAGTATATTTAAAAGAAAAGACCAGGTTTGTTTATATCTCCCTGATAATATCTATACACACAAAACTTTGCCAGATGGCCAGAAAAAACAATAATTTTAAATTAAGAATAAGGTAAATGTATTCTGTATAACAGTTTATTGATATTTTAGGTATAATTTGCAGACTAGATACAAAATAATAAAAATGTTTACTCGGATACCTGTAGTGAAATTACGCACAGCAGATGTTTATTGGCATTTATGGCATCATTATCAGTAACGGATTCTTCTTAAAAGTGAAAATATGAGAAGATCACGGATAACGTTTCTGGTTGTCGCAACAGGCAGTGTGTCAAGTGTACGCCAAATATTTTTACAGGTTTAGAAAGCATTAAAGATATTTACTAATAAATGATTATTTATGCACTCTTACAGAGAAAAAAATAAATGGGTAGTAATTTAACCTAATAAAATAATAAATAATAGTTTAAAAAAACTAAAAAAACACGCTTTTATATGCAAACGAACTAAAAATTAGAAAATAATTTTTCATTACAAAGAGTTTGTCACTTCAGAGTAAAAAGCGTGGGCTGCATTTTACTATTTTTTCATAACTTTTCCCTCATAAATATTTGCAAATAGAATAATTATAACATTTAATATATTAAGCACCCCACGCTTTTATTCTGAAGTGACAAACTCTTTGTAATGAAAAATTATTTTCTAATTTTTAGTTCGGTTGCATATAAAAGCGTGTTTTTTAGTTTTTTTAAACTATTATTTATTTTTCATTTTTTAGTTCGACATATCAATTAGTTTTTAAAAATAAATGCTCCAGTTTATTCACTAAAAAATTCCTTCGCCATTTTGTCAATAGACACAGAGGATCTGTAAAGGAATTTATTTATCCTGGCGGTCCTAATCAGGATAACGGGATACTGTTTTTAAATTATTGCATTGTCATCGGTCCTTGATACGTGTGCAAAGTTTCAAAGAAATTGAATCGCTGGAAGTTGGTAAAAATTAGGCTCAAAGATTCCGTTACATAGATAGATAGATAGATAGATAGTTACAACCCAAGCTAATAAAAGCGTGTTAAAAGAGAGATTTAGAGTAGTACTTGACAAAAACAAGTTAGGGCATTATCGACTGGTTTTATATTATTAGTGTATTCCTAACTACAGATTTTTTAACTGGAATACTAAAAACTTTTTAATACACGAGACATGGACGTACCCAAACACATACGGCTTTATAATACTAAAATGGGGAAGGCATGCCAAACTGGGTACATTTCTATTCTTGATACAATTAATTATTACCGCGACTTTACAATTTTGGGCAAATAGGCATTGTTTTTAAAAAACTCTTATATGATGTTCAGTAGTATGTATTAATTAAAAAAATGTATATATTTTCTTTGCGAAAAATAAAGGTTTGGTAAAAAAAAATAAGATTTTAAATTGAAATTTTAAATACGTAAAATATACATATTATCATGGCGTCGCTGTTTATATAGACGTGACGTCACCAGTAAACAGGGGTGCATTTCTCAACAAAATCGGTTTGCATGCAAGGCGGCCATGATACTGTCAGAAAGTGTTTGCTCTTAGTTTTATATACAACTAACAATCTTTAAATACCAAAAAAGCCAAGAAATATGACTCATACAATAAGTCACATGTGGAAATATCTGATCTACCATGCTTGGACTGTATCTATTTATATTTTAACTCTGAGTTTAAAAATGGGTTAAATCAGCAGGAAAATGCAAAAATGATGCTTCGAAGCCAACTAAGGTAGAACGAGAACCAAGAGATTTCAAAGTTTTTACCTGCGAATTTTGAGTATTTTTATTTAAGACCTAAACGTTTTTTTTTTTTAATTTGTTAATAGTGTTAATTAAAATAAACAGTGTAGCATTGCACTTTATTGTATTTTCGTGTCTTTTTTAACTACTTTACTGTACGACCCTTACAAAATGAAAAAATCTGTATCTACAGGAAATAAATCATGTCGTTTTCTTTTCGGCATAACTAAATTTGTATGTCTAAAGGTTTCTTAACACATGTTAAAACTGCCCGTCTACGGCTATTTTTGACAAAATATAGCGCAGTGGTAATAATACCATTTGGTAACGCTTATGGTGGTACTAGCGATAACTTGCGTTGTTAAAGGATACTGAAACGATGTTTAAAAACAATTCATTATGCACAATAGATAAAACGCAGATTAAAAAACTAAAGTGTCTCAACATGAGGCTTGAACAACTGCATCAACTAAAGTGCAAATACCAGCAGATTTTTGGTGATCGAAAATATTACACCAATAATTGCGGTAAGGTATAAAAAACGCATTGTACAAAAGATATTACTGTCCTTTGTTAACTTTATTCGTAATACCTGGGCCAATTACACCCAGATATTGATAGTTCCTGTTCTAGATAAAAAGGTTTTTTTTTATGAAAGAAAAATTTGACCGATTTTATAGTAGTTGGATCAGATAAAAGGGCTTTGGTTTCGAAAGAAAAAGGTAAGATTATTTTTTAACTTAAAAATTAACTAAAACGTTTTTTAAATGGTAGTTTTTTCTATTCCATTTAAATAAACTTAACTTCCATTGCAACAGGATCTTCAAAGACTGAAATATGAAACAATATATGACAAAACTAGGTAACTTTAAAAGTCCTATGTTGTAAAGGACATTTTAGTACCTTTTTAAGTTAATAAATATCCTTACAAGTTTCTCATGAATCCACAGTTCACCTGATCTAACTGCTATTAAATCGAAAAGGTCAAATCTTTCCTTAAGAAAAAAAAGCTAGAAAGAGAACTGTCGGTTTCTGGTGTAATTGATCCAAGTATTTGGAATAAAGCTAACCTAAAACAGTAATATGTTTTCCTACAATTCGTTTTTATACCTATATTGTAATTAAATTGTGTAATATTTTCGACCACAAAAGAATACAACTGTTATATGCATTTCAGCTAATACAGTGGTGCACACTTTGCGATGAGACATTCTAGATCTCCTGATCTGCATTTTATTTATTATTGTGTATGATACATTATTTTCAGGCATTACCATAAACGTTGAAGAATGCTATTATTACCAGCGTGCTATATTTAATTAAAAAATAGCCACAGGCTACCTGATTAAAGAAACCTTCAAATAATCAAATTTAGATCCATTTTTTTTAAATATTTCAAAATACTAAAATAAACATAATAATTAAGGCATTATGTTAAATATGTGTTTTTAGATTTTTAAATTTATTTAAACAAAAATCAATATTATTCACACATTTTGCAAACTTCACACACAATGAGGAAGATAAAAAGTTAAGCAATTAAGATTTTAACACGATTTTTACTATATCCAGAGGCACATTTTGAAGACTATAAAAATAAATTGAGAAAAATAATTTTTTGTTCCACCCGAATCATCATGTCTTAGCTACATTGTAACATTTTTCTAAACCTTAACCATTTTGTTTGACTTTTTTCAAGTAATTATTTTTTTTACATAAATATTTGCCCTAACTCACAACTTCTAGGTACCAATACTGCGATAATAAAATTTTACTGCCCCAAAATAATATTGGAAGTTTTTACAAAAAAAAAAAAAAGACTAACGAAGGCGTAAGTGCTTATCTGTTAACTTTATTTGTAATAAGAATAATTAACAAATAGGCTGCTACCTTCGGCTTTGTTTGTTTCAGACAATTTTGTATGTTTTATCTTTTATTAATTTAAGTAAAAGCATTTGCCTGGCTTTATTCACCTTACCCAATAATTCATCGATGGTTAATGTATCTTTAATTACTAATATCTATGAAATACATTTTAAATAATAAATTAGATTTATGTTTTTATAAAAGTTGGTTAAACGACTTTTTATTTAAAATAAAATAGTTATTTTTCTTTTTATGGTATTAATAATAATTTTTAATAAAACAAAAGTGCAAGGATTCATGGTACGTTCTGCAACTTGTTATATTTTTATGGGGTTTTCAGGAATTTTTTGATTCGTCAAAATTATTTAACAGTATCAGGGCTACGAAAAAATGTTAACAACTTAAAAGTCAATCAACAATGGTTATTAGGTGACATCATCAAGACAAAATATTTAGTGCGAAATAATGCGATGCACTTTATAAACTGTATCTATCCAAGTATAGATAATAAAAGAGCACCATTTTGTGTGTCTGTTTTTTAACGTTGACAATTATTGTTCACTTTTGTCATAAAGGTGTGAAGCACACCCAAATTATTTAATAATTTTTATTTTACTGTAAAATATTTTACAAATTAATATCTCTTTATTTTATTAGCAAACGTCGACTTTATAATGAGTTTGGAAAGTGCAATATCATTTTTAGTGTCATCGCAACAAAAAAAAACATTTGTTTATTAAAAACAAAAGTTTTAATGAAAAATAAGTTTTGAGTACTATTTATAAAAATAACAATTTATTAGCGAATAATTACTGGATTTTAATAAAAATTGGTTTGTGTGCTAAGTAATAGTAAAGGCCCAAAAAAATGTGTATAAATAATTAGTTTTACAACAAACAAGTGAAAATTTAGCTAACTTTCGAAGTTGTAAAGTAATTTTTATTTATATAAAAATATTCGTTAATCTGTTAACTAAATTATCCCATAAGAAAAATTTGGTGCTCTTTTGCCAGAAAAAAGATATAAATGCTTAAATGCGCTAGACATTGGTTTTATTTAGCCTGAAAGACCGCAGAAGCTAGAAGTATGTGTGGAAACTTAGCGTAAGACACAGCACTCGGTGAAGCGCGTACGTCTTAGTCGCAGTTAAGTACATTTAATCACTAAACTGGCTAAATAAAACCAAAGTATGTAAGAATTTTAATTTTCTTAAAATATAATATGGTTAGAGAAAAATTAAAATTAAAATAAATACATTTTTTCTTGCTTAAGCCAAATAAGAAATATAAAATTTGCACAAACGTCAGATGCTTTCATTTTTGGTCATAAATATTCGTTTAACTACCGCTTGAGACGCCGCGGGACTAAATAAATTAGCCTCTTACTACCACAAGTAACATTGCAAAATTTTATTAAAAGTAGATAAAGAGCAATTAAGATATTATTAAAAAGAAAAAACGTTGTTTTTTTAATAAAAGGTTATATAACACACTGTATTTAAAAAACAATGCATTTCCGGATAAGTGTTGCCACCCGCGTTTCTTATAGAGTATTTTGTTTTTATTTTAAACAATTGTACTTTATACTTTATGCTAACAATAAAGTACACAAAAATACTTTATTTCGCATTATTTGATTTCGTTAGGTTTTTGAAAAGATTAGTAGTAAGTATTTTTTCGTTAATCAAAATTTATTGCAAGGTGCTAAATCAATATGTCGCATCTCCTAATGGTAAAAATTTAGCTTTGTACATTAGTACAATATATTTCATAATTATAAATTTTATGAGGCAATTTTAAATAAACGTTTTAAATTGACTGTTATCAGATTAAAAACAATGGACAATGCACCAATATACCAAACTATTTTTTTCCAATTAGTAAATAAAAAAAAGATAAATATCAAATTTGTATATTTAATTTTTTTTTAATGTTAACTAAAATACAGGTAGGTATCTACTTTATTCTTAAGGAATCTTTTTTTTTTACCAAACCCAGTAGATGTCTAAAACAATTTAATATCAAACGGTTGCATTTTAGGTGTTTGACCATGCAGAACTTTTAATAAAGAATAACCTTTTTTATTATCAATAATAATAAATAAGTTTCCCATAAACACATTTTAAAATATAACATTTTTTTAATCTTAATAATGTACTTTACCCGTAAATTTTCTGACCAACATTTTGTAATGCCCTGTTTATATAAATACTGTTGTTTTTGTTTCTTTTATATTTATTTCAAAAATAGTTTTTACTCTGAATCTTTTGTTTAATAAACTAAAATATATTTTTTTTTAAAGATTTTTAAAACGTTTTGAATTTAACGTCCTTTTAAAAGATTTTACCGAAAGACGCAATTAAAGTCAAAACTGTTTCATTTTTATTAAAATACATTTTTATTACTCTTAGGTATAAATTTTATTTTTACCCATGTATGTAATGTTGGCATTTCCAACTTTTTAAAAGTTTAAAACAATTTTCTGACCTTTAATTTTGGCTCTACTCATGGGAGACAAATTAACTTACCTTACGTATGTAAGTATATTAAGATTAAGGTAATATTAGCAACCATTGCAAAAATTAAAAAAATAATTGTCAACTTTTCATTTTGTCCGATGTTTTAGACATCCTGTGACACCTTCACCCGCGATAAATATCTGGTGGCGTTATTCTTTGACAAAATAATAATAATAATTTATTTGTTGGGTTATTTAATAAAAGGAAAAAATATTCTTTATCCAACACTTACATATAATATCTACATAATTGATCAGATTTTGAGGATATATAGTGTACTATAAGTCACTAGTGAGCTAAAGTACCCTTTAGCTCACTAGTGAATTATAGACAATACGAAATTTTGTTGCTGGTGTTGACAATGACAAGTAACAAATAATGGATGACGTTTTCAAATTATTTTCGATATTAAAAACGATTTATACGAAAGTGTTGGATAAAATTTTGTATTAGACACGTGAGTTATTACATATAAGTCACTTAAGAAAATTACCTCTCTCGCCCTTCGGGCTCGAGAGTTAAACTTTTCTTGCGTGACTTATATGTAATATAACTCACTTATCTAATAAATAACTATTTTAACACAATGCTACCTAATACCCTAAATTGTACTTATTAATAATATTGATGGTAAATACAGTAAGGTTATTGTCTTCCCTCTTGCTTTTATCTTTTGAATGCCATAAAATATCGAAATTGGGTAAAATTTTGGGAAAGGGTATCCCTTAAGTACACTACTTTTTGGCATAAAAATGATTTTGGTCACGTGGCCTACTGTCAATGGGGGCACTAGCTACTTTTTTCCACGTGGAAAGGGTTGCTAATACACGGACACGTGACACAAATATGTTTTACGCCAAAAAGTAGTTTAAGTGACACCCTTTACCCAAATTTTACTTGACTTCGATATCTTGTCCCATTCAAAAGATAAGGGGGGAACTTATAATATCCTCAATGTATACAATTTGTGATATTTTACAGGTTAATAGTGGATTGAAGAAGTGTTTTTGTTGTGGAAATATTTTTGTCTGAAGAATCTGTTTCTTCCACCATAGGTCGGTTTGGCCAAGGCAAAATTTTCTTTTTAAATATGAAGTTTATAAAAATTCTTCATTGCGAGTCGCTAATATATGGTTTATTATTTTTGTGTGGAAGAAAAAGAAAGTGCGGAAACGTGACCTTTTCAGAAATTTAATGCGTAAACAAAATGGTATACATCGGTATAAAATTTCATTACTGTCTTGACAAATGGTTCTCCTTAGCGCTAGACACCATAAAATTAATGACCTGTTTACCAGAATTAAAACTCTTACCACATAATCTACAGCTGGAGCTGCTGGGGCTGCCTTATAATATGCGGGAGCAGGCGCAAGAGGAGCTGCATATGCGGGTTTTACATAGGTTGGTGCTACAGCTGGAAGTGAATAAGCTGGCAACGCTGGGGCTAGTGCAGGTCCATGAGCATATCCATAGGTAAACGCTGGTGCTTCTGGTATGAGGCCTGCGCTTGTTGCGGTAACCAATACCGCAATTGTGATGAGCTAAAACAAGTAAATTTAATTTTTATTAGGTGCCAAGTTATAAATTTGCATAAATTTGTTTAAAATAAATAAATTAGTTAGTTTGTTTTATTATTTAATAAAATGTAGTTTTAAATTAAAAATAAGATTTTTTATTATTTTAGGTATAGGTATAGGGTACGGTAAAACCATGATTTATGTGTAAACCTGTATACAGGGTAAGTGGAAAAACTGGAGCAGTAGATTATCTTAGCGACCATCAAATGTAAACTTATTAAATTTTGTGTGAAGGAGTAACAGAATAAACAAACAGAAATAACAATCTTAAATAAAGTAATTTTAACCAACCAAAAACAAACAAAACATTCAGTTTTATAAAAACAAAAACACTTAAGGAGGTACCTAGTATTTTCCACCGAAAGGTACATTTTACGGTATAATTACAAATAATTTTGTAAAAAAATAAGTATACCTTATTACCTTATCCGGTTGAGTTTACAGGAATTTTTTTATACTTATTTATTGTATTTTTAAAAATGGCAATAAAACGTAAAAAGTATTATTAATATGATTGCGTTTTGTATTTTTTAGATGGTTGTACATTTTTCCTATACAGTGTGGGCCAAATTAAACTTGCACACTTTTTAACCAATAATACCCCTAATACTTTATTCGTTGCTCCCATCTTTATCGTTTTTAAGAAGCTAATAGGTAGATAACTATTCTCCAGGTTTGCTAATTTTGGTTAAATAGATTTGAACAGGACTGGACTTTTTTTTCCAAAATGATATTAAATTTTATCTGCAATGAGGCTAATACGGTTATTTTTATTTAATTTACTGTTAAATTTGTTCGACATTGAACTTAGTAACCATGGTGAATTTACATGTTTTATTTTCTTAAGTCGAGACAAATGCATGCTTTATGGGGGCATATATGGTGTTAAATTAATTATGGTAAAATTTATTAGTTTAACTATTTTTAGGAAATCCGGTATTCTAATAAAATCCTTATGTTTTATTTTCACAGAAGTTACTGCCACCTTAATGTGACTTTTGTTTTGTTGGCAATATTTCCAGTTCCAAGTTAACAAAACTTTTACTTTTATAAGAAGACGAAAATTTAAGGAGATAGTATTTTCGTTCGGTACATTTTAGGTTAATATTACAACTAGGTTCGTTAAAAAAATTTACCTTAATCTCTTGAATTTATTGCAAATTTTTGTTATATTTGTCATTTTTTAAATAATTTCAATAAAACGTAAAAAGAAATCTAAAATAATAGATTTCTATTGATATGATAGTCTTTTGCATTTTTTTACATGGTGTTATCAGAATCCCCGGTATATATTTTTTTATTTATTAATAAGAAAACAGTGCATGTTGTTAATAAAATTACGGTAATATGTATTATTTGGCCTGTTTTAAAGCAACCTGGTATTTTATTAATTTCTTTTTGTTTAATTTTTCACAGAACTTACTGCCACCTGACTGTGACTTTTCTTTTGTTGGCAATATTCTTAGGTTCTTAGACATGTTTACTGCTTGTCATTTATAAAAGTTAAAACTTGCGTTACTTAATCAATTTTTAATGGTAAATTTAAATAAAACAACAAAGGTAAATATTTTCATTACACCTATTTTAGAAATTAGTAATTGTAGTGTTGGCAAATACAAAAAACCGTTAAGGATTTACAATACAAAAAACAGTAGAGAACTTAATATTAAGGTGTGGGATCAATTTTTATAGAAAGACACAAAGGTTGCCGTAAAACATTGTTTTTTATTGTTTTATGTTTTTTTTTTTTTTTTAAATGATATTTTTGTTACATAAAAAATAAAACAATTCGTTTTACTAGCAAGTCTGCATAAATATTTTATTTTTATAAATTAATTAAAGTCCAAAACAATACCAATCAAAAACGTTATTTTGGTGTTCAATACAGTGTGTTTCGGAAGTTTTTACCAAATAAGAAACTTTTTATTATTAACTTTACGAAAAAAGTGTCTCCTCATAAAAGTCCTGCTTAATAAAAAATATATTTTCTCAAAAATATTTAAAGGTTGGATGTACAGGGTGGCTTAATAATGACTTGTTGCCAAATTTAAATAAAGGTTTTTCGTAAGTACGGTACCAAACTTTAAAGGTTGAAGTTTTATGTCATTTTATTAAGAAAAGTTCCTATAAACATATGTCCGGAGATGCTTCGTTTCTGAGTTACAGGGCGTTAATTATTTTTTTAAAAGTATGTTTAATATTTAAATACGAAGCCAGATGCAAAAAATGTACTTCATTAAAAAGTTATATCATTAGTTGCTTTATAGGAAAAAATATAAAAACTACATAAAAGCCAGTGGCGTACAATTTTCTCTCAATAATATTGGATGTTGTGCCCACTGTACGCCACTGGCTTTTTATGTAGTTTTTATATTTTTTCCTATAAAGCAACTTAAAATATAACTTTTTAGTGTGGAACCTTTACAAATTAAGGATATTAAAAAAACAGACTTTAAAAAAACATTATTAACGCAGGACTTTTTATGAAAAGACACTTTTTTTTCGCAAAGTTAATAATTAAAAAGTTTCTCATTTGGTAAGAACTTCCGAAGACACGCTGCATAAAAATTTATTTGATGCGGATGTTTTCAAACACGCTTTAAATTTCTTACGTCTAATGTTTTTTTATTTTTCCTTAACCTAACACTTCTTTATAAGCAAAACTATTTGCATAATATGATATACGTAATATTTTATGATTTATAAATTTTACATAACTGTAGTATTTCTTGACCTAGACAAAGCTCATTCATAAAATGGTATTTACAGCTTTATAAACTATCGGTCAATGCTATAATTTACATAAGTGCAATACTAAATAATATAGGTAATAAATCATGACCTAGAGTATTGCATGCAATGCAATTAAACTAAGTGGATTAAGCTTGGACAATTTAACAATATTTTGTCAGGGACAAGGACAATAGGGAATCATTTTAATAAAAAATTAGGACGTAAAGTAAAAACATAAGTATAAAAAAATATAAAAGTAAGACAAAAATACTTTGTTTTTAGGGAAACAGTACAGGGTGTCTGGATTTCGTTGCAGTTCCAGGGTATCTTGGTTAATACGTATTAGCGATAGAGACTTGCGGTTTTTGCGAACTGTGGCTATTTTTTAATGAAATTATTCAAAACACTAAAATATTTTTCTTGGCCCTCTTAGTCCTTGACATATAGGGCGAAATTTATTTTTTTTTCATTTTTGGATTCCTACTAGTATTTTAGTTAGTTATCTTGTAACTAACAACAAAAAAACTGACTTTAGTAGGTATTTTTACTTAGAACTTAGCGCCGTAGAAATTTTTTTAATTTTATAGTTTTCGAAATATGAACCAAATATATAATTTTTCCTATAAAATAACCTGTATATTTCTTATTTAATAAATTATACAGGACAAAAGCATTTCAAAAATATGTAATACCTAATTGTTTTTTTATACCTCAAATTGATGTATTTAATTGTAAAATTGAATTTCGCATAGTGGGCCATGATATAGACTTTATAACTAAAGAATAAAGTATGCCCTAGTTTTATCATTTATTAATATTTTACAGCAAAATCTTGGTATTAACTATTTTATCTCACCCAAAACCCCTATTTATCCCTCGGTTCCCTAAGTTTATACATACACTTATTAATAATTAAAATCTAAATATTTTTAATTAGCTTCTTCTCCAAATCTTTAAGGTTAAAATCCCGTGTTAGCAAAATCCATAGTACCTCACACCCACGGTAAGTTAGTATTCAGGCTTTTAGCCTTAATGGATTACTTAAAATAAAAAAAAATATATAATTATTTACGGATCGTAAGTTTTTAAAACAAGTTGCTAATTTTTTTCTACACCAATATTTTTCATTTTATTGGCGTTTGAGATTTATTTATTTATTTATTTATTTGTTATTTACTTGCAGAGGTACACTACAAGGAATGAGCATTCTAAAATGGTAAAAAAAAAAAAAAAAGCAATGGCAAAATCAATAGGTACAATAATATAGATATAAATATAAATATAAAGTAACACACAAAATGCAGCAAAGATTTAAATGGAGAATATACAAAAACACAATAAATTATCATACATGCGACAAAAGTAGGATTATAAAAGTATCTATTGGATTTTTATACAATATTACTGCTTAGCATCATTTGAAAGAATGTCTTAAATTAAAAATGTCCAGATCAGAATAGAAAGTATTATAATTATGCACCATTCGGTCAATAAACGCACATTGTCCATAGTTGGTTCTATGGAGTCCTTTCGAAGAATAGCTGGGTTCGCCGGCGTCTTGTTGGTACCGAGATATTAATCCCAGAAGATCGCCGCAATCGGTTAGTGCATTACGATAAGTTTAAATGAGAAAAAGTAACAGAGCGTTGTTACGACGAACTTCCAGAGATTTGAAGCCACAGAGTAAAAGTCTGGTTTCATATGGTATATCTTGGTAAGGAAATGGAATTTAAATAACAATGCCAGGTGGGTGATCTTTATAGACCCTTTCAGTTCTAACAATGTGACAGCTGGCAGCAGGGTGTCCAAATAACCGAACAATACTCAACACGCTGCGCACCAGACAATTATATAAGCATGTAGGACGCTGTACATCGTTAATATGCCTAGTGACCTTTACAAAGACCGAGCATTTGAGACTCTTGGAGATGATGTTATCCACGTGCATATAGAAGTTTAGGTCCCTATCATGAAGAGAACACCAGATCATTGAAGTGATTAACTTTATCTAGGTTTTCATTTTTAATGGAATATGCTACGTTGATAGGATTGTGGCATTTTATAAATGCTAATAGCTTTACATTTGGAAACGTTAACATTTGAACAATTTAAATCACACCACTTAACAAATCGATCAGATCGGATTGCAGACCATTGAGCGAAGGACAAACAACATCATAGAACTTAATATCATCTGCATACAACAGAAAATTAGACGTTTAGATGGTAAGGTAGTCCCGGGGTTCCCCTTTAAATTCTTGATGTATGACCAAGTGCTTAATATTTTCAGGAATTAGGTGTTCAGTGTTGGTAACATATAACAGGTAACACATATCTGTACGAAGCTTCACTTCACGACGAATATTAGAGTAAGTGTCATAATCTGGCGATCTACCTGACCTTTTGTACGTTTTATACATTAAGGTATTACTCTTTTTAAATTAAAAAAGTTTGTTAGCAGAACAAATTAAACTTTTTTACAAAATAAAAATTTAGAGTTTACACACAGGTATTGGAATTAGGTATTTAAGCATACAAGAAAAAGAAATCTCTTTTTCTCGACAGTTAAGAAAAACTCCTGCTTTTTATGTCATTCATCGGGACTCTCTCTAGTGACGCGTTTTGCCTACCTCATAGGACTGACTGTACCGGGTATACGTACGAAAAAATAATGCCGTTTTTATTCCTTTGGTTTTTATTTATCGCCCATAGAAAAAAATGTTGGTTTTATCTTTGAGTTAGTATGCGTGTATGTTGGAGCTGGGATGGGCGAGGAGAACAGCACCAAAACAGCCTCATTTTGCAGTAGCTTCTCATACAACGTAGTAAGTAAAATATGGTTGCTTCGGTCGAACCGCGCTTCTGAGATATATAGATAGATAAACAGAGCCTTAAATATATACTAATAAAAAATAGAAGATTGTACGTAGTATAAAGAAATAATAAATTAAACTTGGTATAAATAATTAAGGATCTAGATTTAGATTTTTTAGAATGTTGGAGACTACACGTACAGGCTACAAAAAAAATAAAAAAATGAATAAATGTTTCAATTATTAATGTATTACCCATAGCAAATAATATTTATTTATTTTAAAACATAAGTATTTCCATTTAGTTTGGATTTTGTGAACCATTAAAACTGTCAAGGGATTCCATCATACTTATTTTTTTATCCTTTGAGACAGCTCACGAAGGGTAATGCCCAAGTACCAGAGTACCGTAGGTATCGAATTATTAGAAATTTAACCCATTTTTCCCTGTTCCGTCAACGTTGTCCAAGCACTGAAACATGCAGTAGTTTGATAGTGCCACCACGGACGTTATTATTAACTTACCACTACCAAAAAAACTTAAAATATATTAGGCATAATTTTTTTATTTATTTTATTACCTGAAGCCTATGTAATATAAGTAAATCAAATATGTAATTTAATATGGGTCAAGATATAAAACAATTAATTAAAAGAAACTTGTTTTAATAATGTATTAAATATAGTTGATGACTGCTTGCTGTGACATTTAGGTTATCCTTTTAAATGATTTATTTATTCATATACAATAAAATATGAATAATTTGTTAAAAGAAAGATAAAAAATATGGTTTATTGTTGCTGTAAACAGTTTTAAAATATAATTTTATTAAATGAAATTAATCACAATAGATTCAATCGACATTGTAATTTTTTTACTGAATTACCAGAATTATTTTATTTATATATATATGTATATATAAAATATATATATATATATATATATATATATATATATATATATATATATATATATTTAAACTATTAGGAAAATATTAATACTTCTTATCCTTTAATAAAGGTATGGTCAATTATCTTAAAAACGATCCAACCGAAATTTGTTAAAATTAGTACAGGAAAGTGACTGGATATTTTAAATTAAATTTTCTTATTACCTTTTCTTTATTTTTTTTAATTTTGAAAACGTCGCAAAAATGCTATTTATGAAATTAGAAGGTCCAGTTTCACCCCTGTACTAATTTTGACAAATATTGGTCGAATCTTTAGTTAAATAATTGATCATATGTGGCTGTTTTTGTATTAATTTTGAAAAAAGCATGATGCTAAATCTTCGAAATTGACAGAAAAAAAACGATAATATTAGGTCATAATAAAGTTGTTTTCAGCAATGGATTACCATATTAAAAAGTAGAGTATTTCATTTAAAATTTTAAAATTTCCTAATCTACAGAGAGAACTGTTAACTTGGCAATCTTGCAAATACATTTTTATTTCTTCATGGCGCAAAATTTAGTTGATTTTTATTTGACGGTTGCTGAGATAATCCACCGTTTCAGTTTTTCCACTAACTCTTGATGTCGGTTGCCACATAGAACATCTCGTTGGACAATTGGATTGTTGGATATATTCTATCACTTAGATCAATTAGCATTTTCTTTTTTAAAAAATTACCAGGAAATGATTTAAACCCCTATTTTTTTAATATAAACCCATATCAGCCCCTAGCCTTTTTAAACATTAAAAAATTATTAAAAGTCAAAATTGCTTATTATTACAATTAAAACAAAAAGGATTTTATAGGAAATGATAGAATTTTTTTTTTTTTGATCTTTACAATAAATACATGTTTACTCTAAAAAAAAATCGTTAACTGATGTGGTATTTTCGCTTTACTACAATTCGTTTTACTACAATTTTATTTAAAGCCACCCACTTTTTCCAATGCAATGACACTTTAGCTTTTACATTTTGACATCTCTTCTTTACATATTTTAAATTTTTAATTTACATTTTTTAGACCAGAAAGTCAAGGAAAAATAAACATACACACCTATCTATTTTGACATGACTATTAGTTGATTCAGGTTAAACTCAAAGTAATAGAAACAAATAAATCCTTTAAAAAATGCCCATTTATGTGATATTTTTACAAAATTTATTTTATAATTTTAAACAATAAAAAAGTTATGGTAATAAGCCACCAGATAGGAACCCTGGTATTAAGGGTAAATTTTCTTAAAAACTTTTGAATCGATTTTTAAAAACCAGAGACCAATAAAGACATAATTAGAAACCCTTTAGGATGAAGTATCACTAGACACCCTTTTCCAATAAAAACTTTTTAATGTTTGTATTGTTGGAGAAGGGAATAACCCTACACAAGTAAATTTTGTCACAAAAAATATCCTTCTTAAAGCTAAACATCGACGTGTTTTAGATTTTTTCATAAGTGTACGAATAGCAAAATTGTGGTTTGTTTTAATTATAGATGACACTGTATATTGTATATACCTTAAAAAATTGGTACTTAAAAGCAAAGTTACCACATAACGTTACTATACTATTAAAAAATAACATACCCGAATTAAAAGAAAATATATATAAAATAATAATAACTTAAATACATGTAAATCATAAAAATAAATTTAAGATATAAAAGCAAATATTTTTATGTTTTTATAATTGGCTTTAAAGTAATAATAATTACGGTTTAAAAGCCCAGTTTTCGTTATTTGCAATATTTAAAACAGCTCAAACCGTTAACAAAACAAAAGGAAAAATAAACATAACATAATTTTACACCTTTTTTATTTAAAACCCTTTTCTTATTATTTTTGATAAGGTATGGTACCATGGCCTAATTTCCCAATTAAAAGCAATTAAATAAGTCCCTAACGTCAAAAATGCAACACGACCTACCTTTATATGCATTATGCAATTACACGGTACTGCACCTAGACACAAACTGGCCATTAACCAGCCTATAAGCTCTTTTTATAGTATAGTTGACAACCCCGTAGTGCTTAATACCATACCTACAATTCTGAAAAAGTGTAATTGCATTTATTTGACTGCATATCTTCAGATAAAAAAATGCCCGAATCGTAATACATGAACTGAAAGTACTAAAACTAGGAGCAAGGTCATTGCAGTTTTCATGGTGTGGGCAAAATAGGCGGATCTAGAAGATACCGTATTTTCTTTGTAAACATATACAGGTGGTTTTAACTATTACTATCCTTATTGAAATATTGTAAAATATAAGTGATACCTTTAAATCCACTTTTTTATTGCTACTAAATGCGAATATATAAATAGCTTTGGTATTGTGATTTTTTTCTTTATAAAAGCCTCATTGATTTTTAAACCCTACGTACCAAATACTTAACATTAATGAACTTTTTAAAAATAATAAAATTAATTTTTATTTTATTTTTAAACATACGTGTTATAGATAAAAAGAGGCCAGTATGGCCATCTTGAAAATGGTACGAGATACAAAGTCGGTTAAATGGAATCAAAGTTAAGGTTTTGTGTGCCCAATAATAGGCTGTTTATGAAGTTTTAAACTTCAAAGTATTTCTAGAGAAATTCAAAAGAAACCAAAAAATCAAAATTTCGTTTTACTTTCTTTCTGGTCTTACTTAAAATCCGACTTCCAAAAACATTGCTCTTTTGCATTGCCACTTTTTTCATTTTATTCAATGGTGGTATTTTTTTCGTAAAACCATATTCAACTTAGTTTTTTTAATACAGTCCTAAAATTCTACTCTTAAAATTTAAAAGCCAGTTTTAATGCACATTCTATGATGTATCAAACATTGGGGTTTATTTTTAATACGGACCTGTACATTTTTACTAGAAATTTAATAAAAGTATTTAAGTCTACATTCTAAAGTAGTAAGTTACTTTATTAAACAACACATAGCTTAACAAAAATCCCAGAGCATTAGTAAGTTACATTTTTTAAATACTGTCAAAATATTTAGTTATCAAATTTTTCAACTTAAGTTAACTTTAATACAAACTTGTATTTCTTAGGACACATTAGGCGCCATCACTTAAATGAATAACGCATACGTTAACAAAAAAAACCCTACCAGCATTACCCACTTTTTTGAGCTACCGTCCTGACATTTAAATATTAACATTTTAATGCCAATTTTATTTCAAATTTACATTATGGTTTAATTCTGTTACGGGCCTGTATTTTTTGAAATTTGGTAAAAATACTTAACCCCCTTCTTAAACCAACTTAAGTTTAGGAAAAACTAAAAACTTAACAGCGCACAAATAATAAATAAACAAATAGTCTACTGATACACTAACAATTTTATTTGAAACTTTTTGCCCGTCAGGAAAACCTAACTTTTAGCTTAACATATTAAATAATTTTTAACTGTTATTTGTCTAAAATATAAATTAAATCAAAACAAATGAATAGGTAGGTGGTACACAAAAAGCAGATTTTTTCATTTTATTTATTTATATATTTATTAATTATTAAATTCGTTTTCAAAACCTAAATTTTCTTTAAAGGATTTCCAAAAAGTACCTTTTTGCCAATTTTAAAATAAAGATTTTCTTAAATATCATGTTTTTTTTCTGCCAATGGCTTCTAATGTTAGTAGACATATTTTGTGTAGGTTTCGCGTCCAGTGCCAGATTAAGCGTAAAGCCGTGAAGCGACCGCTTCAGCGCTGAAAATAGGGGCCCAAAAATAGGGTGATGTAAGTAGTGGTATGGGTTATGTATGAAAGGGCGCAACTTCAAAGACGAGAACACTTTTTTTGTTGCTATTCACTTCTTATTTTGACCACTCTTTTCTAAACGAGGACGCGTAATAAGCTTAGATTAGTGTAAAAAGCTCAAAATAATGCCAAAAGGGCGCGATAATAAAGGTGAGGGCCTTTTTTATCCTCATTTTTTTTTTTAATTTTTCGAAAACCAAAGTGGCGCAAAATTAATAGTTCGCTTTACAAAAAAACTTTGTCCGGCATTGTCCTTGTCATAGTTTGAAAAATTTCAGCTATGCTTATGTGTGCTGTCTACAAACTGTCTACGGATGGGATTTACAAAAAATAAATGCACCAAAAACTTTTTTTCAAAAAATGTCATTCTTAATAAAAATGTTTGCTTTAAAAAAATGTGATTTACAAATAGAAAATAATAATAAAAATATTCTTTACAGGGTTTTGCAAAAACTGGAAGAACATGATATTTTTCGCTAAAGTAAACAGGAGTGTATAGACTAATGTTTGTAATTGATAAAAATAATATAAAAACATTTTATTGAACTTCAAAATTTGGCTGCAATATCTTTGTTTCCAATTTTAAAAATTAAATTTAAAATAAATCACATTTATTTACAGCTAAAAAATTGTGGGAGGGAAGGTATTTAAATACCATATATGTATATAGCAAATTATTATTGTTAATACCTAATGCTTTTAATTCTAAACATCTTTTCTTTTTAACAATTTGCGATATTAGCAAAAATACAGGTACTTTACTCGTGAGCAAAAATTACATTCTTGGCCAAACCTCGTAGATGACTGACACACTTTTATATCTGATGATTGTATTTTAGGTTTTAAACCATGCAGAACTTTTTAAAAAATAACTTTTTTTTGTAAAATTATTAATAAAAAAGTTTTCCATATGACGCCAACTTACGTAGACTGTAATTGATAAAAATAATATAAAAACATTTTATTGAGCTTTAAAATTTGGCTGCAATATCTTTGTTTCAAATTTTAAAAATTAAATTTAAAATAAATCACATTTATTTACAGCTAAAAAATTGTGGGATGGAAGGTATTTAAATAGCATATATATAGCAAATTATTATTGTTAATACTTAATGCTTTTAATTCTAAACATCTTTTCTTTTTAACAATTTGCGATATTAGCAAAAATACAGGTACTTTACTCTTGAGCAAAAATTACATTCTTGGCCAAACCTCGTAGATGACTGACACACTTTTATATCTGATAATTGTATTTTAGGTTTTAAACCATGCAAAACTTTTTTAAAAATATTTTTTTCGTAAAATTATTAATAAAAAACTTTTCCATATGACGCCAACTTATGAGACACACTGTATATTACCATTTTGCTCAAAAAGTGGTTTACTCTTAAAAAAATATATATAATGTTTTTGAAGTTTTTGCGAACCCTGTTTACACTTTTAACATGTTCTTTATGTAAATATGACTTTATAAGCAAACTTTTTAAGGATTTTTTTAATTGTTGAGTTTTTTATAGTTTTTTAAACCCCATCTGTGGACATTCTGTGTATCTGCGTATAAAAGTCATTTGAAAAAGCATGTCATTTTTCACATGAATTGATCCAAATAACTGCTTTATTTGATAGGTGATTTTATTAAGAACTTTGTAGGTACATATGTATGTTTGCTCCATATACCTAAACGAAATTAAATTTTTCATATCGCGGGTATGGCATCTACACAATGTATTTTGACCTGTGTTACCTAACAAACATTCTTACTGTTACAATTTTCTGGTATGTATGTGAAAATTTGTAATACTAGTACTGAGTCATAAGTTTGATCGTAAGATATTGTAAAGACCTCGGGACCCCAAGGGTCCTTTTTGACAAGTTCTTAAACAATACCTTAGCTTTTTAAACCTTATTTCTATATTGCCTTTTCAAAACAATAACAGCTTTTATACAAGATTTTTCTTAATTTATTGATTTGGGTTTGGTTTATTTTCATTTTAAACCGATTCATTCATAATTAAATACGTATTTGGGTTTATTATTAACCTATTTGTGTCCAACATTTTTTTTAATAATAAAAGGAAACATCCTAATAGAGATACTAAAATTTCAAACTTCCATTGTATGTTAAGCATAACAGCAGATTTATATTATAGTACAAAACCAAAAGACTTTAACAATGGAGTTGTGCAATATCTAAAAAATACTTCTTTAACCTTTAAAGTCCAATAATAGAGGATACAATGCAACTATATCTTAACCTATTTTGTTGTTTTTTTCAGGCATACAATTGACAGCATTGCGAATTAAGGGGATAATAACATAGTAGTGGGTCATATATTAGCACCTACATATCACAACTTTAATAGAGGTTTAAAATGGTTTGAATATTTAACAATAATAACGTATAGGTCAATAATTGTTAAGCTTAATTTAAATCAGAGTACTCTGTTAGGTATATGATAAACTTAAAGACTTAAATAGATTTAAGAGGGGCATGAAGAATTGAGAATCAGAACGGGTTATCGCAGAAGTTTAAAAAAAAATGCTGAAACGCGTATTTTTATTAGCATAAAACCTATTTATCGAGACCAGAGTGGTCTAACAATAATTGTAAGATAGTAATAGCTTACGTAGTCGATTTATTTTAGACTTGATATGTTAGTTTTATGCTCTTTTAAATACGTGTTAAAGCATATTTTTTGATTTGTGGGATGGTCCACTATAGTTCTCGACGCCACAAATATTAACAATCTTTTTTTTGTAGTTATGTTTATCTATTTTTATTTACAACGTTGCAACCCTCTTACGAAGATTTTACAGAAAGTTCTATTTTTTTTATCGCGTTGAAAGACGACTTTCTACTAATAAATTGGATAAATTAAAAGTACTGCAAGCATGCAGAACTAAACAATGATACTAAAATTAAACGGAAATAGGAGAGTTGTTGCTGTATGTTTTAGTTTTACCCTATACCTAATATTTTTATAATTTTAAATAAAACAGCCTGTATTTTTTGACCTCAGCACATAATGACATAAAAAAACCTTTCAATTGTTGTATATATGTATACCCATCATTCGTACTTCTTTATTAAATTCCGTGATATAGAAGGAATTAATATTTTTCTTAAGAAAATACCAAGAACAATTTATCAATTACCTATTTTAGCAAGTTTAAATTAAATGTGACCGATTTTAACTCTACAGTGTATGCTAATAACTACGCCAACAAACACCACTCGATAATTTAAAAATTTGCTTTAACAATTTTGTTAAATTAATTACAAATAATAAAAATCGAGTTTAAAAACAAATTAGTAGAATTTTTAAACAACACAGGTTTTAATCGTACCACGAAAGAAAAATATAGTTTTACTAAACTATAATTGAATCGTTTATTGCAGAAACCCGCCAAATGACATTTTTGGTAAAAATTTTATTTTTAGCGAATTTCAATTGTATTACGTAAACTAACGTTTTTATGTAAAAATCAGTCATTTATATGCACCTGTGCGTTTAATTTTATAAAGAAAATTGTGTTTAGTGCCGAAACCTGTCAAGTGACGATTCATAATGTGTTTCTGAAGTAAATTGTATGGTCAATCTTTGGTAACCCTGTATGTTTACTTCATCAAACACGTCTTGTTGTAATAAGCTTACGGGAATAATCTTAGAAGTTAGTAAAACAGACCCTTTATGACCAAAGATACAGGGTAATAATGTTTTTAAAAAATAAAGTTAAGACATTTATGACATACGTTTATTTGAACTTCTCTCTTTAAAATCACCTATAGATTCACACTTTTAAAAATAGGCATCTAATTCAAAAACACCCTGTATAGCTTAGACGTAGCCAAACAGGAAATATTTTTTAAAATCCAGATATCTTAAAGACGGCTGCTAAAATTAACTTTTACCAAGAATTCCTTTTTATGTAGACTATAAAGAAGAATATAAAATTATCTCCAAAATTACATACAGGTTGGAACAAAAAACTTATTTTGTTTGTAATTTGTGCAAGATAACGCAGGTGGCGCCATCTAGAGTTTACAATAAAATTGATGACAAATTCGAATTTCTCACCTCTTAAAACCCCTATAAGCCAAAAATTTTGAGAATGCATCCATTACTAACACAATTATTAAAAAAAATAAAACCAGAACAATTTTTTAACACCCTGTATCTTTGAAACCATCCACTTTTGGACTAAAGTAAGTTGGGCTAGATTGTCATATTTTAGCCTTAGGAATTTGTGGTAGCATTTTTTTCCGCACCTCTTAAATATATTTTTTTATTGCAGAAACCCGTCAAGTGCAAAAAATATGTTTTTTTCTTTTTAACAAAGTATAAGTATTAAAGTGTTAATACGAATAACATCTGTTTTAGAAAGTTATTAAGTAATTATTTTATTATTTTAGGCCAAAAATCTTATTAATTTTTTAGATTAAGTTTTTTGTTGTTTACCAAAAAATATAGGATTTAATTGTCTTTGTACCAGATTAAACTGCAATAAGTATTATCACCGATACATCAATCTATGCCCAACCAATTATAACCGCAGGTCAATTGTGACAACTTTGACGTATAATACATCGTTTAAATGTCAACATAACCGATTGGTAAATACCGTTGTGAAATTGGTTCTTCGCCTAAAATTAATGATAGACATACGCTTTTCGGACAGATTAGGACAAATAGCTACAGTAAACTACAATCAATGTAAAGTGTATTCCAAAAGTTTTTAAAGCAGTTTTTTTGCTTTAGCACAATATTATTTAGGTTAGTTGTGCAAATATTAGTACCTACAAAAAATGGAACTTTACTACATTTAATGGTACGATTTGTATTTTCGAGTTGCTTCAACAAGTTTTTTTGACTTCATAGCTATGTTATTTTTAATTTATTTATAATATTTCTTGACTAATATGAAATTGGAATTTTTTTTTGTCGCTATTAGAACTACAATGAATTTTGAATGTATTCCAAAATTCTTAACGCAATTTTATTTCTTTTTCATGTAGAACAATATTAATTGGGTTAGCTGGGTGTAATTATTGGTACTACAAAAATAAACTTTACTACAATCATTAGTAGTTTGCAGTTAAAAATGTGCTAAAAAAGTTTTAAGCAATTTTTTTGACTTCCCATAGCTATGTTATTTTTAAATATTTTTTGACTTATATGGGATTAAGATTTTTTTCGTCGCTACAATAAACTACAATCAATATAAAGTGTATTCCAAAAGTTTTTAAAGCAGTTTTTTTCTGGTTTAGCACAATATTATTTAGGTTAGTTGTTTAAATATCAGTACCTACAAAAAAATGGACTTTACTAAATTTAATGATACGGTTTGTAGTTTTGAGTTGCTTTTCAACAAGTTTTTTTTTACGTCCCATAGCTATGTTATTTTTAATTTATTTATAATATTTTTGACTAATATGAATGGAGATTTTTTTTCGTCGCTATAGTAAACTACAATCAATTTTGAATGTATTCCAAAATTTTAACGCAGTTTTATTTTTTTTTTTCTGGCTTAGAACAATATTAATTAGGTTAGCTGTGTAATTATTGGTACTACAAAAATAAAACTATACTACAATCATTAGTAGCGTTTTTTTAGTTGTAAATGAGCGAAAAAAGTTGTTCTTTTTCTAAAGCAGGTTCGAGCGCGATGGAGTTTATTGAATGCCGGTTGAGCCACACGTAAAGCTTAGTTTATATGATTACAAATACGATTTGCGAATTGTAAAACGCTTTATTTAGTAAACCTTTTAACAAGATCGTGTAAAATTGACCAATTAAAATACGTTCTGCAATTTGCAAGTCGCATTTCTCAAGTATATCAACTAAGCTTTACACGAGCCAGCCGGCGTTTGAGTGTAATTACACACAAAGCGCATGTCTGAATTTGAAATGCGATTTGGTGAAAAACGGTCGAAGATATCGATTCCAATATCTTTTTACAAAAATGATTAAAGAGTCAAAACGGAGAAAGCAAAATGTCAAATTTTTTCACCTCTGTAAAAATGCGTACAGTAAACGAAAAAAATCGTTACCCTGCATAATGGCGACTTACTGCGCAATCATTAGCCTTTGGAAAAAAGCATTTGTAAAGGTTAATTTAAAAGCCCAAAATCATTTTAATGTTGGAAACCACTCAAAAAGTTATAAATGAAGTACATTTTATTCTAACTTGAAGTTCAATAACTCCCTAAGCTCGATAGACCTTGTTTTATAGAAAGTAATTACATTATTTTGGATTACCTCTATTATTCCTAATATTTTTGATTTCACCTTTCCGGACACCCTGTATATACGTACCTTTACCGGTTAAATTTAATTTAAATAGTAATTTAAATGAAAACATGTAAAAATAAAATTTACAAATAAACTACCAGAGGCATGGACAGCTTATACAATTATGGACGTATATAAGGAAGGGGTTTGGGGTTTGAACCCCTTCTTCCTTAGCATGAAAATAAAGGACTATTTGTATGGAAGAGTTCTTCTTACTTATGTTTTTATTGCGTCGGTTAGGTGGACTTCCCCCCTCCCACTTAGCATAGGGGAATAAGAAAATAACATGCAAAAATCACTAAAATGAGATGTTTCCAAAGGCAAAGACCTGCTCTTCAATAATTGTAAGAAAAAAATAAAGTAAGGGAAGTGTTTTTCAATTTTTTTGTTTCCAAACCACCCCCATAAAAAGCCATACATACTTACGTCCGTGGAAAAGTTATTTTATTTGTCATTAGGTGGTGCAAAAATTCTGGTGTTATATTTTAAATACCAGAGTAATGGGTAATGTGGGGTTTGACTTTTTTTTAGGGTTAGATTTTCGTTATTTAAACAGCCTGTACAATATTTGGACTTTAATATAGCCTACATATAATATAACAAATCTTTTCTAATTGTAATAGTGATAATATAAAATAATTTAATTCTGTATTAAATAAAAATAAATATCGCAAAAACAAATAAAAGGAACTTGGAACTTGTGAATAAACTTAAGTTATTTTTACTGTCATAAAATATAGAGTGTATCATTTTATATATTTTAACTTTAATACGACACGGACTTAATGGAACACCATATATAGGCAAAATAGTTACCCGACCCTAATAAAATTTCCCAATTTACTTTTTAAGCCCTTATGATTAACTAGCCCTATCGGATATAGTAATCCACCAGCCACCTTGTAAAAGTTTTCTCAAAAAATAAAACTTTTTATTTTATCTAAAAATATGATCCACGAAGAGAGTTCACTTTTAATAATACCTTATTAGTAAGACTCCTTAAATAAAATTAATATATTATTTACAAATAATACATTAATTTTTACATTAAACATCTGTTGTCTAATTTTACAATGCCTTAATTTATGCTAACATGGACACTCCTAATTTTGCTATAAGTAAGATGTATGTAATCATGTAAATTTAAATTGTACTCATTATATCTTTGTGTATGTATAAATATAAATTTGATATTTAAGACACGTTTTTAAATAAATCAAAATATCACTTATTGGAGAGTTTTAAAGCCACCTATAACATTTACCTTTACGTTTATACAGGGTGTTTTGAAACAAAGGAGCTAACTTTTTATTAAACACAACGGAGAGTTTGTTGTCAATTAAAAAAAAATTATTTAAACAAATATCCCAAAAAGTTACAGCAGACAACTAGATTCTTAAAATATATTAAGTTTTAAAATATATTAGGCTATTTGGACATATTGTTTTGGGTCTTTCCTTAGGTAAGCATTTCTTTAAATTTAGTTAACAAGTATAAGTGGGCTAGTCTGTTTTAGCATTTTATATAATTTTAAAAACGAGTAAACATATAAACAAAATATTTTTTATAAAGTTTTTTTTTTAATAAAAATTTATAATTTCATTTTATTTAGTTTTTAATATAATAATAACCTAATGTTTTTGCCATTTTTTTTCTCAATATTTTCCTAATGGTTGACTTTTAACTTCTGTTTAGACAAAAACTACCCTTTATTTTAAACAAGAAATCGCCATTTTTTTGCATTTTAACCCCGTATACTCTTAATAGTGTTTTTTAACTTTACGTTGGGTTGGCGTTGCTGTTTTGCTGCTACATTTTGTAAAAAAATTACCTAAGACACAAATAAGTATAAGTCAATTGCCGTGACAGCGTTTGAAAATGGCTATTAAACGCCGTAGGTTATACAGGAGGTCCGGATTTCGTTGCAATTGCAAGGTAGCTTGGTTATTATTAGAGATAGAAACTTGCGGTTTTTGCGAACTGTTGCTACTTTTTGATAAAACCAAAGCTGACACTAAAATATTTTTTTATGGCTTTCTTAGTTTGTGATAAACGGGGCAAAATTCACATTTTTTTATTTTTGGACCTCCCTCCCCCACCGTATTTAAGTTATCTTGACTTACAAGAAAAGTAAAAACTGATATTATTAGATATTTTTATGTAAGACACAGTGGTGTAGTTAGATTTTTTCCTCGTTTATATTTTTCAAGATATGAATTAAACATACGATTTTTATGGAACACCCTGTATATTTTTTATTCATTTAATTATAAGTAATGAGAACATTTTTAAAATATATAATACCTAATACTGATTTTATATTTGTAGACCCTAAATTATTATTTTTAATTTTAAAATTTATTTTCTCTTAGAGCCATAGAGCCATAATATAATATAGACTTTGTCACAAAACAATAATGTTTGCCTTGTTTACATTTTACAGAAAGTTTAAACTATTTTACCCAACGCAGCATCGCTATTTATCCCTTGGGTCCTTAAATTTGTTTACTTATTATTAAATTAAAAATTACTACGATTATATTTTAAACCGTGTCCAAAATCAGTATGTTTTTCTGATTAAAAAAAAACATTCCATTACAAAATAGCCAAAAACCCGTGTATATAACTGTTGCAAACATATTGGATACATACTAATTTTGAGCACTGTTTTGAGTATAAACACGGTGGCTATTATCCAAACACACAAAAAATTCTAGTTTATATCCAAAACTAAAACCACTCTTGACGGAATTATCTTGTATCACCTATAACTCCTTTTGAGCCCACACTAACAATATTGGGACAAGAAAAACCTAATCTTATTTTTAAAAATATGTTCGTTTTGAAATTCGAATCAAGTTTTGGTTTAATTAAGATTGCTTTATATCTAATCAAGAACCAGTTAAGTTTTGCATGAAAAAAATATTGTTTTCAAATAACTCTTAAACTCATATTATTTCAATTACTATTGCAGTTGTCTCAAGAATACTTTTGCTCGCTTTAATCAACTGCCACTAAATTATGGACCTGATATTAGCTATACTTGGATAAAAATTATAGTTCTATTTGAAAGTGCGGGAAGAACATGCGGTGGCGCTAGCTTCGCCCAATAGCAGACGGGATTTGGTCAGCTATTTTTCCCGTGTAGATGCCATGTCTTTCGTCGGTGTGAATATTGTGAGTTTATTAATTTGAAAATGGAAATCGAAAATTTGCTTGTAAAATGGAATGTAAGCTATTTAATTCCTATAATTAAAGGTAAGAGGGAAACTAGATATAATATTTTTATGTATATTACCTAATTTTGATTTAACTTATATACGTAACAGGTACGCTAATAATATCCATAACCTAAAAGGTACTGATCTTGTATCTAATATGACTTTCATATTAGGGTATCTTCTTTCTTACGAACAAGAAACGTTTTATTAATTTTAACATTTCTTTTTGAAGTTTTTTTATATTAGTTTTAGTATCGGTACCTGTAATAAATAAATTTTACCTAAGACAATGTACGTTAAATGTCTTTACTTTCGAAAGAAGACGAATTGATTTTTACAATTATTTCTAAGATTTTAGATTAGGGATTTGGATGGATGTCTTTTTTCACATACACGTCTAGCCACTTTAAAAGCTTCAATGCGAAATTTTTACTAATGCGTCGAAAAGATACGATTTAGGCAAGCACAAAACGAGCACGATATCTTATTCGAAATGTTGACCTGCAGGCATTCTTTTTCTTATATTTTCCTGCTAGTGTTGTGTGACCATCAACCTTTTAAAGAGGCTAGACGTGTATAAATAGTTATTTTAAAGACATAAAGAAGTATTAGATTATACAGGGTGTTTTAAAACAGCATTTTTTTAATCCAAGCTGTTTTCATAAAATGTGTTTAAGTATAATACTGTTTGTTTTATGAAGCATGGCTTTTCCTTTTTAGTTAGATTAGTTTTAAAATCTGTGTGTGTGCTGTGCTTTTTTTCATTCATTTAAAAGTATTCGTTTTTTTAGTTCGTACAGGGAACAAAACTAAGAATGTTTAAATGTTTTTAGAAAGGTTTTGCTTTTATAGCTTAGGTAGTATATTTCGCATTAAACTAAAAGCAAAACAAATTATATTTTAACCATTTTATTTATTTCAGGTGCTTGACACAAAAGAGTTTCTATCTGTCTTTAACGCTTGATATTTTTTGAAAATATGAAAAATGTCCGTATGTCATGTATTATGAAGTAGGAGTAGTACCTACCTATCCAATTTATCATATCTTGTAAATTTTAATAATTTTTTAAGTTCTAATATTTTAGTTGAAACAATATAAAATGTGTTATACTTTTAGGGTACATTTTAAATATTTAAGGCAATATTATTAAATAAGGTGTTTTTTATTGTGTTTACTTCAAATAATTATTATTGCAACTGGTTTCATATCTTAAATAAAATTCAGAGTATCCCCCCGTAATAACATCGATTGATATAAAATAAATTGAAGTCAAGAAAATTTTAAAAATTGTGTCACATACTAAGACTGGTGGAAGACTTATAGGACTAAACTATAGTATATACACAATATACTGTGTAAAATCTGACTCTTTCGATTATACCGAAAAAGTAAATTTTTTAAAAATAATTAGTAGTTAAGTTTTTTAGCAAAAGTCTTAGTCTTAGTCTTAAAATGTGAAACATTTTTTTAATTTTTTTTTGCTGTAATTTATTTTATGTCAATTCATGTGATTCCCGGGCGGCACTCAAAATTAATTCTAGGATATGAAACTATTCGCAATAATAATTAATATGCTTTGTTTAAACTTAGCGAGTTTAAAATCTAAATAATAAAAGTGTTTGTGTAAAAATAACTATCCTTTAATAAAGATAATTTAGATTTAACCCGAGAATTGCGTTTAATTAATGCAATAATTCTTATACTTATTCCAAGGTTAGTTATTCTTAAGCAAATCGCAATTATAATTTTCATTAAAAGATTACTATACTTAAATAAAGCCTAGTTTGTTTTATACTAAGAAAAGCTAAAATATTCTGCCCAGTATAGCTATACTAATTTAAATAATATATCAAATTAAATTAAATAAATATTTATAATTGATTAAAAGGCTATTATGCTTTCTCACACAAGATTAGTTGTTATTGCGGATATATGAACGTAAACTTGCATTTAGTCAAGATTATTACTCTTAAATATAGATGATATTTTTTCAGTGAAATATTTAGTTATTAATGGATTATAAGTGAACAAGTGCATAGGGGTGCTGGGCGGGACTGTATATAACTAAGAGGGTCATAAAATGTTGTTTAGTGTCATCTTTTGTTTTATCAAAAAGTAGCCACACTTTGCGAAAACCGCAAGCCTTTATCTCTAATAATAAGCAAGATATCCAGCAACAAGAAGAAAACTGGGACATTTGGATATAAGGAATTTTTATTCCAATTTTGCATAAAACGAATTAACCTTAAAGTTAAACAAACTTCAGAGTTTATTCACAAGATATCAGTATATAGTTAACGTCTTTACCTCGTAATGAAAAAAAAATCAAATTTTATTAAAATTAGATGCGGGATATTTAATGCATTAATAAAAAAGATTTTTATTAAGGTTTTACACAATCTAACGGGAAATATTGCATTTTCTTGTTTTCATATTTTTAATAGTAGAATCCACCACAAAATGTTCCTAACATTCTGGTATACTCTTTACAAATACCATAATATTATTATATATCAGTTTTGGTTAAGAAAGTCGTATTTCTTTTAATAATAGTAAATTATTCTATCCTTGAACAAACTAGGCCTAAAACCATATCTAATTATTTTTAAGTTAGCTCTAGACATGTCTATCACACGACATAGTAAACGCAATTATTAATAGTATGGTATTAATATGGGTAAATTGAGATCCTAATAAACATAAATTAAGACCTTGATCGATATGTCTTGTTATTGTCCATAAATGGTTAACCCACTTTGAATTTTTGTTTTGTTATTATTTTTATTACATGGCGCTAAGAAATTTAACAATAATAATCGGGTGGCAATTTCATAACAGGCTTCTTTTTTTTTAACGCACTAATTAACAAAATTAACTTGTGGATATGAAATAACCACATAAATACTATATTTTGGAAAAAACTGACAAATTTAAATTTCAAAATGGCTTCGGCGAAACAATTAATTAAAAGAATGTCTTGTGGCACATTATTTTATGGCTCCTAACGAACACTTTATAACTCTAGAATATAAAGTCAATAGGTAATGAAGTTAGATGTATCTACCTAATGTGGCATTTTCTTAACGATCTTTTAAAAATCCTTTTATTGTTGAGATTATATATAGGGTGCTTTATTACAAAAATTATTTACTTTTTGTTCCACACGTTATATTACCATTTAAAAAGATCACCAAACTAGTGCGCAAAGTAACTGCTTTGCGCACACAAGTGAAAAATATAAAACGTAATTTTATTTTGATACATATATACGTATATAATATTTAGTTAAGATTTTATTGACGTACACACAAAAATCTATGATCAAAGCATTTAAAATTTTATTTTCAAAAAATTAAGGTCAAGTTGAAATTATTAAATATCACTTTTAAACTAACTTAAAATTATTATGAAAGTACAACTATTTTAAAAATCCATTTTTTAATTATACATAATTATACTCGTGGTAATTATAAGTTATAATCATTTTATTGCTCTTAGGTTTAACTAATATCTAAAATTTAACTGTAAATCGATCACAAAATAAATTTTACTTAAAATTAACTATTCTTACTCTGAATACAAAGAAAAATATATGTTTAAACTTGACAAAACCTGATTGTCAACGATGAGTTTATATCCTACCTTTAAACAGTAACATTTTTTTATAAGACTTTTGCTTTTCGTGTTATTTATGACGGACCCGGTACAGCTCCTTTGATAAGTCAATAAATAAGGCAGGCGAAACTAGTCATCGCAGAGGGTCCAGATGAATTATTCGAAAAGCTGGAGTTTTTCTTTTAACTGTCGAAAAAGGGAGATCTCTTTTTAATCCTATCTATGTTTTCCTTAATAATATCCCAGAAGCAATATCAAAATTAGTTTAGGATTCAACTAAAATTAATGTATATTCTCAATGTAACTAATTTAAAATAAAATAAAGAATAGTCATAGTATCTAAAAATTATATAATACGTTTATTTCGTGTAAGCGATGCATCAAAGCAAGTATTGTATGAGGATCCTTTTAAAATATATCTATGTTTAATGTTATCACTACATATACTTGCTCCCATTCATGCATAAGTTAGTGTCAAACTGAATATATTAGACTTAGGTTTAAACTACTTTTTTGTAACTGAGCCCGCACTTTGTAACTCGATAGAAAAAAAATTCGCAGTGCAAAAGCAAAATCAACAATGCAATGTAAATCATATGACAATTTCAGGAAATTTCTTTTCTTTCGAGTAATAGAGTACGGGGGCTGGTTTTACGTTTTAAAATGTGGTGAAACCTTGTTTCAAAATTATACTGTTCTCTAGCTTTGCAAACTGTCAAATGGAAGGAATCTAATACGACTTACATAAATTTGACTTAGGCTGTCATGTGGTTTTAACGCAGCTTTAGCAGCTAGTGGAGCCACTAGCAATGGTGGTTTCTGGTACTTAGGCCAGAGCTTAGGCTCTTATTTAAGCTTAAGTGTACACACATGTCCGATCCGAGGCCGAGCGATGCGGGAAGAACATACAAAGATTGAAACTCGCTTACAAATATTTTTCTAGCTCGTAATTATTAGTCCTCCATTGTCTGTAAATAGCAGAGGACACTAAACTTTGGTATATTTTTAAAATGGACGTAACGTGTTTACTGTTACTATTAGAAAATAGTTTTCGTCTAGTTATTACTCTAACTAAAAACTTCCAGTTACATTAGGGTATTTATTATATACTTGTAGTAGATAACTCTAATGGTTACATAGTTATTTTGTTGGTTATATATATACATATAGGTAGAATTAAAATTTTAAACATGATTGTTTTAAATCGCAAAGAATCGGCATCAAATCACAAAACGTTTTGCGATTAATCACTCTGCTTGGATCTTGCACTTGCCCGGACAAGCGGTAAGTACGAACGTGGCAACTTAAAATCGCGGAATGGTATTTTTTACACTGACTTAGAATGTTTAATTTTCGCTCGGGCTCGCATCTACCTTGAGTGTGCACGTACACTTACGATGATCACTCTAAGGGGGTGCTAAGCCTACTGGTGTTGTTCATGTCCATTCGCATCCCTTTCGGTCCGGGGCTTAGAAACCCGGATGTTCGTTTAGTAGCTGTAAGTATGTATTTTGGTTGCATATTTTCAATAGCTTTAACAAGCTCACTCATGAATCGCTATCATATCCTTACGATCAAATGCGCCACGAACATGGGGTCATACCCCTGGGTACCCATGTCCACCACACCGCTGAACGACCTAGGTCGGTACTGACGCTTCTTCCTTCCGTGTTTGGGCTTTATTCCATATTCTCTTTTCGGTTCTCATTTCGTGCACGTTTGTTGAGTTCGTCAGCCAGGATCAAGTTATCCGTGGTTCTTCCGCCCATGGCCCGTCAAGGTGCGATGGGGGTGAAAACTCTTATGACGATAACACCGTGACTTTGAAAAGTAAGTCGTGTCTAGGGTTTGGGTAGATAAAATATCTGCCCCACACCCTACTGATGTGTCCCAGCCAGGACGAAACACGAGAAATTGCAATGAGAAGGTATATGATCGGACTCTTTGTTTGACCTCCGGACAGTGCGGACGTTGGTAGAGGACTACATAATTCTTCCCGAAGTGGCGGTTAGAAGTGCCGTACGGACGTTTTTACCTTCGGGGATCAAGGAAAGATTCACGCTAAATTAACGGCATTTTTCTTCTCGAACTAAGCGCTGTGAGCGAAGATTCCTATAAGCTGATGGTATCCTGTTTGGTAGTGAACACAAGGTATTTCTCAAATGGCGGAAAATAGATGGTCATGCCATGGAAACTGTCAGTAGTGAAAATAAAGGTTATACGTAACACCAGTAGCAATTCTTGCTTTGACGGCTGGTAGTATATGCATTGCATCGATTATAAAATATTTTTTTATTTTTTGGAATTTCTGGTTAGTTCTGCCCTGGAAAGCATAGTCCAGAAGGGGAACAGCTAGTGAATTAAACCTGATGGGACCAGAACCAAAAAAAAAAATAATAGAATAGAATAGACTAGGTATGCGATAGATCAGTTGACAGAAGAGTCCAGGCATAGCCATTAACCTACCATTCCGCACTTGGTAGGTGAGGGGTGCTTAGTGAATAGACCATTGGGTTCACAGCATAAAAACCCATGACGCTCAAGTCTGAGAGCCAGATGGGCGGTCCCCAATTTTCTTAAGAAGTATTCTTTGTGCACCATTTTAAAAAGAAACACCCTGTATGATATAATATTGAAAAGAGAATTTTACAGAGAATAAAAATTTGGAAAAAAATTAGGCAGTTGTATTTATAATAAAAAAGGTAATAGTACTTCCTGTTAAACCGGAAGTGATTTTGAGGTCATGAAAATGTCAATTTTGATGATGATGATTTTTATAAAAGGTGTAATTTTAATGATAAAAGTGGGAATATAATTCTTAAGTGGATTTATAAAGTATGTATTTGTCTTAGTTTAATTAAGGAATAAAAAAAGAACTTGTTTACCATAACTAAGCATTCGTAAGTGTGTCTTAGGGTTTAATTAAGGAATTAAAAAAAGGACTTGCTTACAAGAACTAACCATTCGTAATTCCCTAAAGCTGTTTTAATTACCTTATCTGGCGCCGTACTGTAGTACCGTAAGGTAGGTATAAAACTTAATATCCCTGGTCGAAAATGTACATGTTCTTACCTGACCCTTTTTCTTGGGCTGGTAGACGAAGGGATTCTGGTCGAAGATACGTCCACCGAGTAGCATAGCTAAATGATCCGTTATCTATATCTAGGAATATAGATCACTTAGCTTTACTGGTCTGGATAAATTACCAATGCTATTACCTGCGCAGAACATAAGTTACTTTTCATGGGCAAAAATATGTTTGTGCGCTTGGGTACAATTAATTCCCAAGGTTTAACGCGCGGACGCTAAACAGACTATCCGCATTATTGCAAAGAATTTATCAGCGCCTAGTCTGGGTTTTCCGGTCGAAGCATGTTTGAAATACGGTAGGTAACCGTGTAGGAGTGCACGGTGCGCCGGTATGGTATTCCCCCAATTTGTTTATTGTGCAAGGTCGTCCAAATCCGAAAAATGCCACTAGCCACTGCGGATCTAAATTTGAGTTATATATGCTTAGCCCTGCCAACTAAAAAAAATGGTTTTCACTATACCCAAAAGAATGCCAAATCTTATAATGCCAAAATTTATAAAGCGTTAAATTGTAAGCGCTGTGTACCTATAAATACAACAATGAGTGTCTAAAGTCAGGACCCCTCCCCCTGCTATCTTTTGGCTTGTTTGGTATTTTTTATTAAACATTTAATGACTTTTATAAACCACATTTAAGAAAAGAAATGACGTATATAAATGTCTAATTGGGAGAGCGGTCTTGTGGTAAAGTAGTTATCTTTTGGCCTCCACAATTGGCGGTAATTAAATAAATAAACTAAGTAGCTTATTTTAATCGCCATATTTCCAAAACCAATAAAATAATATACTGTGTGTCTATGTGAGTTGGCGTCATATCGGAAACTTTTTATTATGAATTTTACGAAAAAAATATTCTTTATAAAAAGTTTTGCATGGTCCAAAACTCAAAATGCAATTACCAGATATCAAATTGTGTAAGTAAAAAGTAATTTTCGCTTAAGAGTAAACTACCTGTTTTTTGCTATAGCTTAGTGACTTAAAGGTCCGATACTTCGGTTTTTGAGTAGAAGCAAATGCTTTATACAGTGAATAAAGTATGTCAACATAAGTAGATTTTTGAACAGACCCACCTCAAAAAGTCCTGCTGGCACCCCCCACCCCCTCAAAGTTGGTTAAGGGACTGATATAGTTTTTTCTAATATCTTCTAAACGGTAAATGTTAAAAAACTGATTTTAGTGTCGTTAGATAGAGCACAAAATTCTGCAAAATAGTAATAATTAAAATTGTATTTTTGTTTATTACGTAAGAATCTCCAATATAGAAAAAGTTGGAGGGAAGAATCCACGAGGCATTTTTTACGATATATCTTCCAAACCGTCTACCAAACAAAAAATATATAAGACACAAAAAATTAAGGCCAAAGTTTTCCCTATCGAATGGTGTATAACACTATACTATTTTCTTTTAAATTAAAGCTACCAGTGGCGTACAAAAGTAGCACTACACCAGTATAGTAGGTATTTAAAAATTGAAATTTTTAATGTCATAATTTTATTTTATTTTTTTCAGAATATTTTTCACTTTAATTATATTAATTGGTAATATTACCTTATTGCGCATAATAGTAATAATAAAAATAATATTTTTGTTTTTTTGGTAAGACTCTACAACAAAAAAAAGTCGAAGGGGAGTATCCATACGGCACTTTTTACCATATATCTATAAAACCATTAAAAAAAAATAAATAACATAAACGACAGACCACAAAGTTATCATTTAGACTATTATCTTTTAAAATAAAGCTATCAGTGGCGTACCAAATTAGTACTACACCAATAAAGTACCTAGAAATCGAAATATTTAATGTTATTCTTAAATTTTAAAAGATTATTTTTCACTTTAGATTTATTAATTAATAATTATACTTTACATTTTATTTACTTATTTCTTTTGTTTCATAATTTAATTAATTATATTTTTAAATAAATAACAACAGTATTATAATAACTTTTTATTATAAAGATAACAACAAATATGGCTTATACAGTGTGTCCCAGGATGGGTGTTACAAGAGGACAAATTTACCAAAATTTTTGGAATATTTAATCGTCTATTTGGGAAACTGGTCGCATGGTCCAAAACTAATAAATACAAAATTTGATTTTAATTGGTAATATACAGGGCAAGTTATAACTAAAAATATGAAAAATGACCAAGGATTAAGTACCTTTATTTTTAAAAATAGGACAAAATTGTATAGGTAAATGTTGTAGAGATCTAAATTTTATGTCAAAATTTAAAGTTAAGCACGTTAAGTAAAAAAAAAATATTTTTGTCAATTTTTTAACTCGCCCTGTTTAATACCAATTGAAGTAAAGTTTTGTATTTATTAGTTTTAGACCATGCGACCGGTCGCCCAAAATTTCGTTTTAAAATTTAAAAAATGTTGTTCCATTTGTCCTCTTGTAACATCTAGCCTGGGACACACTGTATATAACATCAATAAAAACACATTATTACACAACCTAAAGTACCTAATTATAACATTCCGCACACAAACATAACCTGGTACATTTTAAATTTTTTTAAATAACATTTACAATTTGTGCCACGTTAACATTTTAATAGTGTATCAGATGATATTTTTTATTTTTTAAAGTGGTCCACAGTGGTGTCCATTTAGTATTCTCTAAAATCCATCCCCATTCAGATGGACATGGAAGTTCAACCACTGGTTGGCAGAGATTACCCCAAACAAATCCTGCTTGATAAATGCATTGATTAATGTGAAGTGCTAAAACATTCATTGTTGGGGGTAAATTCTCAACCGTTCGGTTTTTGGGCAAAAAGTTGCATTCGACAAATATCAATGTTGCTACTATCAGAATGTTTATCGTAAATGGTTACAACGAATTTTGAGATCACACTTAATTGCCGAGATGAAGGTTTTTTGAATGCTGCAATAAATCAATGAAAGTAACTTCCGGAAGAGATTCCCAAGCTTCCCAACACTTTTTTCCTTTTCCATAAAAGGAGGAGGTGGTATCGCAACCGGTTAGTGAATGAAAAAAAGAAAGGGCTAGACTTTTTTCATTGATTTTTTAGCAATTTTGATACACGAAATATGTCTTACATTTTTACCAGTACCAAACTCAATCCACACGTCTTGATTTTGATTTTTGTAGTGGTAAAAATTTTTCCGTGTAATATGATTATTTATTATTACTAGTATGACAAATTAGAAATAATTATAAATTAACAAAACTAAAGTAAAAAATATTAAAAGTATAACATTAAAAATTTACATTTTTAGGTACTATACTGGTGTAGTGCTACTTTTGTACGCCACTGGTAGCTTTTTTAAGATAATAGTATAATGTTATACTCCATTCGATAGGGAAAACTTTGGCCTTTATTTTTTGTATTCTATATTTTTTTATTTGGTGGATGGTTTGGAAGATATATCGTAAAAATTGCCGTGTAGATGCTCCCCTCCAACATTTTTTTGTTGTAGAATTTTACTAAATCAACAAAAATACAATTTCTAGTGTTATTATAAGGTAATATTACCAACTAAAGTGAGAAATATTCTGAAAAAAATTAAATAAAAGTATAACATTAAAAATTTCTATTTTTAACTACCTACTATACTGGTGTAGTGCTACTTTTGTACGCCACTGGTAGCTTTAATTTAAAAGAAAATAGACTAGTGTTATACACCATTCGATAGGAAAACTTTGGCCTTAATTTTTTGTGTTTTATATTTTTTTGTTTGGTAGACGGTTTGGAAGATATATCGTAAAAATGCCTTGTGGATGCTCCCCACCAAATTTTTCTATATTGGAGATTCTTACGTAATAAACCAAAATACAATTTTAATTATTACTATTTTGCAGAATTTTGTGCTCTATCTAATGACACTAAAATCAGTTTTTATCATTTACCGTTTAGAAGATATTAGAAAAAAACTATATCAATCCCTTAACCAACTTTAAGGGGGTGGGGGGTGCCAGCAGGACTTTTGAGGTGGGTCTGTTCAAAAATCTACTAATGTTGACATATTTAATTCACTGTATAAAGCATTTGCTTCTACCCAAAAACCGAAGTATCGGGCCATTTTTGAACAATAAGTCACTAAGCTACCAATATAAAAAATTGTTATAAAGAAAAGATGGCTGTAGAAGGTAAAATTACCTTTTAAAATGCAATTTTATTTATTTACATTCTTTTTTCTGCGAGAACGGTAAAAATTTAGATTTGTACTTTAGTGCACAACATTTTATGATCCTAAATGTCATAGGACAGTTTTAAATAAACTTTTTAAACTTATTGTTAATATAAAACAATAAGAATGAACAATGCACTAATGTACACATTTAAATTTTTTCTTCGCAAAACTTTTATTATTTATTTATTTATTTTATTTTTTTGTTTGAAACAAAATTGCATATTTAGACGTAATCTTTAATTCTTAACATTTTTTCCTTTTAGTAATTTGCGATATCAGCAAAAGTACTTATGAGCAAAAGTTACATTTTTGGCCAAACCTCGTAGATGACTGACACAATTTAATATCTGATGATTGTATTTTAGGTTTTGGACCATGCAGAAGTTTTTATAAGAAATAGTTTTTTCCTAAAATTATTGATATAAAAGTTTCCCATATGACGCGCCTACCTACGTAGACACACTGTATACCTAATACGGCTTTTTTAAAGTATTTCAAATATCTTTTTAAAGATGATTTACCTAATGTACAGGGTGCGTCATTAAAAAATATATACGTTTAGTCCTACTCTGTATATTATCACCAATATCCGCTTATAAAAGATCACAAAAAGAGCTTAAAAAATATAACACATTTAGTGTATCTAAGTTTATAAGTTCGAAGTATGGCCATCTAAATCAGATATTTAGGTAACTATTATTAAAGGGTCACCATTTGGTAGTAGATGAAGATATTGATTTTATGTTCTAGGGTGATAAAGTACTTGTAAGGAGCTTTTAAATTATGTGGCACAAGAAGTTTATATCTGTAATGTTTTGCCTAAAACTTGGTTTATTTTGTCTTACTAAAGTCCCTAAATTTTTATTACAAAATACCAAACAATTTAAAAGTAAGCAGAGGGGTTCTTACTTTAAACATGCACTGGGTATTAAATAAAAGGGCGATTACTACATAAATCCCAGCAAGTCTCCAAGTTTATGACCAAAAATTTGTTATTGATGTGGGAGTCTACTGCAGTAAAAACTACAATTATTTTGAGTCTAATTTAAACTTTAAAAGTATCAAATAAAACGTAACTACTTATAGTCTAAAAGCCCTTGAGCGGCAGATCTTCATTATTTTGTTGCTGAAAGCTGAAAGTTTGTCAGTGCATGCTACCAACATAGGTAGAAGCGATGGTAAACTATAAAGTTTGACTTATAGTGTCTTTGGCAGGTACCAGGTACTAATAAATTGACATTTTTATGTCGTCATTTTGTAAAAAGTTTAATTTTAGATATGCTACTTAGGTACCTATTAGAAAATATTTCGTTCGTCGCCAGACAGTTTTGACAGTTTCAACCCGTTTTCAGAGAAACATTATGAGGTGGCCAAGGTTCAAGAAAGTCCAATATTTCTGTTATTTAACAAGATATGACCAAGAGCCTTAAATAAAAGTTAAAAAGCTTACAATTAGGCATTTCCAAAAAATATTTTAATTTATACAGAGTGTCCCAAAAAACGTACTGCTGTAATGTTAGTTTTTAAAAAATTATTTTGGGACACAAAAAAAACATATTTAGGATTTGCCTAATTAAAAACCCTCCAACAATAAAACTTTTTGTCATATCTTGTTAAATACCAGAAAAATTGGACTTCCTCCGACCTATAGGCCACCCCAAAATCCTTGTCTACCAAGGGGTAACATTTGGTACCTGGTACCTGCCAAAACCACTATAATTTCATCTTTATAGTCTACCATCGCTTCTACTTATGTTGGAAGCATGCGCTGAAAACTTTAGCTTTTACAAAATGACGAAGGTTTGCCGCTCACGCTCTTACTTTATTATAATATTAAATTAAGATACCTTTTCTCAATTTTTTTATCTTTAAACTGACAATAACATTAACCGTATAATAAGCAATTATAATCCATTTAAACTTTTGTTGTAATCAAAAAGGCAATGTCATTTAAAACCGTGATACAATTAAACCCAATCTAGATTCAATAAATGTTCCCCAGATTCTAAAACAGAGATAAATTAAACACTGCGAGGTAATAGTGAAAGTCAGGTGAGTATGCGCTTGATTTGTGTACCTTATATTGCATGAACCACGCCCTGTATCATAATGGAGTAAGGACTAGCGCGTGCTTTTGCGACCCCATAAATTTAATTGTGCAGTTTGTATACATCAAAAAACCGGACTAAAGACCTAGATTTCTGTTTAAAAATAAAAGAAAACTAGTTTCTTTAATTGTATAGCATGCGAATAAAAATAATTTATTTGCAGTAAGTGTTATGGACTTACTTTACTGCAAATTTTTATCAAAGCTTCCAGATTAAAAAATGTTTTTTTTATACCCTTTCTTTATGTCAAATATATTTTTTTAATAATTACACCGGCACACAAAATAAAAATTTGTGTGCACCGGACGCGACCTATCTCCGGGTATGTTTTTTGACACTCTGAATCTGAATTTCAAGTCACTTTAGACCGTACACCTCCCAACTTTAAATAGATTGCAAGAAACCTAAAAAATGGTGTGAATTTCCGTTATTTCTTACCGTGTTTTGCAATTTATTTAAAACTGAAGGGTGTACGGTCTAAACTGATTTAAAATTCGGATTCAGCGGATCGTAAAACATGCCAAACTTTTTTGTGCACCGGCCCATATATAAATAAAGCTTTCTGTATACCGCACGTGACCTATCCAGGGGCATGTTTTCTGATCCGCTGAATCCAAATTTCAAATTAGTTTAGGCCGTACACCTTTCAATTTTGAGTAAATTGCAAAAAACCGTAAGAAATAGCGAAAATTTTTAACTATATTTTACGTAGTTTTGCAATTTACTCGAAATTGGGAGGTATACGGCCTTAACTGACTTAAAATTCGGATTTAGCGGGTGGAACACATACTTATAGATAGGTCCCGTCCGGTGCACATAATTTTTTTGTGTGTCGGTGTTATTAACTCAATGTGTATTATTGTTAACAGTAGAATTTAACTCAAACTGCAACTTAAATATTTTTGCAGATTTAGAAAATGTAATTTAATAAACTATTATAATGTCTTAGGCCTAGTTTATACAGACACGAAATGCGAATTTTTCTCATCGGCCAGTTAGAAGTAACAATGAAGGCGGGTAATTTAAAATTAAAATAATTTAAACGTCTTGCTAGTTCGCAAAAACTTTAGGGGGCAAGAATATTAAGAATATTTTAGTTTTGGAGTAATATTCGCGTGAGTACATGCACAGAAGCAAAAGTTATTTTTCGATTTAATTTTACGGGTCAACATTTTTTGAAATAATAAATGAAATACGTCCTGTATCGCAAATTATTTATTTTTATTATTAAATTGCATTTTTTAACTAAATTATGGTATGCACTTTGTCATTTTCTGTTCTTAAATATTTTACAGGAAAATCTATTTACTTTTTGGTTCCATAAATTTATAATAAATGTGCAGCAATTTTACGTCTTTGTTAAATAAATGTGTTGTATTCTATATACAGGGTGTCTCTAAAGGTCTGTAGAAAATGTTACCACACATTTCTTGGGCCAAAATACAACGATCTAACGTAATTTACCTTATTTGAAAAGTTGACTGCTGGGGAGATACAGGGTGTCAAAGGTTTAATTTTATTTTGGTTATTTTTGATTATTTTCTTAAAAATAAAACATTTTTTGACCAAATTTGGTATTGGAAGGTTTTTTTGGGTTGAGAATCGAAAGCTTTTCCATAAAATATAGAGAGAGCCACCCGCAGTACTTGTCCATATTCAATAAACAGTTAAATTTTCGACATATATTAAGGAAGTCTTCAAACCGATTCTCGAAATTACCAGCTAAAATATCTAAAGTACCATAAAACACTAATATCTTAAAATTATCTTCAGAATTTTGATGTAGATAATCATTCTGGATTTCATCATATTTTTTTTATTCTTCTTTGCCTTTTTGTGGAAAATGATGTTAACGTTTTAACGTTCATTTATTTGCCAAAATCGTAGCCTGTTTTTAAAAATATCAAAATATTGTTCACTTCTTAATGATTTGAGATGTTTAGTTACCGAAGTAATCATATGAGCAGTTGTACATAAGTTGATATTAACCTTTTGCAAGTGATTCGACAATATATTAATTTTATTCAGCACTTCTTTCCAGAAGCAAAGAAGAAATTTAAATTCAAAAGTCTGTATCATGACTAATATACCTTGTGCTTCTGCTGTCTGTTGAGCAGTAGAATTTCTTAATTTGCCCGAAATAATTTTTTCACAAGTTTCTTTGACTATACAAATATTTACAAAAAAGAATCAACTGCTCTATTGTGACTTGCCCATCTTGTTGTGGAAAGCTTTTTCAAAGTTAATTTATTTTCCAGCTCGTTGGAATGAAGCTCTTGAATATTTCTAAACAAGTTAGTTCGTTAAAAGCTTTCGGAAATAAAGACGTATGTTTTTTCTAACATCCTAAAAATAGTTTTACTTCTGTAACAGCGTTTACAGCATCTACGAGAACTAGATTCAAATTATGCTCACAGCAATGGATATAATAATATATAGCCTCAGGGACAATGTTTTTTATTTTAGCTTGGAGACCATTTAAGTGCCCTGACATTACACTAGCTCCGTCACATTTCTGGCCTCGACATAATTTAATATCTAAGTTTAAGTTTATAATCTCTTTAGTGATTGTTTTAAAATAAGTTTCTGCTGAACCGTCAGAAATATTAATAAATTTTAGGAATCTCTCTACTGGCACACCTAGTTTATTGACAAAACGAAACGATAAGGACATTTGCTCCTTTTTGTTATAATCGAGTGTTGAATCTACAATAATAGAAAAGAAAACAGCTTCTTAAATTTCTGACGTAATTTTTTTCGTCACTGCTTTAGATAAATGTGCCAGAATCTCGTTTTGAATAATATTGCTTGTATATTTGGCCACGACAGAGGAATGCGCCAAGTGATTTGCTAATACTGCATCATATTTATTAAAAAGATTAACAAGTTCTAGGAAATCGCCCTTGGTTTTACTAGTGATGGATTCGTCATGACCTCTTAAAGGTAAACACTGCTTGGCTAAAAATAATATTATGTCAATTAAACGTTTTAGGGCATCTCTATTTCTTTCAGTTTCTTTTTTTTCAAAATTCAATTGCTCTTGGATAACGGTCGAAAAGCCGAAGTTTGGTTATTACAAACTTGTTGTATAGGGATGGATGCAACTGACTTTCTTCGTGTTGCTTAATTTTTCTGGTCCTTTTTTAAAATTTCTAAAACCTCGTTTGGGGTCCAACCACACTGTTAAATTTAAAGATGCAAAAAGCCAGCAGACAATATATATATAAACAAAATAGGCAGTTAGCTCTTGGAGAATAAATAAGCCAGTTCCTTACCTTTCCCTCTGAGTTATACCAATTTGGCTTAAACTGCCGATTATGTGAATCAACCGGAAAATTAAAATTGTCACGTAAACCTGGCTGACAAGCGCCTATAGAAATAATTTTCCCGAGTTTTTTCGGGATTTAAACATGTGTTCTTAAATAAAAACGGATCAGTTGGAAATTCTATATCAGTATTGTCTGTTGGCGCGGAAGCGAAAACTAGGCTTATTTCCAGATCTAAAAAGCAAAACAGGGTTAAAATTGAAAATTAAATAATATTTAGTTATAAACTGTACAAAAAAGCATTATTTTTTAAATTTTTAATGTGGTACTTACCATCGGCTATGTTTTTCTCATGTTTTTTTATTCTTTTTCCACTCTCCTCGTCGTCGTTAATACTGCTATCTGTGCTGTGATCACTAATTTGCGTATTTTTTAAAATATTATCGCCTTATCTCAGGTCTAAAAGGCCAAAGAGGGATGAAATTAAAAATTAAATAACATAGTTAAACTGTTGAAAAGCTTATTATTTTTAAAATTTTAAATGCCAGTTGGTACTTACCATCGACCATGTTTTCCTCTTTTTTTAATTACTTTCCTGCTGTCCCCGTGGTCAATACTGCTATCAGGGCTGTCATCACTGCTTTGCGTATTTTTTATTAATGTATCGGACAACTCATTACTACACCTCGCGTTACAGTCCTTTACGTACTTTTGGTACCTCGGTATAATATAACTGCAATAAAAAAATCTTCTCTCCCATAATTTTTGTCATAAATTGTATTCCTGGTAAATATCGATACTAGCAAACGTTTATGAGATATTTCAGATTAATCGTTTTATACCACACAACACAATTTTTTTAAAGCTCTATAAAAAAGCTTCCACACATTCCTTGGGCAAAAATTAAACGATCTAATGCAATTTACCTTAGTCGGAAGGTTGATCGTTTGCGAGATACAGGGTGTCCAAGTACAAAAAAATAAATGGAAAATTCTTACGCCGAGTTTCCGAAAATATTTTTATTTTCTACGTTCTCTAGGCTAAATAAAGCCAGTGTCTTTAATTTACAGCGAAACCGACACGATTAATGTTCGCCCAAATTAAATATACACATTAAAATGAAACCACATTTAAGTGAAAATTTGATTTGGGCGAACGTAAATCGTGTCGGTTTCCGGCCAAATAAAAACTTTTTAATTATTAACCTTACGAAAAATGTGCCTCTTATAAAAAGTCCTGCTTGATGACAAAAATAATTGTATGTTGGATGTACAGGGTGGCCTAAAAAGACTTTTTACCCAATTAACATGCAGGGTATTTTATAACTAAAGCACGAAACCTTAAGTTGTGTTATGTCATTTTATAAAGAAAAAATCCTATAAACATAACGGAGTTGCTTTGTTTTTGAAATAAAGGGTGTTAAAGTTTTTTAAAAAATCGATATTTTATAAATATCTTGAAATTTGGTACTTTTGTTTGATCTAATGCAGCGCTTGTAAAGCTTTAACCAGATTGACATTATTGGGTTCAGTAGCATCTCAGTGGGCACAACAGCCAATATAATGGAGAAAGAAATGTACGCCACTGGCTTTTTATGTAGTTTTTATATTTTTTACTATGGAGAAACTAAAAATACTACTTTTTAATGTCGTTTTTTTGTATCTGGCTTCGTATTTAAGATATTTTCTGACGAATCGAATGGCGTTTGGAAATTAAAGCTTAAAAACATACCACGTTAGACATCTAAAAAGCATCTTTAAAAAACAAATGTAAGATATAGTTCTTCCGTATAATAACAAATATAACTTAATAAAGTTATATTTTTTAATATAAAAAAATACCTCCAAATGAATCATCCATTATTATTATTTGTTTTTAAACAAACCGATAAAAATAGCAGCTAATATTAAATTTTTGGACGCCATTTTCCTAAAAATTAATTAAGATGATTATTTGGTGTGTATCATACATTCTCTTGGAATTGCCTAAAAATTTATTAAAATATATGTATATATATATATATATATATATATATATATATATATATATATATATATATATATATATATATATATATACAGGTGTGGAAAATCTTCCATTCGCCCTTTGCAATTCCCCAAGTGGAAAGAGAGTATTTCTGAATATACTGAATCACATAAGTTCGACTGAAACAGACGATGCGATGTTGTCGATGCACACGTACTCCCCTATTAGGACACCTGGTGCCGACGGTTTTCGTTTTGCGTATCAAGAACTTGCAGCGTTCGGGTATTGAACAATGTTGCCAGAGACTTTTTCGGGGATTTTTGATAACAAGGTAAAACGGGATTTTTAAAGTAAAAAACGGGGATTTTTAACGATTTGGAAGTACAAAACATTTTTAAAGGTACGTTTTGATCTTACTTTTATTGCTTGATATTTACGTCAGATAAAAATTCTGACTAGTGTAAACAATCAAAAATTTATATCAGACAACATTTTTGACCGTGTACACAGCTAGAATTTCTATCTGACATAAATATCATGAAATTAATGTCAGTTGTAAACAAATCATTACTTTTACTTACTTTTTACTTAAAATTCTCGATTTTTACGTAAACCTTTTTTTTGGTTGTCAATTTCTTTGGCGTAGAAAATACATTTTTGACTATTAAAGGCGGCCCTCAAATGTGGCTTTAAATCACAGGGATTTTTCTAAAGTATCCCAAAAAAGTGATTTTTTTAACCACGTGGGGGATTTTTATCGTAATCTAACGGAAATGTTTATACAATGTGGAAACTCTTTTTAAAATCTTATTATTATGGTTCTGAAAGAGACCACAATTTTTAGCAAGACAATATTTCAATTTATTAAATTCGGTTCTCTTTGGTTTTCAAGCATTTGAGGTGATATGCTACCGGGTGGTGCAAGGCACTGCGGGACGGAAATTTTTAAAAAGGGCGAAAATGCAGCAATATCACAGACTTGTCGTTTCTTAGTTAATGGAGGTGCAAGTGGCACCTCATTATTACATATGCACTTCCTACAATTTCGTTAACAGCCGATGGTTTCAAACTTTTATAATAATTTCAAAAGTTGTACTTTTCGCTGGTACAAGACCAAACCTATAATGCAAACCTCCTAATTATTTCTTCTGCTAAATTACCAGCATAGTACTACTTAATAATTTGAACTTTTTGTCAACGATATTGACCAAAACTTTAAAAAAATCTAAATTAAGCAGGATCAGCAGCAGTTTGCAACACAGCAAACGACTTGCCAGTAAAAATAAATTTTAAAGGATTCTAGTCGACCCGACTCCGAAAAAATCTGTCCCCAAACCTAGTTCAAAAAGCCCTAAATTGATATTTTTATGTTTCCTGAAAGTCCTTAAATTTTAAAAACAAAATGTACATTATACAATTACATTCTAAAGTCACAAAAATAAAGTAAAAAAGGTGTAATAACATTTTCATTACTATTATTATTTTAATTTTACCCCGAAAGTTAAGGCAAGTCGGCAACCCTGTACTCGACATCTACGTACCGCAGTCGCTCTCGTCTGGATTTCGTCTCCTGCTACGGCACAAAGAGTGGGGCTGTAATTACAGTGGGCGGAAACATATTGCCGAAGAGAAGGGAGATTCCTAAATCACATGAGTTCGACTGAAACAGAATGAGGTGTTTCCCCTCCCGTTCCCCTTGCTTTCTCCCCACTACTGCGCCAACGCGCTCGCTTTGTTTATGGTTGATCGAGCTCGAGGCTCGAGCACGCAGTTGCTTCTTTGCACGCATGGAGGATGTTACTGCTTCACATATTTTGATAAAAAAATTTTACGTAACTATTAAATATTTTGGTATTTGATGAATTTATTGCTTTAAATGCATCAAATACTGCCATTTTAAGAGCTTTTTTTTGCCGTTTGGGGCTAAACAAAATTAAAAGCAATTCCGAAATAAAGAATAAACAAATAATTTTAAAAATAAAAATATAATTCTAAAGAAAAAATTAAAGAACATAAAAGTATTTCTAAAAAAATTTCTTATAAAAACTTTAATACTTTTTAAAATCTTAGTTTATAAGGTTCTCAAAGAGACCACCATTTTGTGCAAGACAATATCCCAACCTGTTATAGAATTCGGTTCTTGTGTTTTCAAGTATTTCAGGTGTTATTCCTATAAGAACCTGACTAATTTTTGGCGGAGCTCATCTAAGTCATTTGCACGTTCATGACGATGCCTATAAATTTGTTGCTTAACATGTCCCCAAAGAAAAAAATCATTTGGTGCCAGATCTGGTGATCTAGGAGGCCATTTTATGGTACCTCTTCCGCTGATTATACGATTTGGAAACGTGACTCCCAGGGCCAATAATATTATCGCCCAAAATGCCAGCCCACACGTTGACCTTTTGAGGGTATTGTGTTCTGAGAGGGATAGTGATGTGCTTGTTTTCTATCGAGTAACCTACAGCGATAGAAGGGTTGTGATGACCATGCAAGGGAAATGATGATTCATCAGTAAAGAGAATATTTTTGATAAATGTGTCATTAGCATTGGCTCTCTCCATCATTATCCTCACAAAACACCATACGTTTTTCATAGTCTTCAGGAAAAACCTCTTGGCTAGATTGCAATTTATAGCAATGGTATTTGTTTCGTTTCAGAATATTCCTAATTGTTCGAGATTCAATATCAAGTTCTTCAGAAATTTTGGTACTATTACAAGGAAAATTAATTTCAGCTAAACTGCAAACAGCAGTCTCACGGACTTGCCGTTCCTCGGTTAATGAAGGTGCAGGCGGCACCTCATCATTACACATGCATTTCCTACAATTTTGTAAACAGCCGCTGGTTTCAAACTTACTTATAATTTTTAAAATTGTACTTTTAACAGGCACAGGACCTCCTTCAAATAAAAATGCAAATCTCCCGATTATTTCTTCTGCTGAATTACCAGCATAGTACCACTTAATAATTTGAACTCTTTGTTCAACGGTATAAACCAACATTTTAAAAAGAAAGCGCCGTAGTTTATAGTTTGCGGTACCCCAAACAGCTTGCAAATGAGCTCTGTCAAACGCTCGGGCCCGGCGACGGCACGTTGATGTGCCCCACTACTGCAGGAAAGTGGGCGTATACATACATATGGCATCATTGCATTTGAAAAATGGGGAATATCTTATTTTCCGTTACTTTCTATCTTAAGGCAAGATCGCTTTCTCTTTTTTCCACTTGTTAATACCAATGGTTCGATAATTAGTCATAATTACTTTTGTTAACTTTGTTTCTTGGGATTGAGGTTTAAAAGTAATTATAAGAAATGGTTTAAGAAAAAATTGAAGCCTATATATATATATATATATATATATATATATATATATATATATATATATATATATATATATATATATACATATATATATATATATATATATATATATATATATATATATATATATATATATATATATATATATATATATATATATATATATATTAAGTGTTCTATTTAAAATGGCAAAGTTGAGAGCACTTTCGGTTAAACTGAATGTGCCACATAATATCTGAAAGAACAGAAATCTGCATCCTATCCAACCATACATCCGACCAAACTTTTAACATTGTGTAACACACACCCGTAAGTATTGTTGAATTTAATTTCTTTACCACACCAGTGTTAATTGTATTAATTCTAGTAAAAGATATTAAAGAAAATACATTTTTTCCTTGGTTTGCCAAAAGATTTTTAGTGTCCGATGCAGGATTCAAATATAAAAGTACATTATTTTTAAAATTAATAAAGTCATATCTAATATACACATACATATAAAAAATATTAGATACCAAAAATAAAAAAAAATAAGTTACATAAGATAATAGGCTGGAAAAATATATAACTATTTTAGTTTCTGGGTCAACCAACGCAACGTCCTTGCGAAGTCACTGAACTGTAACAGACAATATATTCATTGTTAAATGTTTTTACCAGCTCATTAAAATTCGTAATTATTTCACCTTAGGTAACAATCAGATTATATTATCGTAAAAAATCATTTTTGTGATGTAACAGAAACCTCAAATTCTAAATATAATATTTCAGTTTGTACCTACAAAGGTTGTTATCTAACTTTTAAATCAATTTGTAGGTACATCAAATAATTAAAATATATCAAATATTCACATTTGATAACAAATTACACTCGTCTGCAATAAAATTCTTCTTTACATAAAATAATGATAAAGATGATGTATTAAAGCCGCGTCCAGACTTGCCACGATTCGCCGCGCCACCTTGCATACAGCGCGCACCTATGGTATGGGCAGAGTTTACCTTGTTTTAAGGGTGTGGCAAATGATTTGCCGGTGATTCAGAGTGTCAATGTTTCCCGAACCCGACATGAAGTTTCAAGGGTCTGCAAGTGCCGTGTCATTCATAATATGTCAGTCTGTGTTGGATTTACCAGCAGGCTAAGGAGGCTGAAGCCTAGAGCGACATTTTTTTTGGGGTAGGCCGATTTACTTCATAAGTTGCGTATTTCGATTTAGAAATTAAAATAATAACAGAAATGATTTATTACAACTGTATATAATAAGATATAAGTTAAGCAAATAAGTATATTTTTAATATTGTTTAAATGGGTAGGTTTTTAAAAATAGGGCAAAAAACCTACTCTTGTAAATAAGGGTAAAAAAATTGCGTAAGAGTTTGTCTATTAAACATAATCATAAAAAAATGTTTTTATAAGTTTTACTTACATATCTATAAATAAGATATAACGATGAATTTCACTTTTGTTAATAATTAAATATTAAAATATATTTTGCTAATATTTTGTTTACAACCACTAATCTTAAACCATCCTTATTGACTTTTATAGAGGAATAAAGTGACTTTTCATTTTGTTGCATTTGTTTCATACTCGCAGACAGGTTCAGTGTACTTCGGCGCCATTCGATATATGTAGGTACGACTTCTTTGACTTTTATTTACTTTGATTTGACGCCAAAAAACCGACAAGCTGTGAATTGCAGTGATCCATTCGCCAAACAATGAAAATGAGAGCAAACAGAGAACTGGTCATTTCTGGTACTAAACGAGGCATAGATCGCGGCGTAGAGCGGCACGGCAAATGGTTGCAACTCTGGACGTACCTTTAAGGTGCTAATTATACAACTGGTTTTAAGTTTTTACTATAACATATATAAGGTGCCTAGTTTTAAATTGTACAATCTTCATTTATACTTTTTAATAGAACACTGAGATAATTGGCTAAATAGTTTTATTTTTCAGCGCTGAATTTAAATAAATATCTTTTTAGGCAATGACGTCATTCATACCAGAGTGTTCTGGTTAATAAAGAATGCATTACTTTCAATATGTAGACTTTTTAATAATTTTTTATATATTATAACATACAATTCTAATTCTGGAGGTTAGATAGGGTAGGGCGGGGCTAGTTGAGCAATTTTTCACTTGTTCGGTTATAGCTCCTCAAAAATAAGTCTTAATGGCTTATAACGCATACTGATAGATTAGCAATTTATTTCTTATTAATAGTGTCCATAGTAGTTTCTTTCTAATAAGTCGAATTTAGGAGCTACATCTATTTAAATGTAGATAGTCCAGTATGCCCAACGTACCCCATAGGTGGGGTAAGTTGAGCAAGGGTATGGGGCTAGTGGAGCACTTAGAAAGTATAGTCAAATTATGGCTTGAATGTTAGATACGTTTACAATAAAAACATTTTGACAATTTGCTTTTTATATTTATAATCTTATAGTAACAAAACAACAAATCTAATTAATAAAACAGCAACGTACCTAGCTTAGCTTAACTATTGAATTTAATATCTATCAATTCATCTTCGTTTTTTAAACTTTTTAAGCAGTTTTATTTTGCTTCTCTTGTAATGCCTTCTGTATGGTAAAATTGCAGCTTTTCTTGGACCAGCCTTTGGGTATGGTTAAACTATTTCCAGAGAAAATTTACAAGTTAGATAGGTCAGCTCGTTTTCTTTGTTGCTTGTATAAAGTTCGGGTTGCAGCCTCTTAAATCTTGAGAAGACTTTAGTGTTTTACTGTTATAAGTCCGTATCCTAAAAAATAAAACATTTTATACTTAAAACCATGGGGTTAGTTGGGCAATTGTAGCTCAACTAACCCCAACCTGAAATTTAAAAGAAAAAGTTAATTTATTAAAAACCGGTTAGAATTGTATTTAAAATCTTTATACATTTTAAAACTGCAATAAATTTACTTAATATTAACACTTACCTGATTGAAAACGGAATACATTTAACTATCACAGATAAAATATTCCGGCTTGCAATTATTTTACTTTTTAATCACAAAATAAACAATGCGCACGGATACTTTTCTCGATCGCCGCGTCACCACTAGTGGTCGCCCAATGAGTTATCCTCGCGCAACCCCTTCTTTGCGCTATTTGATGCTTTCGCGTGCGGTCGATAGTTTTTGAGATATTTTGATTGCCCAACTTACATCTATGCTCAACTAGCCCCGCCCTACCCTACTTCAAAACTTGCCCCTCATATTATTTTTCTAATAATAGATGTTATTTTTGGGTACATGCCAAGTCAGATTAAAAAAACAAAAATTCCAAAAATTAAAAATAAGTAAATAAAAACTAAAAATCGACGTTTTGGTGGCAAATCTGTCACCGTTGTCTAGATAAAATTAAATTAAAACTTAAAATTTAAATTATTATTACGGGTTAAAAAATATTTTTTTAGCTTTTGTTAAGAAAATTCTGAAAACCTTTGACATTAAATGTTAAATATGATTGTTTGGTTATAGGATCATAGTGACGTTACATAACTAGTTGCTGGTGTATTTATTATTTATATTATAAAAAAATTATAGGTTAGTTGATTTTAAATTTTCCTGAAGAGACTTTAGCATCTAGTAAAGTTAACCATGTGTTATTTAAATTAACAGATATGGATGCTACACATTTATCTTTATTTAATAATATGTATGCACTTTCTTTAATTTTGCATTTTTTAGAACAAATTTCCTCGCTAAAATACTTGAAGCATTCCAATTTATTCTGTGATTGTTTTCAAATGGGTGTTGACAAATTTTGGCTTTGAAAATTCTGTGTTTTTATGTATGTTTTGTGTTCTTTTATGCGTTTAGCTAAAGGCCTACAAGTTATGCCACCGAAACGTGGATTTTTAGTTTTTAATTTATTTATTTTTAATTATTGGAATTTTTGGTTTTTAATTTGACTTGGCGTGTACCCAAAAAATAACATCTAATAAATGAATCCGCCGAACCAATATAAAACACACCTTTAATCTTCCTTATAATTGCTTTAATTTTGGATTTTTTGTATGCCGTCCTTGCATAAATACTACTTTATTCTGTACAGATTGCACTTGTAGATACAAAAAAGATTTAAATAATAGAAAGAAAGTAAAATTTACCGACCAACTGTATTTTTACAAATTCAAAAGCCTCCATTGAAAAACCAATACAAGCAATCTTCATGTACCAATAGGTCAACAACACTGATCTCGATGGATTGCCAATATTATAACTTGCGCGAAACAAATGTAACTTTTGTTCATGGATGACAAAACCGGTTTGTATGCAAGCCAGTTGAGGGTAAACGCACCCAGCTCAAAACAAACTATCCGCATTATCGGAAAGAATTTTTCGACGGCGTCCTGGTTTTCTGTTCGAGGTACGGTAGCTAATGAGCGTTACGGTCAGACCGCGGACGCAGACGGTGTTTGTGTTTTGCCACGGCTTTTAAGTGCGCATGTTCGTCCACCCACTGCGCGAGGTCGTAAAATTCCGAAAAATGCTTCTTGCCACTGCGGATCTAAATGTAGGTTATCTATGGTCAACAACAGTACCTAACTTTCTTACTCAGTATGACTAAAATTATTTTGTTTGATATTAAGGACTCTCCAAATCAAAGATTTTACGTCTTGGATCTGGTTATAAAACAAGAAAATTATGTAAAATTAAAATATACGCCTAACATAAAAAAGTTGGTATCAGTAGTTCCAAGTAAAGAAAATCTTCTACCCCCACTTCCTATAAATATAGCTCATAGAATTTTTTTATAAACTCAATAAATAAGAATAGTAAAGGCTTTAAGTAGGGATCTTAACATCTTAAAATGTCTTCGAGTCAGCGAGGCAAAAATTTAAAAAAAAATTATCCAAGAAGACTCGCAAATACGAAAGCTTATTACTAAAAGAAGAATTTTAAGATATCTGCCTTTATTTCATTTATTCACCCACTTTTTCGGCAGTACTATATCCCATATATTATAGATTTTTAAAAGCTCTAATTTGCCACAGTTTAATGATTTTATAATATACAGGGTATTCCATGAGAAAAACCATATGTTTGGTTCATATCTCAAAAAATTTAATTATTTTTTAAAATGTACCAACAACACTGTATTCAATGTAGAAATAGCTACCATACTTTGGGCTCTTTATATTGATAACAAAGTAAGCGAGTGACTCTGATTCTAAGTTTTTAACCAATAAAATACATTTCTTTTGTGGTAACTAGGGTTACTGACTTCTTAAACCAATAATAGTATATTATATAACTAGAGTGAGAAGTGAGCTATTGTATACCGAGCATATCCTAAGGCGCGTAAAAAAGCTCTTTCACTCGAGGTATATATAGAACTTTTTCACTGCTATCCTGAAAAGGTATATAATATACTACTTTTCACTGCTAACATTAATTTTCTACTTCTAGTTAGTAATTAAGTTAACAAAAGTTGCCGTCAATATGTTTAAAATTAAAGAATTTTTCTTATTATTTACTTAGGTGTTTTTTTTTTTATTATCTATAAAATTGTTCTTATTATTAACCTAGGTGTTTTTTTAACACGCTTTTATTAGCAGGTTGTAACTATCTATCTATCTATCAATCTATCCATCTGGCTGCCTATGTAACGGAATCTTTGAGCCTAATTTTAACCAACTTCCAGCTATTCGATTTCTTTGAAACTTTGCACACGTATTAAGGACCCATGACAATGCAATAATCTGCAAACAGTATCCCTTTATCTTTTTTTAATCGCCAGGAAAAAAATTCCATTATATAAAAACAACACCTAGGATGCCATCTGTTGGAAAAATTTCAAACTTTGCTATTAAATGAGGGAAGAAATTTTTTAGTGGATTCCACAAAGTGTTGACAACGGTCCAAACATTTCCTGGAGTGCCATCTGTTGGCAAAATTTGAAACTTTGCTACTTAATGAAAAAGAAATTTTTAGTGAGTTGCAATCTTTTGCAAATTTTAAAATTTGCTACCATTGTCATTTCATAGAGGCTGGTTATTTTCTTTTGCTGCTTAATTAATTAGTATGTTCTAATTTACTGTTATATTAAATTTTATATGCAATATAACGAACTAAAAATGAAAAATAATTAATAGTTTAAAAAAACTAAAAAACACGCTTTTATATGCAACCGAACTAAAATTAAAAAATAATTTTTCATTATGTTCTTCATAGTAAAAAAGCGTGGGGTGCATTTTACTATTTTTTCATAACTTTTTCCATCATAGATATTGGCAAATATAATAATTATAACATTTAATATATTAAGCACCCCACGCTTTTTACTATGAAGTGAAAATATTTTTTTTTTTAATGAAAAATTATTTTTAATTTTTAATTCGGTTGCATATAAAGCGTGTTTTTAGTTTTTTTAAACTATTAATTATTTTATTATTATTTACCAAGGGTGAGATTTATTAATTCTCGTTAGGAAATGAAGTAAAAAATGGCAATTTTTCAGATGATTCAAGTGTTTTTGTTAATTTATACTGCCAAAAGCATAATATCAGTTTTAACTTTAGTTGTAGATTACAAGACAACTGAAATACAAGAGCCGTCCCAAAATTATATAAAAAATCTTGCTCTGATGTCAAAAACAAAGAGGGTCATAAAAAATATTTTGGTGTCATCTTTGGTTTTATTTAAAAGTAGCAACACTTTGCGATAATCACAGATTTTTATCTCCAATAACGAAAATACCCTGTAATTGCAACAAAATGCGGATACCCTGTAAACTTCCATTTCCTTTCAATTTATTCCATTTATAAGGAAAAACGGGATACTAAATGAAATACCCTCTTTATTAGTATATTTTTGAATTCGATGGAGAATCCTTAGTGCTTTTTAATAAGGGTACTATAGTACTATATATGTCTGTTCCACTATTTTAGATGGATTGCCAATGTTCACCTGCGCGACACAAAAATTGTGTTTCATGAGAAAAATGGGTGAGTATATGTGCGCTTGGGTACCAGTGGTTTTCAACGCGTCACGGTAAGGGACGTTGAGTCAGGTTTGTATTTGTCAATGGCTTTTAAATACGCATGCATGCTTGCAACCGCACCTATTTGTTAAAAAATGCTTTCGATTTTTAAAATAAGGTGTTACATGGTCAGCTGATAAGATGTCGGATGTAAAATTTAATATCAGTAGTAAGTAAATTTATTTAGTCCGTCTTGAAATGGTGCTAAAAATACAATTTAAAAAAAATCTCTGTTTTTCTTTTTTTTTTGACATCCTACGAAGGTCTATGCTTAAATACCAGAGTACCGTGAGTGTCGGGTTATTAGATGTTTAACCCATCGCTTCCCCTGTTCCGTCAACGTTGTCCAAGCACTAAAACATGCAATTTTGCATTTTAAATAACCACTACCTAAATATGTCTTTCCCGCTGGAAATCTAACCGGCGACTTCTGGCTTCGAAGATTAAAGCTTTGTTCACTACCCCACGAGGGAGACCTTCCTGCATGTGTTCCTAAATACCCGAAAACTTTAAAGCATTTGGTGTGTCTAAAATACCTTTAATTTACTTATTATCGATTTTAACAGATTTTGAGATATCAATTATATAGGTCAAATTTAAATTAACTTTCTTGGTTTTATTTTTAATAAAAATTGTTACCAAATATGACCAAGAGTAATGGCAGTCTAATTTATTGAGGGCCAAATACAATATGCAATTTAAAAGATTTAATTAAATTTCACTTGCAAGAGAATAATTGTTAAGATAACTAAATCTTATTGTCACTTTAAGAGATATAATTTAAATATTTTTAACTGACCCAGTTTATTAAATGTAATAATAAAAAATATTGTTTTATATTGTAAATTGCCTTTTCGCAAGGACATTACGTTGTTTTGGACTAGAAACTAGTAATTTTTACACAATATATCCAGATTAACTCTAGAGTAATTTACAGAAGTGGAGTTTTGTGTTTCTTTATGAAGAGCTAAAAATAAAACATATTACAAATTATTCTTTAGACCAGAAGTCATAAAAATACCATGAAGTCGAGCAGGGCACCTATAGCTTATCGATGATCAAGAGAATAAAGTTTTAGCCCTGCCGCGCACTAACAACTGAAAAATTAAAATAATAAAACGTATTTGTTTTTATTTTAAGGCTAGGCGTTAGCAACTTTTTAATCACGACAACTATAAAATTATATCTTGATCTATTTTGAAGATGATTTAAACCCAATACCGTTTCTGGTTTCCAAAAAAGCAATAATAACTACTGTCTCAGTTAAATCCATGTTAACAAAGCAACACCTTAGTAGACAAAAGCAAGAAACATAAATTATTAGCCACCTTTTGGTTAAGCAACTTTTATGTTAGTCAAAAAAATTGCTAGTGCGATGCTAGCCTTATGGTGAGAGTAAAGTTATGAATAAAGTAAACGCCTTTTCTTTGGTTAAAATAAGAAATGTAAAAAATTCCAAAAGACATTTAAAGTTTTTGAATATGCAGTATTACAAGAGGACCAAAAGAACTATACAGATATAGGTACGTCGATTACAAAAAAAATAGCAAAAATATTTTTTTAAAAATTAACTATCTACAAAAAGATAAATAAAACTCACTAAAAATTTACAAATTATGAATGAAAAAAAATCAGGTATTAAAGGTAAAGGTAAAGGTAAAAACATATGGTATTAAAGTATAATAAGCTTTTGTGTAATTAGTTCTATTCTATTCTATTTTTTTCCTGGTTTTGGTCCCTTCAGGTCTAATCCACCACTCTCCCCCTTCGGGACTATGCTTTCCAGGGCTTCGTCGGCGGAAAATCTGGATAATTGAGCTCGTAGCTCCCAGAAATTCCAAAAGAAAACAAAAATAATTCTACAATCGATGCAATGCATAAATTGTCGGCTGTCAAACCAAGACCAGCTACTGGTGTTACGTATAACCTTCACTTTCACTACTGACAGTTCCCATGGCACGCCCATCTATTTCCCGCCATTTGAGAAATACCTCGTGTTCACCACCAAACAGGATACCATCAGCTTATAGGAATCGTCGCTCACAGCGCTTAGTTCCAGAAGAAAGGTGCCGTCAATTTAGCGTGAATCTTTCCTTGATCCCCGTAGGTAAAAATGTCCGTACGGCACCTCTAACCGCCACTTCGGGAAGAACTCTACGCACGTCCGCACTGTCCGGAGGTCAAACAAAGAGTCCAGTGTAATTAGTTATTAACATTTAGTATAGATTAGCGGAATGTTGTTACCTGACTTCTTTTTTTAATAATAATTTTTAAATTTAAGTGAGTTCTATATATTATTATACAATACATACTACAATTATTTTATTCTTTTTAGTTTTTCATTATTAATATTTAATCGGACACCATCCACTTAAAAACAGTACTAGTACCTTTATCTCTCACGTAAATTCTTTGCACAAAACGGCAAGGTTTCCCTTAATAGGTATAAGTTGGGTTTAAACGAAAACACCCTATCCACGAAAATAAAATATGTACACACAATTACACAGTAAAAAAATATGGACCATTAGATAAATGACAACGACATGACAAATACAAATATTTTGACATTACATTTACTACCTTGATTGTTTAAACATCCAACATAGGTATCATATATCTGCTAATGGCAGCTCTGTCAGAAAAATAACTCTAGAACCTTTGTCTTTTGCGATCTTGACTGGGTTTTCTTATGAGACCATTGCGAAAGTGCACTCTTTCAAGTAAAAAGAATTTTTAAAATTTGTTTACAACTGATGGAGTATTCGTTGAACATAAATTAAAAATACATAGGTATCGAACATAAACCTTCTCTTTTTTTAGGTCGGTTAAAAATCCAGCTATTGTTAGGTAGAAGGAATCGAATGTATTAAGAAACACATCGTTTTAGACGTAATTAAAGGCTTTATATAAGGTGTCTTTAAAAGATGCAGAAAAAGTACTATCACAAATTACTGAGGCTAAAGTATAAAGATTTAAGCCAACTTACTTTACTCTAAAAGTAGATGATTTGTAAGATACTGTGCGTCAAAATTTATACTGGTTTCAGTTTTTTCTTTTATATAAATAATTTTGTTTTATTGTCTCAATCTCTGGCTAAAAGGGGTTTTTAAAGTACATAATTGAAGCTGCTGCCTACTTTATTTGTAAACTCTTAAAGTTGCCACCTGCGACCTCCTGCACAAATTTAAAACATAACTTTTTGAAGCTCTTTTAATTACCATTTAAATGAGCATTTTAATTTTTTTATATATATTTTACTTAAAAAGGATATGTGATAAAAGCTAATTTAAGCAGGCGTTTTTGATAAATCTAAATTAAAAATAGAAATACTTGTGTCCAGTAACTCAACCAACAAATGAAGGGGTGGTTCTACAATAAAAATTAGAAAAAAATTATTCAATATGTTCACATGCCCTAAACGTCTTAGTTTTTAAACTAGAGTTTGTTATTTTTTTATTGTTTTTTTTTTCTATAGTAACTTTATACCGATTCAGATATTTAAAAAAAATAGGACACACCGTTTTGCCTCAGAAGACATTTTTTGGTATAAGTACAAGTACAAGTTTTTTACCGGTGTCGTTTATGAGGGGTTAAGGTAAATTGAGAAAAAAATGGTACGCCACTGCATTTTCCTAAAATAAAAATGTTTTCAAAATTCACATTTAGTTTAAAACTTTGATCTCTAGACTTTTTTTTATTTGACGTCAGGTTTTCGCGTATACAAATAAAAACCATTTTTTAACATGGTCATTTCGTATAGCTTTTATCAAATTTTGCAGTTAGAAATCACCCTCAGTATTATTTTTTATTCTTTAACTAGAAAAGGATCCAACCATGTCAAAACTGGTTTTTATTTATTTACTCGAAAACTGTACATCAAATAAAAAGAAGTAAAGAGATAAAATATATTTTACACTTAATGAAAATTTAAAGAAATGTTTTCATTTTAGAAAAATGCAGAGGCGTACCTTTTTTTTTTTCTTAGAAAATATTTACCTTAAATCCATTATGGACGACACTGGTAAAAAGTTATGTTTTTCTTTGTATGCCAAAAAATGTCTTTTAATGCATATATTAAAATTGGTATAAAATTATTATAAGAAAACATTGTTTTTTTATTTTTAAAACCAGTTCAAAAGCTAAGACGTTTAGGACATATGGTCACATAAAGTTTTTTCAAATTTTCATTGTAAAATCACCACATAAGGTTTGTCGGTTGAGTTACTGGACATCCTGGCTTTGCTGTATGTATAAATATTTTTTTAATATTTCGATTTCTTGGGTTAGGCAGAGTTAAAGACATAATTCTTATTAGGACTAGTCCTAATATAATTTAAATAGTATAAAATCAATATAGTATTGTAACGGTTTACGTCTCTGTTCAGAACTCTACGAAAGTATTAAGGTAAATGTGCAGAAAGTAAAATAAAAATTAGATATATAGATTATTCTAATAAGAACTCCGAAGAATATTAATTTGTGAATAGTTTTTTTAAATAAAGAAGTTATAATAAATTAAATAAAAGAAAATATATTTGGTTTCAAAGAAAGGTAAATAACAAGTCAAATATGCATGGTAGAAGTTGAAGATCGTAGTTAAGTGAGGGTAATTGATAACACCCACCAACTGTAATATTCTATCAGTATTTCCCTGCATTTTGATGGGCCTAGAACTGCTGTATCATGGTATTAAACGACGAAATTTTTGACCTTCCTAAGAGTACCAAAGAAGAAAATAAAAAACAAAGTGATGAACTAAAAAAAAATTTTTGTTAACTTAAGGGATCTTCTTTATAAGGAAAAACAAAAGGCAAGATCAAAAAATTAAAAGGCTATCAAATAAAAATGAGACTCTAAAGCAAAAATGCCTAAACTTGAAAATAGAAGGAAAAATTTCAATGTAGTTATTTCTAAGAGAGACCTTAGGGATGCATATTATTTTGGAAACAGTATCAATGACGGACCCAGACCTATTCTGTTGGAGTTTAATCACTATGACCTTAAAGTAGAAGTACCTTAAAACGGGTATTTGCTTAAGGGAACTGGAATCTTTGTTGACAACTATTATTCAAAAAAGAATATATAAAAATCAAAATCACAACTAAAGTACTCAAGAAAAAAATTCACAGCAATAATAACCAAAATTCACAGCAATAATAACCAAAATTTACTTATTATAAATGGTGAGACCTATATTTACAAAGAACTGAAGGAAAATCGAAAGAAACAGACGAAGCTCTATACAGTCAGCGGCAGATAAGTCAAAGCGCCACGTCAACTCCAAGGCCACCTGATAATAGGTTACTAGACTCCCCAGTAGACGAAACAAATCTTACAGAGAAGAAAAACATCTCAAGCAAGTCTAACGATAAAAAAGAGACTTGGACGAAAAGTTCCCAGATAAAGAAAAACTGCCAGCAAAAAAGAAAGACCATTGAGTAGAACTCGTTTAGGAAAATAGTAAAAGAGAAAAAAAAAAACAATAGAAATATGTGTGTTGTTATAGAAAAGAGTTTTAAACTGTTTTAGTTTTAATATAGGTGTTAGGACTCCTAATTTTATATTTTATTATTTTATTTGTCTACATACTTTTGTAGTCAAAAAATAGATTTATTTAAATTTTATAGACAGTCATGGAGATATAACGATGAAGAGTGTTTCTGTTCCTGAAAACTTTGATTGCCTTATATTAAGCAAAACTTGGAACTGACTTGACCCATCGTTCTTACAAATGCTTGGATATCGATTTTTCTATAATGAAGGTAAATCAAAACGATGGTGTTGTTATGCATCTAAAAGATACCTTGAACTACAATTTTAATGTAATAAATATTTTTGGTACATGAATGCATTAAAATAACAATTAAATTACGAAATAAATCTATTAAAATTTTTGCTGTGTACAAATCACCAAATATAAAAATTTCGGATTTTAATTATGGCTTGCAAAGTTATGTCGTGACTGAAGAACAGGTTGACTACTCTTTGCTGGTAAAAAATAGTAACATAAATCTTTTATCTGATCATGTTTTTGTTCAACAATAGATTGATATACTCTCTAAATATGGTTATATATCGCAAATAAACGAAGCCACACAAGAAAAAGCCTGTTTAGATCATATTTTCTTTAAAATACGAAATTTCAATAAAAAAGGTATAACAAACATTCCAGTAATAATCCAATCTACTATTACAGACCACTACACCACAACATTAACCATGTCCTTAGAAAAACAATCTTATACTTTTAAACAAAATAAGAAAGATTATACATTTTTAGACAAAGAAGCTACTAAAAACAATAAAAAGTAAATTGGAACATTTTCTATAATCACGCAGACTCTAATTATTGCTACAAAATATTACTTCTAACTAAACTTAAGTTTTTGAGCTATTCGGTCGTCGTTGTAGATTTTGTATCCTTGACGTTTCGCCAGCGCGACTGGTTGGCATCCTCAAAATGTTTCTTGACAAATTACAACAAAATATTAGTAAATCAACAAAAACACTAAAATATAAATCAAAAAATAAAAAACGTTACGTGTGTTCACACCAGATATAACAAAAATCATAAGGCAACGAGACTTTGTATATCAACAATACATGAAACGAATACAAAATATTAAGAAATAAGATTAAGAATTTAAATTAAAAATTTAAAAGCAATTATCAAAAAGGGGTTAATTATTATTTAAACATTGATAGTTTAAAGATATGGGTCACCAAAAATCAAAATTAAAATGATAATATAACTAAAATAATCGTAGATAGTACAGATTATTTTATTCCAAAAAAAAATTACCTTACATTTTACAAATGATGTTAAAAACCTAGCAAAAAGTATATTGCTCAACAATCTATAAAACTAATAATAATCAATATAAGTTAAAAACATTTAGATCATATTGCATTGCTACTTTAAAAATATTTTTTTGGCCATATTTTAAAAACCGAATTCGACGCTCATCATTGGGATTTCGGAAACCGTAAGAGATACAGGATCGGTTAAATGGAGGCAAAGTTGCGCAATTTGATGCTCAATAAAATGCCGTTTTTGCGTTTTAAAAAAATTCCGAGTACTTCCGAAGATATTCGAAAAAAACCGGAATTTTCAATTTTGGTTTCTATTGTTTCCTGGCTATATTTGTTAAGATAACTCAAAATGAAAACACGTTTTCATGGCCACTTTTTCTGCTCTATAATTCTAGTGTGATTAAATATTGAATCTGACGTTTCGGCTTCTGGCGACCATCATCAACTTAATTTTTTTAAATACGGACCTGATATTTTTTCCAATTTAATTAAATCCTTTCATCACTCTTAAAACACTATATATCGCCACTTTGATATTTGCTGACGTTTCGTACAGATAATTCCATCACCAGAATATTGCATATTTATTTAACCATAATATGGCCCTGAACTACATTTTAGGTAAAAGGTAAAAAAAAGAATAAACTTATTACATATTCATAATGTTTTATTGCAACTCATTGATATCTAACAGCGGAAATTACTTTATTAACAGAAGAATAACCAGCAGGTACGAATTCAACGGAGAACTTCATTTAATGTATGGATTGGTATGTGGAGGAACAAAATTATTGACCTTTTCGTTTACGAAGGGACCTTAACTTCCGAACGATATCTAAATTTGATTAGGAATGATGTCTTAGACGCCCTAGATAATCAACCTTGGCAGTATTTCAAGAAATATGGTGGCAGCAAGACGGAGCTCCTGCCCACAATGGAAGGGAGTAGCTCAACTCCTTTACCATATATTTCCTAATAAATGGTTTGCAGGATGGCCCGCTAGGAGCCCAGATCTTAGTCCCCTAGAATATTTCCTTTGGCTGGGATATCTTAAGAATCTCGTTTATTTAAAAATGCACCTCACGACCTTTAAGAAAGTACTACGACAAAATTTGATAAGGAAGTTGCTGCCATTCCTGCGAGAACTTAATTAATCTGAGCTGTATTAAAGAAATACAGGCCAAAGCAGAAAATGCATTGAGGCAGAGATTATCTCTTTGAACACCTATAATAGTGATTAAATTATGTTTATATTTAATATAGGGGATCAAGATAGTATTACAAATTGTTTAATGTAGCTGATTTTTGTCTACCTTTTGTATCTTATGTCTAATATTCATGAAATTTTCGGTTAATAAAGTAATTTCCGCTGTTAGATATCAATGAGTTGCAATAAGTTACGAATATGTAATAACTTTATTCTTTTTTACCTTCTTACCTAAAAATGTAGTTCAGGGCCCATAATATAAGTAAGTTAATTTATTCTGGTGATGGAATTTTCTGTACGAAACGTCGGCAAATATTAAAGTGGCGATATATAGTGTTTAAATTGATGAAAGATTTAATTAAATTGAAAAAAATATCCAGGTCCCGTATTTAAAAATTAAGTTGATGATCGATAGCCGAAACAGGTCTCAGATAATATTTAATCACGCTGGTATGAGTTTGAAAAATTGACCATAAACGTGTTTTTCATTTTGAGTTATGTGTTTTTTTTAAGCTGTTTAAAAAATATTTTTAATGATGATATATTATTCAGGGTGCTTCATAAAAAAATAGGTACTTTTTTCTACCTTGTATAATATCACAAATATTACCGTTAATAAGATGTTTTAAGAGCTACAAAAAACACCACATTAGGTACATCTTACTTTATTAGTTTCGGAGTGGCGGCGAGCGGTGGTGCAGGGGCTAACGTCAGCCTCTCACCGCAGCCATCCAGGTCTCGAATCTCGAGTCGGGCATCGGATTTTCTCATTGTTCGTCACCCTCACAGTTGGCAATGGCCTGGTTACTGTGTAGTATTCTGCCATTCCTAGGTAGTAGTTATTTAAATAGTGGTGGCACTACCGCCTTGTCTAAAGGTGCAGTGAAATGCAAAAACTGTATGCTTTTAGTGCTTGGATAACGTTGACGGAACACAACAATAATGGGTTAAACATTTAGTAACCGGCACTCACAGGTATACTGGTATTTAGGCATAAGCCTTCGTGAGATGTCATAAAAGATAAAAAAATAAAAATTAAAATTATGGCCGTCCAAATTAGGTATTTAGGTAATTTTTAAAGTACCACCATTTTGTATTAGGTGACGGTATTGACTTTATATTCCAGGGGTATAAAGTACTCATTGGAAGCTTTAAAATAATGTGCCATAAGATCCCCTTTACATTAAATTATTTCCTAGATGGCGCCCAGCTGCCATCTTAAATTTTTATTTGTCAATTTTACTCTAAAATATAGAATTTATGCATTAATTTTCTATTCCAAAGTTTATTTTTTTAAATTGATCCGTTCAAGAAATAAAAGGAGGGCACATTAAAAAAAAATGCACTGTATATAAATTAAAGGACGGAAAAGCACCCGGTAAGGACGGGAGTTCCCGGTATCAACAATAAAAACTAATTAAAAAGTATATAAAACCAACCTCTAACAGATATTTTTAATGCATGTCAATCCAAAAAGCGGAAATTCTCTGACCTAATGACTTACAAGATTTATTAAAAGATTTTAATTATTATCTTTAAACCAATATGGATTTAAAGATTAAAAAAATCTACACAAGATGCCATAGAAGACCCTATCTCTCTTGAAAGATGTACAAAGGCAATAGATAAGTCTCGAACCTTTATTGGTACTTTTCTTTGACCTAACATAGGTGTTTGATACAGTGGATCATAATTTTTTTTAAAAATCTGGAACTAATTGAGTTAAGAGAAATAACGCTTAAACTAATGGATGTTATTTAACAAACCGTAAATAGGTGGGCTATAAGTATAGGTGAATATAGTAAACAATAGGTGAATTAGTGGGGGTAAAACTGTAGCTTACAGATTTTCACAAAGGTACTGTCCCTAGGGCTACTCCTTTTTACAATATATATTGATGATGTTTTTAGAAAAATACTAAAAAGGAAAGTATATGTTAGTAAGCTGGAAAGGGATATATGGCTAAAATTAAAAAGCTATTTTGATAGTAAAATATCTATTGACGATTAATTATGAAAAAACAAATTTCTTACCAGTGACTTTCTAATTATCATGATGGATACAAAAAACTCTGATAATACAACCACTGCTGCTCTTTAGCCATAAAACCTACTAAACAAAATTAAATACCTAGTCACCTGATATGGGACTGACAAATTAAGCAGTTATTATTGGGGGGGGGGTTGATTTTTAAATTTAACCAACTCAAGCCTATTTTACAAACAATGCATTTAACAATAATATGCAATGCATCGGTAAAGTCTATACTAGAATATGTTATTTTTTGATATGGGGGGTTAATGTGGAAATAATATATGTAAAATCCTTTATTTAATTTACCGAAAAGAATATTTAAAAAATATTTTAATAAAAACATACTTTCCTCGACAAACGTTAATATCAAGATCGTTCGATAACGGAGATTTTGGTTCGTTTTGAACTAAGCCAATTTATTTTTGATCTGATGGTTGAAGGTATATTATAGTAGTACCAGATATTCAGTGACAAGCTGAGTGTGTTAGAAGAGACCTGTAAATATGTCTGGAGAAGTCAGGCAAATGTCATATGTCCCGACGCAGAAGAACCATTAAGACGACTACGAAAAAATATTTTTCATATGATTGAGCATCTGTTTATGGGGCAATATGTATATGAAATGAGAGCAACAGCCAAAGAATAAGAATTTAAATTTAGAAAGAAGAAGTTATGAAAAATGTTAAGTTCAATCAACGCAAAAATAGCTGTTATTCCACCATTATTGAAATATGAAAGGCTGAAAAATAAGTTGGCACGATGCCAGTGCTCTAGGTGTCGGAGTGGTGGTAATATTTTTATAATAATTAATATTATTGTATAAACCAATCAATGTGTATTTTTTACGAAAAAATATGAATTCTATATTAAGTTTTTCTTAGCAAATATTAGATGATATTATAGTTTTAGTTATAATTTTGCTGCAGTCAAGTTTGTTCCTTTTTTTTTAACTTAAGCAGCTGTGTAATTAAATTTGTACAGGAATTTTTATTTACAAAAGTAATATATCTACATATATCTATAATAAACTAATAAACAAAAATAATTAACACCTATGTATAAGCTCATCACTAGATTTCTTTTTCTAAAAAACTACAATGTAATATAAAACATTTTATCACAATAAAATACAAACTTATTTTAAAATTTAAACAGTCTAAATTAAAAATAGGGTAAAAATACTTTATAAATACAAAAGAAAATTACTTCTTTAAAAATAGGGTTACTTGGAGGTAACAGGAAAAAATGGGTAAAGTTACTATATTTCGACAGCTAATGATCAATTCAGTGGAGTCTGTATGCTTTTCGTTTTGCATTGGTTTAAAAGTAATATTTTTTAACGATGTGATTTCAAATGTTTTTTATTTAAAGTTGAAAAAGTTTCCACTTAATAATAATTAAAAAGTGCTGTGTAAACTGTTTTTGTATTAATACTATAAATTCTATTTCTCCGGCGCTAATGCTAACACTTATTTTATGTACTACCACGACTGAAACTGTTCCTGGTGACGTTAACAAAACCTTTACCAATGGACGTTGTTGGTGACTACGCCTGACTACCCTGCTTATAAAGGTAATGATCAGGCGCAGTCAGTGCGTAGTGCTGACTTAGTCCAACATATGCAGCGAATTAAATTTGCCCTATTTAATTTACTTATTGCAGTTACTACCAAAATAAATAATATTATCACCATTAAATTATTGTAAAACTTACCCCCAACATGCACCTATAATGGTAGATTATTCATCAATAATAAAAACGCCACGGCATCATGCGTTTAGACAGCAATAGTTGATTGCCGTCCCCATTTTTATGACGCTTGTGGCTTTTTAACTTTTAAACAGATCTAAGTAAACTTTATCAAAAATAATATAAAAAAATGGAGAAAATATAATAAAGAGATAGAGAAAGAAAGATAAAGAGAAAGGCTGGTTAAGCAAAGCCAGATTAACCCTAATGGTAGGTTACCATCTGACGTTTATTGCATGATATTTATGTCAAATAGAAATTATGGCTAATGTAAACAATAAAAATTTATATCACACATACATTTTTGACCGTTCACATAAGCTAGAATTTCTATGTGACATAAATATCATGCAATAAATGTCAGATGTAAACCTACCATAAGACATTGTAAGCAACTGAATAGGAGCTTCGTAAATGTATCATAATGTTTTGTCAAGTGAAAATTATATTTGAATATTTTACATTCTAAGTAACATAATTAAACAAAAGTTGTACTCTCGTTTTGATAATCCTATGGTAGAAAAATTTTTTTGTATGAAGTTAGTGTGCTGGATTAATTGGTTTTTACGTACTACAGACTTTTTTCTATTTGCTCTAAAAAATTTCCCGAAAAAAAATTGCTATAGAGTAAGCATCAGACCTTCGGTATTTTGTAAAGTTAAAAGTTTGTTAGTGCATGCTCCCATCATAGGTAGAAGCGATGGTAGACTATAAAATTTGACTCATAGTGGCTTTGGCAGGTTTCAAATACCAAAGGTTAATAAATTGAAACTTAACTTTCGTTATTTGGTAAAGGATGAATTTAATATATAATACTTGGGTATCTCTTAGAAAATATTTTCCAGTCGCGAGATAATTTTGATATTTCAACCCTTGGCAGTCAAACATTTTAAGGTGGTCTAATGGTTCGAGGAAGATCAATATTTTAGTTATTTAACAAGATTTGACAAAAAGTCTTATTTAAGAGTTATAGAGTTTCCCAATAGGCATGTCTTAGAAATATTTTAATGTATACAGAGTGTCCCAAAAACATTTAAACACTCTATATACATCGAAATATTTTTGGATATGCCTATTTGGAAACCCTACAAATCCTATATAACAGTTTTTGTCATGTCTTGGTTAATATCCGAAATATTGAACTTCCTCGGACTATTCGGTCACCCCAAAATGTTTGTCTGCCAAGGGGTTAAAATTGATAAAACTGGCGACTGAGGAAATAAATATCTCTTAATAGGTACACAAATAACGCATATAAAATTCAGCTTTTACAAAATACCGAAAGTTAAGTTTTAATTAATTAACCTTTGAAACGTGGTACCTGCCAAAGCCACAATCAGTAAAAATTTATAGCCAACAATTGCTTCTACCTATGTTTGGAGCATGCACTGACAAACTTTAAGCTTTTACAAAATAACGAAGGTCTGCCGCTCACGAGCTCTTGGACTATTAGAATCTGATCCCATGGGCGCAACATTAACTCTTTGGTTGACTAAAAAAAAACCTTAATCCGTCACTGCGTAAAGTAGTCCTTAGAAATGCAGCTCAGGGGCCACGACATAGCTAATCCGGCCCTATCGTTTTATATTAAAACGTATTTTGTTTTTATAACACTTGTATCATAAATTGGGAAACGGACTTTAATTTAAATAAATTAATTTTTTACACATTTGAAGGTCATAGTTACAACATTACTTTGCAGGTTTCATTAAATTTATTTATTTATTAAAAAATATGTATTTTTTGTTCTGTAGAACATTTAGCACAAAAGTTACTTTAATTTTTATGTCGTAAATAATTTTTCCAGTAAATAAATCAACATGGGTAAATAAATTACTGCAAATGTACTTATAGTTCCTTATAAAAATATATTGCCCAACAATCTATAAAACTAATATTAATCAATATAAGTTAAAAACATTCGATCATATTGCATTGCTACTTTAAAAATAATAATAATATCAATGGGTCCTGTTTAAATTACCATGTGTTACCATTTTAAATTTTACCAAAGCATAAGTTTATCAACTAGCCAACAAAAAGTATTAATTTATTGAATAATTGCATGGGCTAATATTTTTTAAGAATTAAAGATTCAACACCATAGGCTGTAATCTCCTGAGTAAAAAAAGATATTTTATGCGTTTCTTGCATAGTAAAATTAGTACAAGAAATAAAGCTTTAAAAAAGGTAAAACCTGGCAATTTTTGGGCCTGTATGAATCGACTTAAAATTTTAACAAAAGGTAAGGAATAGCCCTAGGATCAAAACCTATATCGAACCGAAGGGCGCCAAAACCTGGAGGTGAAATTTTTTTATTACATTTTAAATATAGAAATCGATTGGAAAAGTAATTCTAAGCAAACATAGTTTTATACATTGTCTTTACAACACCAATATTTTTTAAGATATTTTCGATTAAAAGTAACAATTTTTCGACGCAAAAATGGAACGTGTAATGGATTTTCGCTAATAACTCGAAAAGTATGCATTTTATCAAAAAACTGTACAAGGCAAAATTAAGAATTTTAAAAAGACAAACAAAATTATTCTGTTATAATTTTTCTACAACTCAATACAAACCGAGATACGGAGTGTTAATTGTTAGCTTTTTTCGTCAAATTATTAAACCTTTTTAAAGTACATAACTAGACCTAAAAAATAAATTTTTAGCTTGAAAACTTAGTAAGTTATGATAAAATAAGGTCAACAGGAAATGAAGCATTTCACCTGGCAATTTTTTTGTTCCTGCAAAAATCGACTTAAAATTTTAACAGATGATAAGAAATAGCCCAAGGTACAAAACCTATATCGAACTGAAGGGCGCCAAAACCCCCTCGCTCCTCTAGGGGTCGAAATTTTAAATAACATTTTAACAACAGACATCGATTGGAAAAGTAATTCTAAGCAAAAAATTTTTTTCGTAAAACTAATACTTCGCGATTAAAAGTAATAATTTTTCTAAAACTATGCATTTAATACAAAAATTGTAGAAAGCAAAATTGTAGGTTTTAAAAGATGAAAATTGTTTTATTTTAATTTTTATTCGACCAATACAAACAAAGATTTGGCGGGTTAATGGTTAGTTTTTTTCTTAAATGATTTGATAGATTTAAAGTAAAATAACGGGAAAATACTACATATTTTATCTAATCTAAAATCTAATGCTTTTTAAAATTTTAATTGCTTTACAATTTCATATTTTTCACCCTTTTTTCTAAATAACGCCGAAAATAAGGAAAAATGATGAAAATTTAAATTGCAGGTTTTTTAATGACTAAAATTCTTTTGCGCGTAGGTTTTCTGTACAGTAAATATTTGGCGAGCTGTAGTCCTCTAAAACTCTTTATTTACGAAAGAGCAGCACCCTTTTCCAGGTCTTTAAACTCACCTCATTTAAAAACAAGAGGATCTTAAGGAATTTTACTTAAAGAGCCTTGTACCCCTAAAAAACAAAAAAATAATAATAAAAGACTTTTATCAATAAAAACAATGGAAATACGTCAAAAAAAAACAATCAATTTTTCTTCCAAAAGTTCTGATTAGGCCACTTCGGAGCATAAAAATCTACATAATATTTTTGAGATTAGACATTTTAAATTGCTTAAACTTTGAGACGTATAAGCAATACATGAATTGTTAAAAATTAAAGGTCAACTTTAATTAGTGGGGTGGTTAGGAAGTTGTTTTATTGATTTTTTCGTAGACAAATTTTTACAAGCCAAGGTGTTATAACCATACTGTTTCTACAGTCTGAAACTGCTGGACTGATTTTCAAAAACGAAGTGGCATTAAGTAAAGAATCAAAGGACCTTTAAAACGGTAAACTACGTAACCCACCTTTCCATTTGAAAAAAATAGTTGCCATTGCCCCCTTGGCACTAAGGCCCGTGACAAAAATATTTTTGTGTCAAAAAGTTGTGTGAGTGCTGCCGTTCTTCCACAAATTTACCCGATCTCAATATCTTGTTATACATTTGACCTAGGTCAAATGTATATACTGCCGTGGTACAATGCGACAGCTTTTTTTACATTTTTTCAGAAAAAAATTCATAATAAAAACGGATAAAGTTAGAAAGTTGAAATTTTCAGGAAAAATTGGCCACTTAATGGGGCACGTGCCTATTAAATTTGAAAACAATTGAAGGTCGTCTTATACAGGATTTGGCAAAAAAACTGACTTTTCAAAAATTGAGGTGAGCGTAACGCGATAACTGTCCAGGATTTTATTTTATCGTAACGAAATTTTGCACATACGTCAGAAGTGGTCCCATTTAGAAGCCTATTGTTTTTGGGTTCATTCGGATAAATAGAAAAGAAGTTATTTACGTTTTTGTAAGAAAAAATTGACTGACTTTGGGCCTTAATAGCTCAAAAACGGTTTCACCAATCGTCATGCGGTTAGCGGAATATGAAAGGGCCTCTTTTGGACTCAAAACGCCTAAATGGTCTTCTGTTTAAAATGTTTCATTTTCTTCAAGAAATTTTTTAATGAAAAAAAAATTACAAAAAAGTGAAATTTTCGCATGTTTTTATTTTTTTTCTCCAAACTGTGACCTTGAATCAAAAAACTGCAAATACCATCAAAATTTCCATAAAAAGTTCTTTAAAATAAGATATAAAACATAACTGTACAATTTATACAGCGTGTTTTATAAAGCTTGAAAATTTTCATTTTTTTGTCAAAAAACGGGACATTTTTTTACATTTTATTTTATTACAAAAAACTATAAGAGCTTAAATTCTAATATAACTCTGGCACATAGTCCACTATTATCACTACAACATACCAAAATTTCAAGTCGCTAGGATAAATACTTTTAAAGTTAGGAATTTTTGAATTTTACTAAAAAAATTCTACTTTGACCTAAAATTGTGGATTTATTTATTAAAATTATCAAAAAACCTTAACGCCATCCGTTAGATCGTTTAATTGCCTGTCAAATACCTTCTTACCATTTTTCTCTACGATAACTGAAAATGGGTGAAAAGCTGGTTTGAAAAAAAAATACCAAATTTTGCTCAAAATTCGCGAAAAATTTGTTGCTTAAATTTGTCAAGGCGGCTGATCGATTCGTTTTTGTCCCTAACAAGGAGGTCGATCTATACGGGGTTGGTGTTAAAATATATGAACTGTCACTTGACTTTTAGCATCTTTGAAGTTGACCAGTTTTTTCATAATTTTGAAAAAATACAGTTTCCCGGTGGAAAATTATACTTGTATCGGAAAATTTGGAATTTTTCACAACCTATATGCGACAATTTATTCAAAACTATGTCCGATTTCAATACAAAATCACGCTAAATAAAGCTGGAATGGACAGATACGAGGGACGATCTAAGATATGAAATTCTCGCGTACACGGTGCTCAGGAAATTGTGTGTGTTACATATAGTATAGAATGTAGGTATGTAACATATATATACATTCATAAAGTAATACAGGATGTTTTAAAAGGACGAGCCTTGAGCCAGCATAATACAGAGTGTTACTATTACAAAGAAAAACTATACTAATTGGTAATATTAGATAAATGATTTATAAAATTTAAATATTTATAATAAAATTAAGAAAATACATATGATATACAGGATGTTTTAAATAATCCTGGCCAAATTAGTAAAAATCAGTAATGATAAAAAATCCTTTGTGTACAGGGTGTTTTTAAATTTTAACTTTCAAAGTAAAAAAGGGGGACTTTAGGGCTTTAATAAGTTTTATGTACAGAGTGTTTATGTATATCTGGTCAAAACATGTAGGGTTAAAATATTTGGTATTATACGTATAATTGGACTCTTTTTGGCTATTTTATTTATACAGTTTATGCAGTGCGTCTGATAAGTTAAAAAAAAATTGTGCTTTTCATATTTTATACTGGGTATTTAAAGAATCCATTACCAGAACTACATTATAAAGGGTATAGTCAAACCCTGTAGTTAAAAGAATATTTTTGTATGTACATGGTGTTTTCAAAATAGGTATTAAAAATCAGTTGTTTTATAATATTTTGTGTGCCTTATATACGGGATGTTTATGTATTTCTGACCAAATTATATAGGGTAGTAAAACCAGTAATAGTCAAAAATCCAGGTATGTAAGGTTTTTTTTTAAGTTTGAGTTTCAGAAGTAAAAAGGGGACTTTTGTGCTTTGGTAAGTTTTATGTACAGGGTGTTTATGTATATCTGGTCAAAATAGGTAGGTTCTAAATTTTTGGTTTGGATTTTTTTCTACGTATATATTACATACATTCGTGGAGTAAAAAAAGTTATACAGAGGGTTTTAATATTAGGTATGGTAATTAAGCCATTTAATGCATTATACAAAGTGTTTTTAAAACAAGAAAAAGCAAAAATTGGTACAAATAGATAAGAATTTTTAAAAGTTATATATTTATAGTTAAATAGAAAAAATATAATATACAGGATGTTTTAAATAATCCAGGCCAATTTAACAAAAATCAGTTATGATAAAAAATCCGTTATGTACATGATTTTTATGAAGTATGACTTATAAAATAAAAAAAGAGAAGTCATTAGCGCTTATGTACAGGGTGTTTATGTACATCTGGTCAGAACATGTAGGGTTAAATTGTTGGATATTATACATATTATTGGTTTCTTTTCGGCTTTTTATTAATACATTTTGTACAGCGGGTCTACAAAAATTTTGTGTTTTCTATATTTTATACTGAGTGTTTCGAAAAACTCTTTACCGAGAACTATATTATAGATACATGGTATAGCCCAAACCTGTAGATAAAAGCTCATGTTTTATATGTACAAGGTTTTTCCAAAATAGGTGTAAAAAAACAAACAGTGTTTTGTATGTCTTGTATACAGGAGGTTAATGTATTTCTGGCCAAAAAATGTACGGTAGTAAAAACCAGTAATTACAAAAAATCGTTATGTACAGGGATTTTTAAAATTGGACTTTTAAAGTAAAAAAAAAGACCTTAGTGCTTTGGTTAGTTTTATATACAGGGTGTTTATGTATATCTGCTCAAGTTATGATAAAAAATCCGTTATGTACATAATTTTTATGAAGTATGACTTATAAAATAAAAAAAGAGAAGTCATTAGCGCTTATGTACAGGGTGTTTATGTACATCTGGTCAGAACATGTAGGGTTAAATTGTTGGATATTATACATATTATTGGTTTCTTTTCGGCTTTTTATTAATACATTTTTGTACAGCGGGTCTACAAAAATTTTGTGTTTTCTATATTTTATACTGAGTGTTTCGAAAAACTCTTTACCGAGAACTATATTATAGATACATGGTATAGCCCAAACCTGTAGATAAAAGCTCATGTTTTATATGTACAAGGTTTTTCCAAAATAGGTGTAAAAAAACAAACAGTGTTTTGTATGTCTTGTATACAGGAGGTTAATGTATTTCTGGCCAAAAAATGTACGGTAGTAAAAACCAGTAATTACAAAAAAATCGTTATGTACAGGGATTTTTAAAATTGGACTTTTAAAGTAAAAAAAAAAGACCTTAGTGCTTTGGTTAGTTTTATATACAGGGTGTTTATGTATATCTGCTCAAAACATGTGGTAATTCACATATATTTTTTTTTTGTAATAAATTTTATACAGTGGGTCTGAAAGGATACAAAAATAAATGTTTCTCAAATCGTATACTGAGTGTTACAAAAACCTGTCACCAGAACTAAATTATACAGGGTATAGTCAAAAACTCTAGATAAAAAACATATTTTTTTAATGTACAAGGTTTTCCAAAATAAGTTAAAAAGAAACATGTGGTATTTTGTGTGTCTAATATACAGGATGTTTATGTCTATCTGGCCAACACACGTGGGGTTTAAATGTTGGGTATACATATGAAATTTCTTTAAAGGTGGGTTTAAAAATAAAAAAATTTGCTTTCTAATATAAATTTATTTTCTAAATACAGGGTATTTCAAATACCTGATACCAAAATTTAAAAATATTTATTCATTTGCATTATACGGTGAATTTTTTAAAAATTAGGTGTTAAAAACATAAATAAGGGAATTAAGATCTCAATAAAGGTTTTATATACAGGGTGTTTTAAAATTTCTTGCCAACATTTTTTTATAAATAAAACCCCCAATATTAGACTGTATTGCAAGCAATTGAATATACACACAGTATTCAAGAATTTAAAATTGACCGGTTTTTTTGTACATTGTACAGGGTGTAACGAAAGTTGGTATTAAATAAAAAACATCATAAACTTTTTCTTTTTAAATTAAATATTTTAAATTAAAAAAGAGACCTATATAATTTTTTACTTCTTATATACAGGATGTTTATGTATATCTGGCCAACACAAGTGGCTAGGGCTAAAATTTTAGGTATACATAGAAAATGTTTTTGGCAATTTAAAAAATACTTTGTATACAATGTATTTAAAAAGTTAAAAATGTTTGTATTTTGTATATTTATTATACAGGGTATCATAAGAATTTTTAACTAGAATTTAAAAATAATTTATTCTTTGTATTTTATACAAGATCTTAAAAATGGTATATACAAAGAATAAATAAAGGGATTTTATTCTCATTAAAAGTTTTATATATGGGAAGTCCTAAAAATTCTGTCCAAAATTTTATAAATTAAACGCATGTACTAGGGTGTAAGCTAATAAATATTTACGCAGTATCCAAATGTAAATTTGCGTAGGTTTGGTTAGATCGAGTGCACTAAGGTTAGAATTTGGGTTTTGAAATAAAGTTGAAGACCCGTCGTTCATGACAACCAGGTCTTTGTCCATTATGAAGTCACTTAAAATTTTTCCTCCTCTGTTGGTAGGTGAGTTATCCCAAAGGGGATGGTGTGAATTTAAATCTCCCATTAAAATGATTTTTTTATGTTTATATTTTCCGTGATCTCCTGAAGCAGCTCCTCGTTAATATTATTGTTTGAGTTGGTATAAATATTTATTAAGTGATAATCTGAAATTTTTATTATTATATATTGAGTATTATTTGAACTAAATTCTTTTACTTTATTAAAAATTATATTATTTTTAATTAATGTTGCTACACCGCCATAGCCATCCTCTCTATCTTGTCTGAGAATTTTATATGTTTTTAAATTAAAAGTTTGAGTGGGTTTTAACCAGGTCTCATTTAAGAAAATAAGATCTGGGTTTTTTTCCACTATTAAATTTATTAAGTTATCCCTGTTAGACTTTATACTTCTGATATTCCATTGCAATAACTTCAGCTTTGTTTTATCAGCCATCTAGGTTTGCGTATGTTAAAGAATTTAGTAATGATGTGTACATTTATTAAAAGGGATGGCTTAATTTTAGGTATATAGGTTGAGAAAATTGTTATTTAAGTATAATCCATATCAGAGTCCTCGGTGAGAGACTCCGATATGGAATTATGCAAGAAATTTATTATGGTTTTTCTTGTTTCGTTATTAGTGTTGGTTAAAAATTGTATTATGTAAGCTATTTCGTTATTTGTATCGTTGGAAGCTAGGTAAGGTGCACTATTGTTAGGCCTTGGAGTGTCGTTAGGGGGCATAGAGGAAGCAAAGGACGTTGATGGGTGACCATAAACAGATTGATTTGTGTTGGTGGGCAGTTTGGCGGGTCGTGTGTTTGGGAAAAAAGAGCTTCGTCATGCTTCTTTTATCAAAACCTTTTTGAATAATTCTTTTCTTTTCAGTAGAAACCACCTGTTCGTATGACCGTTTTATTGCGCCGTTTCTGAAATTTTGGATTCTTCGTTCGGAAGTTGCTGTTACGTTTGCTGCTTGTGAATTATTGGAACCGGGATTTATACTGTTATTTTTTGTTTTAATAGTTGGGAAGTCGTTCGCGTTAAAAATGAATTGATCTCTAATAATATAAGTTTTTTTACATATTTCATTGGCATCGAAGAATGTTAAATTTTCAAAAGCCATTAATTCTTTTATATTTTTTTGTCTACTAAATTCCGGACATTTTTTTGAAGTAGTTTTATGTTCGTTCTTACAATAAAAACATTTGGTTTTGCACGGATATTCCTCATTATTTGAAATAGGTTCGCTAATATGGCAGTCCTCTGCACAATTATAACATTTTTCTCTACCTTTACAGTTTTTTCTAGTGTGTCCGTATCTTAAACATCGGAAACACTGTGTCACTGGAGACACATATGTACAAACTGAATGTTCGAGGCCATAAAACCTAACATATTTGGGCAAGGAGACTCCTTTAAAAGTGAGTAAAACAGAACCTGTAGGTTGATATGAAACATTTTGCGTTTCCCTATCAATTACTTTTCTATTCAGTCTTGTAGCCGACAAAATTTCAATATTACCCGAAGCTTGACTATGTTGAATGAGTTCATTTTCACTGATATCAGAGTCTACTTGCCTAATTAGGCCTTTTGAGGTTACAAAATTGAAAGGGATAAACATTTTATAGCCTTTACTCAAAAGTGTAGGATTATTTACGAAGTTATTTGCACTAGAAAATGTTATAAATTCAATTGAGAGTCTGTTGGACCCTTTTTTATTAATTTTTTAACATCATTAAGGTTAAGATTAAAAATTTCTCTTGCAATTTTCACAGTATTAAATTTACCGATATTAAAACCAGTTTTTTCCGTTGATTCTAAGTAAACAATGAAAGGACCAGAGTCCATGTTAGTATAAAAACTGTTTGTTGTTCTTTTTTGTCCGTCATTTTTTGGATTGGAGATTTGAGAATTTTTATTTTCAGGTTTTTCAGAGATATCTATCTTTTTATTTGAATCATCGCTTATTTGCGACAGGGTTAGTTGTGGCTGGGGGTTCCTCCCCCAGGATCACTCATACTACCCCACCAGAAAAGACCTTTTACGAGATTGGTAGGCCAGAGAAGATGGATCACAAAGAATTCAAAAAGCAACGCGAACTATGAAAAAGCAAGCAATTAAATGAAATCTAGCTAATGCTCAACTTACCCTAGCACTAGAGACAAGAACAAATGTTAGATGTCTTAGAAAACCCCTTCTTCACGGAAACTTTTCTGCGACGTAAGAAAACGATGCTGCTTCGCTCACAAACTCCACAGCACTGATCTGGCACACTTGCTTTTTATTCTACTACTAAACCTAACCTTACTTTTTGTGTTTTGCTTATAATGTATTGTTTGCATCTACTTTAAAAAACGAAATCAACGGAAGTGTTTGCATATATTTAAATATCAATTTATATCTTATAAAGAATAAAAGAAAATACTGATTTTTCGTTAACTTTAATTAATTATTATTTTTAATGTTTGGGTCATTTGTTATTACATTTTTTCAAATTTAACTACTTTTTTTTCTATTTGGACGCACAAATATAAGTATTTTCAAGAACTTATTTTTATTAAGTTATGTTCTGGTTTGTTTTTAATCAAAATTGAAGTTTTACATTGCATACCTATTATATCCGATAGAAGGTTGATATTAAAGTTCATTGTTTTCATTCAAATACAGGGTAGCGCAAAAATAATAGCAAAATTTAAAAAATGGTCTTGATGTAGGTGGCTGTGACTTTATATTTTACACCTACTTTTAATTTGAGATACTTTTTCCAAATAATATTTAGATGTATTCTGAGAAATAAGGGTACTTTACTCTTGAACCATTTTCATATTTTTGTATCTCCCCAGTATACAAAATACGTAGGGTGTTCAGTAAGTTTTGAGATACTTTGTAACTAAATGGTGCAGGAAAGTAACATTGATGTTTTGCGTTTGTACATGTCATGACATGTCGTAGTCCTACATAGTTATTAGTAAACTATCAGTTTTGCGCCAGTTCGTGTACAGCGATTTTAGCGCAAAGGCGTCGTGGATGACTATCGAGTGCCGTGCAATTTTGAAATATAACTTTTCATGTGGGTTATTTCAAGAACACTGTTTAGAAGAAAGGAAGCCTATACTTGGTAATGACTGTCCATCTCGTGCGAACATATACAGATGGTTCAAACAATTTCAGCGGGGCTGGTTTTCGCTTGAAGACGCCTCACGCTCGGGTCGACCGTGTGAAGTTACCCCAGAAAACATATCTGCCGTTCAAAAAGCTATAGAAACAAACCGACGAATTACCTATCGACAGTTAGAAGAGACATGGAACATTAGTTTAGCAACATTACACACGATCATACATGAGCACTTGGGTTTTAGAAAAATTTGTACTCTTTGGGTTCCACACAAGTTAACTCCCGAGCAGCAGACACAAAGAGTGAATTGGTGTTAAAAATGATGTCCAAATTCCAGGAGGGTAAATCTAAAGACATAGTGTCGATCGACACGGAAAATTAAACTTATCTTTATTATTACGACGTCCCAACTAAACAACAGAATAAGATATGGGTTCTCGAAGGTGAAGAAACTCCGACAGAAGTTCGCAAATCAAGATCTGTAAAAAAATAATGATAGTTGTTTTATTTGGTTCAAGAGGAATAATTGAACGTGTTGTGCTCCGAGAACAGAAGACCGTAAATGCTCTCTGGTACACTACAGTATGCTTTTCAAAAATAGAAAGGTTAATAGTGATTCGCCCAAACTCGCAACTCGCTAGCTGGTACCTTCATCATGACAATGCCCCACCTCATCGAGCTGAACTTACCAGTCAATTTTTGACAGATGCAGGCTTGAGACTTTTGGAACATCTGCCTTATAGCCCCGACTTGGCGCTGTGTGACTTTGGGTTGTTTCCTTTTATCAAGAGCCAACTGAAAGGACAAAAGTTTAAAACTGAAGACATGCTACTGGAGGCCTGGGATAAAATATGCGCTGAAATTTCAAATGAAAAGTGGAAATCTATTTTCAGTGACTGGTTTGTTAGAATGGAAAAGTGTATTTAATGTGGTGGAAATTATTTTGAAAAAATTAAATAAATGAACGTATATCTCAAAACTTTTCGAACACCCTACGTAATAAAGATATTTTAATTTTGGCAGTTGTATTTTAAGTTTAAAAGAAAGCAGCAACTGTTATTAGAATTTTTTTGTAAAATGTGTAATTAAATTTTTTTCATTTGGGTCAATATATCTGACGGACACTGTATGCCGTCCCTAAATTCAAAAACTAAAGGAAATAAATAGCTGGTTAGTAATTTTGTTCTCACCCAGTATAGCTTAACGCATAGTTATTTTGTGGTGAAACAAATACGACCTTTTCAAGAAACACCCCAACAATCGATAGTTGTTGCCCTTACTACCCCAGTTTACCTGAAGACCACTTAGTGTCCGGTCTGACATCAATTATTTATTCGAAATTCGGGCAGTCGACCAATAGAAAACTAGATCGCGTCGATAAAACCGCCATTCAAAATAAAATGTAGTAAAAAGTCTGTTTATTGGGGTCGAAAGAGTAACGGGAATGCGACAAAACTGTTACGTTGTTGAATATACTGCATATTGCAGTCAGTGGCGCAGCTAACCCCTGGTTTTTGGGTTTAACCAAAGACAATTGTAGTTTCACTCTACTGTCCATTTCTTATTCGGTGATAGCTGGAGAAGGTATTATAAATTCAAAAAGGTTTTATTACAGGGCAAGTCTCTAAACTCATTTCAATGTAAAGAAACCAATAAACAGGTAGTGTTTTAGGTATTTGGTTCGACACACTCTGTAAATGATGCATTACAATAGGGCCATAAACATTTTAACAATGGTTTAGTTGAATATTTTTAGAAAATAAACCTTCCAGTGTCGGAGCATGTTGGGTGCAAGTTTTACGATATTATAATGGGGATAATAATATAAGATAGTGGTATTATAATAAGTTAATAATAACCTGTACATAGTCCAAAAGTTTTAAACACATTTTTAAAATAAATATATTGGGATAAATAAATGATCGATGAAAAATATTTTTTACAAATTTCGATATTTGTTTTTTGCCCAGGTCTATTTTGGAACTTCTTGACATTTTTATGTTAATTTACAATACAACGTTCACAAATAAAATGTTACAAGTTTATATTCGTGCATTTAATAAGAGTTGACCATTGTATTCCATAGCCATCTCATCAATAGCATATCTTTTATATTTATGTTTGACTTCTCTTACTTTTTTAAAAGCTCTTTTTACCATATTATCTTCGTGAGGTATCTCTTTTTCATTCAGCCATTTCTTAATTTCCCTTTTTCGCCAAGAAGACGCAGGTAATTTTTCTGCTAGTCTAGAGTGGTAGTGGGCATTATCCATAATCCAACGATATGTAAAGTAAGTAAAAGTAAAGTAATAATGTATTATCGAGAAACCCCTTAAAACTCAATATTTAATTGCCTTTTCAAATGTACCTGTTTAAATGCTACCTTTTTTTTATTTCTGCTAATGGGTCATCATCATATATATATATATATATATATATATATATATATATATATATATATATATATATATATATATATATATATATATGTATGTATACATATCATACGATCTAAACAACGAGCGATAATTAAGTATGTAGGTATATAGGTGTCTTAAAGCACCCAAATTTTTCTTGCCCTGTCCGGGTTAATTCGTGAATGCCTATAAAACAAATGCCGTATAACAATTTAATAAATACTAGATTTCATTTAATTAATTAATTACTTTGACATTTCTTTCTTAAAATTGAGTAATTATCCTATAAAATTTAATTTTCAATAAACTATAATTTAACCCTATTTTAGCTCTCAGAATATGTGAATTTTACGTATTAAAAAACGTGACGCCGATGGTTTATGCCTGGTTTATGACCTGTTTAGGACGAACGTGACATTTTCTGCTATCACAGAATAAGAAATGGACTTTCAGAACAGTGCTAAATTTTTGGTCATCAGCTTGGACGCTCGCTTCGTGGAATTTATGAAGCGGGTATCCATCGAGTACACACGTAAACAGTACGTATAATTTGCCGCTTCATAAATTCAACCAAGCCAGCGTCCAAACTGATGACCAAAAATTTAGCATTGTTCTGGGAGTCTATAGTGAAACTACAATTGTCTTTGGTTTAACCCCTGTTGATAGACTATATTTGCCAAAAACACTAATACATTTTAAATGCCAAATAATTTGGAATTGCGAAAGTTTACATTAAAAAATCTGCAACCATGTATACTGAAAACAATTGAAAGTAAAGCTATGCAATTAAATAAAAAAATTAAAAGATAATTTACAATATTTACAAAATATTTTATGCCATATTAGCTTTAAATCAAGCAGTGGCGCAACTAGTCTCGGGTTTCTGGGGGACTTAGGCAACTGTTTATAGAGTAAATTTGCCGAAAAACACTAATGTACTTTAAATTTTCAATAATTTAGGGGGGACATAGATAACCTACATTTAGATCTACAGTGGCAAGAAGCATTTTCGGATTTTTATGACCGCGCGCAGTGGGTGGACGAACATGCGCACTTAAAAGCCGTGGCAAAATACAAACACCGGCACCTCGTACCCTTCGTCCGCGGTCTGACCGTAAGGCTCATTAGCTACCGTACTTCGAACAGACGGCGTCCTGGCCGTCAAGAAATTATTTCTTATAATGCGAATAGTTTGGGTACGGGTGCCTTTACTTTCAACTGGCTTGCATAGAAACCGGTTTTTTCGCCCATGAAATGTAACTTTTGTTTCGCGCAGGTTATAACATTAGCAATCCATCGAGATCAGTGGGGGACTAATCGCCGTCTCAGGGGGATAAGCCCTCCTCTTTTTGCGCCTATAAAATTAAGAATTGTGTGCAAAAAGAAGAGGGAATATAGTGAAAATAGGATTAGTTTTTCCAACTTTGATGAGGGATATCTCGAGAACGAAACGTGTCCGCCAAAAATAGTTATTTTTGTACCAAGGGCGTAAAATAGCACTTTTACGCCTGTGGCTGAAAGTTGTTGCCCGAGCTTCGCGAGGGCAACACTGTAAAATAGCACTTTTACTCATGTGGCTGAGAGTTGTTGCACGAGCTCCCCGAGGGCAACAATCAGCTGTAGGCGTATGTAGTGCTTTACGCCAGAGGTGCAAACAACATTTTTGTACGACTAAAATTAATATACAAGCATTCTCTGTAGTTAGGAGAAAATTTCCCAGTTTTTAATGTTTCAAATTGTAATCAGTGTACTTTTAAAATTTGTTTAATTAAATAAATTGTTGTTTTACCAAAAGAAATGGGGCATTATTTAATTTTATTATGGTTTTTAAATTTATAAATGCGGGCGTTTTTGATACTTTGTTGCCCTAGGGCGTAAAAGTGTAATTTTACGCCCTCAAATGAGGGCGTAAAATTGTATTTTACGCCCGGTCGTACATAAAAATTATTAGATTTGTGATCAGCGTCTCAAAAAACCTAATATACCAAATTTCATCAAAATCGGAGTTGCTGCAGATTTCTATAAAATTACCAATATTTTTAAGGATAAAATTAGGGAAAGTGGGATATTTTTTTAATTAAACACCTTATTTAGCCATTTTCCCAATAATGAAAAAGAGGTGAACCAATCAACCAAATCATTAAAATGCTAAACACTTATCGAAGACAAATATCGTATTAGCCCAAGTATCGTATCGGCAAAAATAGTTCTTTATTATACAAGGGAAACAAGTTCTAGATTTCAGCTCGATGTTGTATTGACAAAAACCGAGAGCTAAATTCAAAAATTTTTTCCCGTGTATAATACACTATTTTTCTGTGACGGGAAAAACGACGACTTGATGTATAAAAACATAATATTTAAATATAATAAAGTTAGACAATTATGTAAAGTGTAAAAGTTAAACTAGGGCTGGCAACCGAAATCGGTTTTTCGGTTAACCGGCTAACCGGTTTTCGGTTAACCGCGGTTTTGGCCAAAACCGAAAACCGGTTTCGAATACCGGTTAACCGGTATTTGAAAACCGGTTTTCAAATATCGGTTAACCGGTTTTAAAAAGCGGTGTTCAAATACCGATTTTTCGGATAATCGGTTTTCGAATACCGGTTTTTCGATAATCGGAGCAAAATCGAAAAGCGGTTCTTCGAATATCAATTAATAGGTTTTTGGTTGATTGCGGTTTATAACTAAAAAGAAAAACCGTTCATTTTGTAAAATTGAATATTGGTTGACAGATTATACAGGGTGGTTCATTTAACCTTAGACAGGCAAATAACCAGAAAACGGCGCATTTTAGAAGAAAATGTTTCTAGTAAGAATTGTTTGAAATAAAGGAGCAAATTTAATGGTATTATTAGTTTGTGACCTTGACTAAAATTTTAACGTCATATTCATATCAACTTTGTTTTTTAAAAGGGAACTCCATTTTTTTTATTTAGAATCTTAATCTACATACAAAAATGAGCAACTTTCATATAAAACTTTTTTAAATCGATTTCTATTTTAAAAGATATGTAAAAAAATAATTTTAAGAAACCATTTTAATAGAGAATAATTACTTTCCGATTTTCTGTTAACTGTGGTTTAGAAAAGCCTTTTTCGGTTTTGAGGTTTTAAAGACCGTTTTCGGTTTTCGGTTTTACAAACCGATTTCGGTGTATCGGTTTTGAAAACCGTTTTCGGTTTTTCGGTTTTAAAAACAGGTTTCGGTTTTAAAAACCGGTTTCAGTTTTTCGGTTTTCAAAACCGCTTTCTGTTTTTTCCGTTTTAAAACCGTTTTCGGTTTTAAAAACCGGTTTTTAAAACCGGTTTTTAATACCGGTTTTTATTACCGGTTTTTAAAACCAGTTTTTAATACCGGTTTTTTAATATTCAGTTAACCGGTTTTAACCAAAACCGGTTTTTTTAAACCGGTTAACCGGTTTTGTTTTTGACGTTTTTTGCCAGCCCTAGTTTAAACTGGTCGGCTGTTGTATTTGAAAAACAATTAGTTTTTATTATTTTGAATTCTATAAAGTTAAAAAATCTGATTGTGCTTTGAATATAACAAAAAAATGTAAGTTTTGTATAATAATATATTCTAAAATTAAATATCTACCTTAAATTACGTGTATAGTTTGTCCGGGAAAAAGTACTCACTTTTTCCCATGGGACAAAAATAATTTTATGAAAAGATACACTTTAGTACCTATCAACAGAGATAAAATGTCAATTTTTTTTCCCGTCATGGAAAAAAACACTTTTTTAAAACAAATGCACACAACAATTTCTCCTCAATCTGTATTTTAATTAATAACATACCTATGTAAATCCGTTTTAAATTAAAAGGGATTATCTCGCTTGATATTAAAGCCCGTTGTAGAATAAAACGGGAATAACGACGGGATAAAATGTGGAAATAAAACCGGGACAGACATAAAGCATAATAAAGCCATAAATCGGAATTGAACTTCCGATTTATAATTTATGGTCTCTAAAACACGTAACGGGTGACAGCCGGGTTAAATGTCACGGGAGATAAGCGAGAAATAATTTGAAGCGGTGTAGATATTTTAGTGGCGGTTTGAAATAGTAACAGCGGGAATGGAAATAAAATGTGATTTGTGTATCGTCGCCTGAATGGAGAACTATGACATTATGTATCTGGTTTAAACTAAGCTACTACTTACCATAGATAACCTACATTTAGATCCGCAGTTTTCGGATTTTTACGACCTCGCGCAGTGGGTGCACGAACATGCGCACTTAAAAGCCGTGGCAAAATACAAACACCGGCAGCCTGTAGCCTTCGTCCGCGGTCTGACCGTAACGCTCATTAGCTACAGTACTTCGAACACAAAACCAGGACGCCGTCAACAAATTATTTCCTATAATGCGGATAGTTTGTTTGGCGCCGGGTGCGTTTACCCTCAACTGGCTTGCGCACAAACCGGTTTTTCGCCCATGAAATGTAACTTTTGTTTCGCGCAGGTTATAACATTGGCAATCCATCGAGATCAGTGCTACTTACTCGGTAAAGTAGAAGCCGCTTTTTTAAATTTCATTTCAAGGATATTGGGTAGTTATCTCGAAAGTTGCGGCAACTCCGATTTTGACGAAATTTGTTATACGAGGGTTTTTGGAGCGCTGATCACGATTTTTGGGAAATGTTGCGTTCTTGAGATATTCATCATCAAAGTTGAAATTAAAACTTTCCTTAGTTCGCCTTCTTTTTGCACAAAATTCTTGATCTACCACTAAATTGGCACACAATATTTTATAAACATCTTAAAAAAAAACTTTTTTTTGGTTCCTTTACACGAAATTTTAAATATTTTGCTCCTAAAGGCTGCAACCATGCATACACCTATGTGTATGTATGGTTGCAGTCATGCCGATTTGGTTTAAAACAAACCTTTTATATTAATAAAGAAAGGCATATAAAGGAATATAGTAAAAATAAGGATAAATTAAATTTTAAATTTGATGACGAATATTTCGAGATCGAAACGTTTCCGAAAAAACTTTTAGATTTGTGATCAGCGCCCCAAAAACTCCACTATATAGATGGGTCCACATTTAATTCATTCTGAAAGCGATGCCGCCATGTACACAAAAAACGATAAAGTAATGAAACCCTTTTGTGAATAATGATTTATTGCTGCCAAAAATTTTTTAACCTGACGAGTTTCTAGTTCCACGCCATGTGCCACCGGTTTTATGGCAGCACAGAGGCGAAATAAGAGGATGTTTTTTAAGTACGTGATACGTGTTTTAGAAGTGTTTTTTCTATTTATTAATTAATATATTAAATCAGGCTCTGTCAGCGCTATATGCCTTCGAAAAGGTTTGTTTACTTTATATTTTGTGTACTTGGCGGTATTGCTTTCAGAATGAAATAAATGTGGACCCATCTATACCAAATTTTGTCAAAATTAGAGTTGCCGCAACTTTCTGGATAATTACCGAATATTGTTTAAAAATGTAAGATGAATCGGAGTAAAATTAACGAAGGTACAGCGTTAAGCACACACAGCAGCAAGGTACACAGTTAAAGCACACTAGGCGCCTAGTGTGCTTTAACCTTTAAGTAACCATATCACATCCATGAATCTTATGAACGTTTTATTCTAAATTTTTAAGTGCTCACAACTTTAAAGTGCGTTTTTCACCACTCACGTTTTCAAATCCGGTGATCATCATAACTTCTGCACCGATCCTTTCGAAATGTTAATTACTATTTCTTTACATAATTTTTTAGGTAACACTGGATTTGTTTTTATATTCCTACTTTTTATAAAAGATATTGCGTTTTTCACTTTAAATTTGCTTCCAAAAAGTAAGTAATTAAAATTTCACAAAACCCCTTCTAGCGGTGCGGATGTAATTTCGACCAAGTTTAGAGCAGGTGCTAAAAAACAATTTGTAATTTCGACCAGAAGTAAAAGGGTGCGGATTATCTTATATGTATTTTCGACCAAATATGGGAATAGAATTCTTAACTGTATTTATAAAGTGTGTATTAAGTCTTCGTTTAATTAAAGAATAAAAAAAAGGACTTGTTTACCAAAACTAACCATTCGTATGTGTGTATTAGTCTTGGATTTAATTAAGAAATTTAAAAAAGGACTTGCTTACCAGCCTTTACCTAGCCATTCGTAATTCCCTAAAACTGTTTTAATTACCCTGTCGGGCGCCATAGTGTAGTACCGTAAGGTAGGTATACAATATCAATAATAAAAAGGTAAATCTTATCAAAAACATTTTATTTCTCGTATATCCCTGGTCGAAAATGTACATGTCCTTATCTGACCCTTTTTCTTGGACAGGTAGACAAAGGGATTCTGGTCGAAAATACGCCCGCCGTTCTAGCGTTACCTGCAAAAACGATTAGCCTATCTAGGAACTTAATTTTTTGATTTCACATGATCCAACATCGAGTTGTGGTGGTGGCTACCGCAAAATTACCTTTTTTCGAGACGCTTCTGAAAAATTGCTGCTTTTGCCTTATTCTTTAGAAAATCTTAACTAAAAATCTACACAATATTCTTTAAATATTTAAGTTAATATTAGAAAAAAATCATAAAAATGTACCTTTTTGGGCACAAATGAAGACCACATGGGAAAAACGATAAAGTCCATTTTTTTATAAAATGATATTTTTGCAGCATTATATTATACCTCGTGAGTTGATGCATATTTTAGTACTGAAAGAAACAAAAATATTTATTAGGATCAATTCTAAAAGCGTCTTAAAAATATCGCAAACTATGCAAAACAATTCAATATCAAATGTTAAAAAGCACTTCATCTGAAGGGGCCCTTAGACGATCAATATTATTGGGCAAATTATTGTACAGTAATATTGCTATACGTCCTCAAACTGTGCAATATATTAATGCAAAGACTATATTTAATATATTGCACAATAACTAGTATTGTTTTGCAACTACCTGTTAAAACTTGGATAAGAAAAAAGTAGCTGCTTGAAACATGTTTGCAAATAAAAAATAACCTTTATTTCTTTCTCTATTGCTTTTAAACCTATATTTGTGTAATTGTTTTTGTAAAACAAATACTCTTCTGTATTTGAAAACTGAAATAATTGTGCAATATTGGTTGACACAATATATTGTACAACTTTTCAATATAAACCCCCCACCCTACTTAATTTATGGGCAAGGCTTCCAAATGTTACTGAGTAAGTCGCTTTCGGTCATTCAATTTTTATGATTATTGTTAATAAAGAATATAGCTTACACCTACCTGAAATGTTAGAAGTAAACTTAATGGTCACTAGCGATTTTAAACTCAATAAATCAAGAAATAAAAACCACATCAAAAACGTAGTTAATGTAAAAATCTAGATACATAAAATTTTAAAGGATAAAGTTTGGTGTTATTCCGTTATTTATGGTCAAAGCAGTTTTGTTATTTTATTTTTATGTTAGATGTGGGTTGTTATATATTTTTATGGCCTAACATTTAGGAAACTGCTTTACCTTCATATGTTTTATTTTTATTTTTTCAAAAATACATCAGAAAATTTAAAAATGCTAGATGTCTTTCATAAAGATTATACTATTATACATATATATAATAGTCGCCGTTTCCAATTATAGTTACTCAGCTTCACCAACAAAATGTCCCATTATGTCAGTATTTTACTAAAGGTAAGGAAGCGTTCAAGTATAACGTAAGCACTGTAGGGGGCTTAGTTTTTCTTATTTTTGATGAAAGGTGGGGGGTGGGAGGTCTAGATGGTTATTACGTCAACAGCAGCTATATATTGTTTTACACATGTTTCAACCATCACATTGTCTATGCTTCAAACAACCTAAATTCCTCTCGCCCAACCGTTCGCTCAACCTGCTAATTGAACGCAAAAGAGTCATGTTCAAAAAACCATTCCATTTATATAAATTATTTTGGCAGCTCCTATTCAAGTAATCCCAATTATGGAATTCTTGAATAAATGATCTATGGTCGCAATATTAAAAATTACCAGTATGTTGCGCTATGTCATTAGAAACGGATTTTAGTGTAAAATTTAAATAAAAAATAAAATCCTAATAAAATGTTTAAAAAATTCCAAATTTTTTTCCCTCAGTTATGTGTACCTCTTTAAAATTTTAATGACCAAATGTATATTATTTATTAACGGTCCTACGGTCTTCCAACTAAATTCTGCTCTTGGCTCTCCAGTTATCTTTCTAATCGACGTATATCAGTCATTGTTGATGGCCACTCTTCAAGCTTTCACGAAATTAATGCTGGAGTGCCTCAGGGTTCAGTACTAGCACCAACTTTGTTTCTTCTTCACATCAACGATCTTCTTTCTTCCACAACCAATCCCATTCATAGTTATGCTGACGATAGTACCCTTCAATCCACTTTTCAGGTTCCCAAACCAATCTCTCAACCCGACTTGGAAAGCAAACGCAGGGCGATGCAGATATCTCTTTCACAGGATCTCAATTTGATATTGGATTGGGGCGCCAAAAATGTCGTTCAATTTAATGCATCCAAAACACAGTCATGTTCCTTGTCGCGAAAAAAACATCAAACACTCATCTTTTGCTTATGAGTGGCCAGGTTTTGCAGAGCGGGGACACATTTAACCTTGTGGGCGTCACATTTGAAAATAACCTTAACTGGCATAAACACATTGTATCTATAGCCACCGCGGCTTCAAAAAGCTTGGATTTCTTTTCCGAGCCAAAAAGTATTTTTCTCCTTCCAATTTATACACTTTGTATGTGTCCCAAATTCGACCCTCTCTGGAATATTGTTCTCATGTCTGGGGAATGGTATCCCCTACAACCCTCAGCATTCTTGATGCCTTTCAAAGAAGGGCTGTTCGTCTTATTAATGATCCTTTACTTACTCAAAGACTTCCTTCTCTTGCCCATCGTCGAGCTGTGGGAGATCTATCGCTCTTCTATAGATACTTTTACGCTTCTGCTCCGCCGAATTAACCAGTATAGTCCCTCCTCTTGCAGCTCCCAACAGAGAAACTCGTGGTGCCGCGCGTATGCATCCCTATACGGTTCAGTTGGACAGGCCCCGAACTTCCCATTTCGTTCGTTCTTTTATCCCTAGAGTTTCTAGACTGTGGAACCTACTGCCAGCGGAGGTCTTTCCTTCCCCCAAATCTTCAAGTGTTTAAGTCCCGTGTCAACAAACTTTCTCTTACCTCGCTTAAGACACCCACGGTACGTTAGTATTTAGGCTTTTAGCCTTCGTGGTTTGTCCAAAGATAAAAAAAAAAATAAAATAAAATACAGTGATGATATTAAAATAGTTACCACTTGAATAGGACTTTTTTTAAATAGAAATGGGAATTATGTAGAACTTTGTTTTAAGGGCCCTATAATTATCTACTCAATTCCACTTTGTTTTTAAAAATCGGACCAGCTGTTCCACACTTAAAACCGTTTGAAATTTGGCTTAAATACCGTACAAACAGTGCGGTTTTAATGAAATTGGCTTATAAGTCTAGAACAGCCAGTTTTTGTTTTCAGTTTATGGACCTTATAAATAAGCTTCTAAAATATGTGTACTTTATTTTAAAACGCCCTGTATTCATATAATAACAAACTGACCGAACTTTTAAATTTCTCTGTCGGATATGAAGTTTTATTTTTATTTTCTGTTGTAGAATCTTTTGTCCCCCATAAAGTTTGTCGGTTGAGTTACTGCACACCCTGTATGTATGTAGGTAATTTGATTAAAATTGATGAAAACATTGATGTCTATTGCTGCCTAAACGGTGAGGTTTATCAACTTTAATAAGGAGTACCTTTTTTTAGTTTTTGATTGTCTATAAAATGGCGCCCCCAGCTTTGCGATATCTATCAAAATAAAAAAGTTATAATGTAAATAAATTTTAAGTTATAGGTAAAGTGCCCTCTGGCGGTATGTAAAAAGTACTTTTGTCTTAAAATTTTAGAATCTGCAAAGCTCGAATTGTGTGCCAAATATCAACTGGATTGGTTAAAAAATAAATGCAAAAAAACCAAAATAAAAATTGAACTTTGACGGCTTGTAACTCGAAAACGAATGACATTTTGAAAACAATTTATATGAAGTTCTACCCTTATTGTGTCAAGTAGAATCACCCCTTTTAAGTTTCGTGATCGATTTTTGAATCAGCCTGTATACACATTTTTGAGGTAGAACAAAATTTATAATACCCCCACAGTGTCTACCACATGATGACACGATGTCCTCCGACAAAATAATTAAAAGCAAAAATGACAGAAGTAAGTCATTAAAAGAACTTTTAAAAAATGACAAATTTAATTATTAATTTTACCATATTTTTAAAAACAATATACGTAATACATAAATATGTTAAATATTTTATTAAAGCTCTTTAAAAGACCTTTTTAACAGTGATATGATAATACACAGGGTGTTTTACTTAAAAAAGTTTACTTCTTCATTTTCCTTAACTTTTTGATTTGTTTCTTTTGCTATACCAAAAAAAATTATAGTTTCACTATAATTTTTTTGGTTATACTCAAAAGATAAAGATAAAAAAACTATAAAACTTGTAAACAATTTATTTTTTAACCAATCTAGTTGATATTTCGCACAAAAATCGAGCTTCACTGATTCTAAAATTTTAAGACGTCTTTTTTAAAATACCGCCAGAGGGCACTTTACCTAAAACTTAAAATTTATTTACATTATAACTTTTTATTTTGATAAATATCGCAAAGCTGGGGGCGCCATTTTATAGACAATCAAAAACTTAAAAAATAAGGTACTCTTTATTAAATTCGATAAACCTTACCGTTTAGGCACCAATAGACATCAAAGTTTTCATCAATTTCCAGCAAATTATCTACGTACATACAGGGTGTCCAGTAACTCAACCGAGAAACTTAACCAAACGATTCTACAACAAAAAATAAAAAAACTTCATATAAACATATGTCCTAAACGTCTTAGTTTTTAAACTACGGGGTGTTAAAAATTAAAAAAAAAAGTTTTGTTGGGATTTTTGCCAAATATCAACTGGATTGGTTAAAAAATAAATGCAATATGGCGAAAAACCCAAAATAAAAACTGACCTTTGACGGCTTGTAACTCGAAAACGAATGACATTAAAAAAATATATGAATCTCCACCCTTATTTTGTCAATTAGAATCACCCCCTTAAGTTTCGTGATCGATTTTTGAATCACCCTGTATAAGCAGTTAAATATTAGTATTCCACCCATTTCACTTATATTTTCGTATTTTACAAATAATCCACATAAAAGGATATTTTACACGGTAAATTCCAAAATACATCGTCTATACATATCCTTGTAAAACTCGATTATGCCGGGCTTCCTCCATAAATTTCCAGTTTGATCCAACTTTATCCTGGAAAATGTAGTAGGTCGGGTTGCGGGAGATTTACTACCCTTTTACCTTAAAGGGCAAAAAGGGTATAAAGCTTTTAATATATGGGAGAAGCCAATATCATAGTTACTTGGCAGCTTTATGCTGATATTGAAGTTTAATTGAAATATATCATTAAAACATGTTGCTGGATAGAGATCTCTACTTATAGTTTAAAATAAAAGTTAACAACCAGGTATAGTAAGAACATTTTAAAAGCGCAAATTCGGTACCCTTTGAAAATAATACAAAAAAACATAAAAAAGGCCGCCTGCAATCGGACCATTTTATACAAAGGCGCCGCTATCCTTTACAGCGACGCGCCGATGCACTATGGGATAGAAATCCATTATTTTGGCCAAAAAGCTATTTTGAAATTTTAATGGCTTATGCTGTGTATTTCAAAGTAGATACTCCAAACGACATGTACGCAAAATTATAAAAGGATATGACGACTTCTATTCGGGTAATAAGAAACTTAAAAATGTGTTTTAAGTAAACATAAATATACAACATTTAATCTACTTAGTTTATTATTAGCCTTGTTTACTAAAAAAAGTAAAAGAGTTTAAATAATAAGAGCTATTGTTGTGTTTCTGATGCAGTCTCGCGAAGTCTCGCTACTTTTGTCAAAGATGTTTTTACCTTTTTCTTTATCAGTTTTTATACTTACAATTGCCTTCCTACTTTTTGCTACTTCTGAGTGTAAGGACAGATACACGATTTTTTTATAATTAACAAGGTTTTCCATTTTAAAATTTAATATGTTTTGTCCTACACTGTATATCCTAAAAGATAAAAGCATTCTGATGAAAGATATGGATTCTACAGAATCTACCCAACAATACTTTTTATTTATTCTATACGTTAAAAAATAAAAAAGTTGGGAAGATTACGCTTCTAAGAATAATTTAAAATTATTTTTCAGATTTGGATGGTCATATTTCCGAAACTAATTGAGATAGACACATCAAATGTATTTTTTAAAGCATTTTAAAATATTTTTTGGTGGTAATATAATATTCAGGGTATTCCATTTTTAAAAATCATACCTACTTTTGTACCCTGTATATCATATGAGATAATAATCATCGGATTACTGATTAGGAACTACCGAATTAACCAAACAAGCTGACATTTTAGTTTATTTTGTATAATAAAAAATAATAATGTTAAGGGGGTGTAAATTTATAATAACATATAATAAGTTTTAGGTTTCCAAAAAGCATTTGTAATAATTTATAATATTTTTCCAGTAAAAAGCACCTCATTTTAAGTTAGATTGGTAAGTTTCAGAATTTTGACCAAAAAATGAATTTCTAACCCATAGTGCGATGACCAGCTGCATCAACCGGCATATCATAAAGAAATATAGCAAAGACGGCCGCGAAGACAAGCATGCCGATTTATTTGCTTTAAACTTTTTGTGATTTTTTTCTTATCAAAGAGCACCGAATTTACATTTTTAAACTGTTCCTTCTATACCTAATATAGGAAGGTCGAAAAAGTCTTGTTGTATCGAATATGATTAAGTAATTAAAAGTGTCTTGTTGTTGTGTCGTACGTGATTAAGTAATTAAAATAGTCTTGTTGTTGTGTCGTATGTGATTAAGCTATTAAAAATGTCTTGTTGTTGTGTCGTATGTGATTAAGTAAATTTTATAACTGCATTTACCTAATAGGGCGTTTAAAGTTGGGTACGAATTTCGAAAATTATATATTAAAGTTTAGTACTATCAGATACTTAAAATTAAATTAAACAAAAAAATATATATGAATTATTAAATATCATCGGCGCCGTGGCTTGGTTGGTTAAAGCGCCTGTCTAGTAAACAGGAGATCACGAGTTCGAATCTCGTCGGGGCCTATCTAACTTTTTTAAAATCTATTTAATAAAACTGTAGCAATGGGTAATATGCTATTTTTAAATCCCCGCAGTAAACTGTAATTTTTAATTATTTTCTTACTTTTTCCTTGGATGACATTATTTTTTGGTTACAGTTTTTACATCTTGATTAATGTAACCTTTTTTAAGTCAAAATCTACCAAGTTTTCTCTACTGACCCATTACATTTTCCATGATTTAATAAGCACATTTAAGTTTTTCAGTCGCGTGGTTTATATTATCCGTTAGACGGGCAATTTTTTAAACCAAATTATTGGCTGTATAAAACCAAAAAAATAATAAATTAAGCATCCTAAATCAACAGATGATTGCTGAACACGGTGTTAAATTCAAACATCGGAAAATTTGCTATGAATATAATAAAATCCCTTTTATTGTTTATCTGCATTCCCCTTTTAATATCTTGCAAGGTTGTAAATAATTAGACGGTGTGTGTGTAAAAATCCTGTTTCAATTCCAAAAATGATTATAGTTCTTTTCACGATCTAAGAAAGTTATTTGACCTGATATGGGTTAATGATATGTAATAAAGCCATAAAAGTATTAGCCCTGACAGAGCCGTATTTATTTTGTTGTTGCCTTATAACAAATTATTACCTGAAACCTCTATAGGACTTTTGGGTCATTCTTGTTACTGTCAGTTATTAAGGACGTTTAGAATTTTTACCAAAAACTGAGAATCAATAATTAAGGGTAAACCAAATGTTATTCTTTAAAAAAAAAACACATATGAGCGGTACTCGTATACGAGGTATCTCAAAAAATATGAATTTTGCTAATGAAGAGAGTACTATAATTTTGTATAATATAAAAAATGTTTTTGAATTAAAAATAGTGTTTAAATATGCAAACTTGTTTATTTTAGCTATTTTTGTAAAAGATAAAAATGAAAAACCGAAAAAATAGTTTTTTTTTACTTTTTCGAAAATTTTTGAGGTTAGTGTAAAACTAGTTATTACATAAGTTGTAGGTTTTTTTAAATGTCGTCTTTTACATTAAACAAAATAACATTTTTACCCTTAAAAACCACCCCCTTCACCCCCTAAATGCATTATTTTTGTTCGAAAGTGTTTTTCTTACATAGTTAGAATGCATTTAACAAAACTATATCATTACATTGCTCTAAGGCTTTTTTTTTCAGGTATTCCGTCTGGACTATTAATAATTTTATCACTTATTCTTTCGAACAAGTCTGCCATTCTTTAATTACGAAGTCATTAATGTAAGTTATTTGAAAGTAAATATATAACCTCAAAAACCTTTTAAAACAAATATATTACCTTACAATAGGAGGAGAAGAAACGTCTCTAGAGACTTAAATGGTCGCATTACTCCTTGGGAACGTCCTTAAGTTCTACAGTGTGTTTGAAGATGTCCAGTGTAAAAGCTGTTTCAGGCAGTAGCCGAAGATGTTTGCCTGTTGAAGCAAAAATAATTGTTAAAATGGTTTATTTAAACAGTTTTGACATTTTGACAGATATCGCAAAGCTGGGGGCGCCATTTTATAGACAATCGAAAACCTAAAAAATAAGGTACTCTTTATTAAAGTCGATAAACCTCACCGTTTAGGCACCAATAGACATCAAAGTTTTCATCAATTTTAATCAAATTATTTACATACATTCAGGGTGTCCAGTAACTCAACCGACACTTGAAAAAAGTGTCATACACTTAACCGACGAACTTTACGGGGCGATTCTATAACAAAAAATAAGAAAAAACTTTATATAAACATATGTCCTAAACGTCTTAGTTTTCGAACTACGGGGTTTTAAAAATAAAAAAAAGACCTTACCTAAAATAAAAAAGTTATGATGTAAATAAATTTTAAGTTTTAGGTAAAGTACCCTGTGACGGTATTTAAAAAAAGTACTTTTGTCTTAAAATTTTAGAATTTGCAAAGCTCGATTTGTGTGCCGAATATCAACTGGATTGGTTAAAAAATAAATGCACTATGGCGAAAAAACAAAATAAAAATTGAACTTTGACGGCTTGTAACTCGAAAACAAATGACATTATGAAAAAAATTATAAGAAGCTCTACCCTTATTTTGTCAAGTAGAATCACCCCCTTAAGTTTCGTGGTTTATTTTTGAATCACCCTGTATACTGTTAAAATATAGTATTACTGATAATTATCGTTTGTTTGTTTATTTCCCAACCACCTTTACACATTAGTTCATCATTTTCATTAGATACAGTGCGGTCCTGCACGGTAAATCCGAAAAAATATGGTTTTATTGCATCCCAAGCCTAAGTCACTTTCTTAGTTCGTGAAGAGAACTATACCTCATATTTAAATAGTTATGTTCATGATTTATGGTGTTAAGTGTATAGTCCTGTTCAGTACCCGTTGGGAACTCGTACATATGGACATAATAGGATCCCAATAAAGCTTTCTGCAACCGGAATAACGTATTGTTACATTAACGAATTAAACATTTAGGAAACATTAGTTTCTAGATTACAATCTTACGTGCGAATTATACCGCGATAATGGCGTAGTTTGCATGATACTGTAGATTATAATTTCGGTAATTATACACGATTGTTTAGGGTAAAATTATTCTCAAAGCAGTACAAAGAAGATAAAATATTTTTACCACTCCTAAAAATATACTTATACCCGTTCAGTTAAATAACATAACACATAGGCAATGTGAGGAAAAAGAGACTGTCTAAACTAAATACCGACATGTAAACATGTGTGACTAATAGCGCTTGTTTTGTTATTCTATTACCACAAATTATCAGAATATACAGATGTGAAAGTGCGGCAAATAACGCTTACTTGTTTCTATGACCTTGAGAAAGAATAAATGGAACATCTGCACCAATGTATGGATCGTAATATGTTAAATTTGTAAAAGGTTAAACCGCACCAACGCGCTAAGGAGAGATAGACTTATATAGTAACTAATTATGCAGCTTTTTTATGTGTGGAAAACGGAACAAAAGAATAATACACTAATTGGGAATTTACAAACTAAAAATTTTACCCATTCTTTGAACGGTAAAATATTGTTAGTAGATGTCACGTTTGGATCAACCTGTAATAAAATGTCTATACCTCCTTGCACAAAACATTTTTAAAAACGATTAAACTAATGGGGGTTTAGAATGTTTAACCAAAAGCCAATTAAAAAAAACCTTGCCTAAAAACTGCTTATTAAATTAATTAATGGTATTCCGTTTTTAGCTTAATTGTGTATTAAAAAGTTTTGTTTTTTTAAATTTAAAATATAGCCTTTTAAATGGCAGTGCGGCTATAAATAAAAAAATATTTTCCTCTGTTTAGGCACATACTGATTAATATCAATAACTTTAGTAACATATTTTAGTAATTTGTGAAAGCTTTGTATTTATGTTAAATAGTCTTAAAATAATAGTGGTCCTTTGGGAATCTAAAAAGTGATCCGCTCCCGGTGATGGAAGAACAGAATAAATATACACATTTATATCCCATATTAAACGGTAAAAAAATTACAAGACACTATACTAACACTTTAATAATAAAAAACATAAAAGTTCACAAACAACTAAACACAATTAACTAACTTATGCTCATGTTCTATACCAACAAAAGTATGGGACTAACTGACACCTAGATTAGCATTAGGTCACGTACTAAATCGTGGGGTGTATATCCACCACGCTGTGGGAGGGACGATAGTGGTGAGAGATTTCAACGAACACGCTTAGTTTCGCATCTGGGTATTCTGATAATTTGTGCTATTACTGACCGATATATAGATGGACCCATATTTAATTCATTCTGAAAGCGATGCCGCCAAGTACAAAAAAAATGATAAAGTAAACAAACCTTTTCGAATGCACATAGCCTCGGACAGAGCCTGATTACATATTTGTGGATAAATAATAAAAAATACATTGCTAAAACACGTATCACCTACTTACAAAACATTTTCTTATTTCGCCTCTGTACTACTATAAAACCGGTGGCACGTGGTGTGGTACTAGAAACTCGTCGGGTTAAATATTTTTGCTGCAATAAATCATTGTTCACAAAAGGGTTTCTTTACTTTATCATTTTTGTGTACTTGGCGGCATCGCTTTCAGAATGACTTAAATTTGGACCCATCTTTACCTAAACCCATTGCTGATGCAGTATATTTAAAAATAGACTACTTGCTCTTTACTACTCAACTACAGGGTGTCCGGAAAAATATAGGAATGCTCCTGAAAATAAGAAAAACACATATTAAGTAAAAGGGTCTAATTGAGGGGCTTATGGTAAAACACGGTAAGCCACATAAATCTATTTTATTCTCTAATAATTAATTTAGTTATCAATATGATAAGCGACAATAAAAACGTTTTAAGTATTATCCTTAAAGTTTAATGGCAAAATCGCCAAAATCTGATATGGTGTTTTGTATGTAAAATTTCTTTTGTGTTAAATTTGTATTAAAGCAACCTAACTAAGAAATAAAATTCCATATTAAATTTTAACGATTTCCCCATGCATCAAAATGGCTTATTTTTAAACGAAAACCGTTCGTCGTACGGAAAAATATCAATAAACCAAATAAACCTCAGAGTAAATGATTTTAAAAATAATATTTATTCGAAGAAAAAGCAGTGGGGTACTATTTTTTTCTTCAAAAAAAATCAATACAAATCTTGTTCAAACTCAACAAACTAGTTTTTTTTACAGCAAAAAAATTAATGTAAATGTAAAAGAAGTGTATCAGATTTTGTGAAAATCTTTAAAGTGGTAGGAAAGTAATAATAAAAAGGAATTTTTACTACTGTATAAATAAGAAAACTTTGTGGTCCTAGCAACGCGAATGATAACGAAAGAGAACCTTCGTGTTACCTGGTTGCTAAGCGTTGCTAGCTACGAAAGTAATATTTTCAGCGCCTAGACAAAAAAGTAAGAGTAAAAAAAAAAGAAAATATGCTTGTGGAAAATATTAGGATTTATTTATAAAAAGCAACTAATTTATGACAAAATATTTTAAAAAACTAGGTTAGGTATTGACATTAAAAGTAATTGTGCGATTTGAGCAATTAGCAAAAGAAATTGTTGTTGGGGTATCGTTATCACCTTTAACTACGTTAATATTCATATTTTTCACTTTTACTTCATTAGAGGAAATATTGGTAGGAATTTCGTGTAAAATCTTATTTGAAATTTCCACCTTATTACTATAGGATTCAGCAATATATCCCTCCGCAACAAAAGAAGACTTCCAACCTCCATGCCTTTTAAATCCAAAATATCGACATCCGAAGCATTGACAAGGAACGTAGTTGACGTTCTTCTAAAAGAATGACCAGTGTATCTACTGATGTCTTCAAGCTTCAAAAACTTCGCAATTTCTTTAGGTACATTTGAAATAGTGTGCTTTTCAATTACTTGATTAACACATTTACCTCTTTCATAACGATACAATAAGCGCTCATCTAGAGCATTCCTTGGTCTCAGCTTAATATATTCCTGTAGAAATCTGACATAAGGAACTGAGCCTTCATCGTTGGTTACTACAAAGTTTCTTTTAACTTTATTTTTAGACTCCACTATTTTTCTAAAGCCACGTCATTTCTTATTTCTACATCACTTAGCTTCATTCTGTATATTTCGTCTGTCCGGCATGCCCCAGCCACTCCCATAATGGCTATTACTTTCATTGCTAAGTAACTTTGATCAGGCGCGTTAAGTAAAAACTTTATGACTTCTTCTTTTTTAAAAATTTTTGACTTTTTTGCCTCATAACCATCGTTTTTCCTTTTAATAAAAGCAACTAGTTTCTTGAACTCCGAAATATCTTGATTTTTGTTTACGGAAATTGTTAACTTGAGCATGGAATATACAGACCAAAGGGTTGGTGGTGATAAAGACTCGGACATTTTTTGTAGCAAGCCATTCAGAAAACGGTTTACGTATATGCTTGATGGTACCTCTCTTTAGATTTGTCTGGCAGAAGTGAGGCACACGCTGCCTTTTGGATGCCATTTTCATATTCGTTTAACGTTTTAAAATGGGAATGGATTTATACTAAATTAAAAATAATTCAATATCTGACAAGTGCTGATGACAGACAAAGTCAACAATAAATGTGTTGCTATGGATTAATTTTTAACAGGTAAAATTTCAAAATCTCTGATATTTCTATTAAAACATGATGTTAATGATTATTAAATTATGCGATACATAGAACAGTAGCAGAAAAATATATAATACATTACACGATGCGAAAGGCCTTTCAGTGTTCGGAGGTCTAAATAGCCCTCGGCTTCGCCTCGGCCAGTTAAAAACCACCTCACACCAAAAAGTAAACTTTCGCATCTTGTAATGTAAATAACTATTTTTTTCTTAAAACTCCAACACCCTGGATCTCGGAAAGAAAGCATTTTCGAACATAATTTTATTTGATTATTTTTTATTTTCTGGCATTTTATACAGTGTTAAAAGGACAATACCAACTTAAAAATAACCCTGTATAATGAGTAATCAATATTTTTAGATGTCTCCTGAATTTCGATGTCGAACGGATAATTTGATTTAATTGTTAAGTAATGTTCGTGGAAATTACATTTTACTAATTAATGACGTTTTAACTTTATTAAGTCAATAAACGTATCTAGAGAAGATCAAGTGAATACAATTTTAATGTCACAAGCGAAATTGGATTATGTTATAATACGTTTTAAAATTAATTTGTCTCTTAATTATTAGGATTTTATAGGTGAAATTGCATATTTTCTCTAAATAAGGGGAATAAGAGTTGATTTGCCAGACAAATTCTTTCAAATCAACAAAAATCCTAATGGAATGCGTGTGGCTGTGTGCACGTAAAATTATAATGAAAATTCCACACCACTGTTTTTGGACCAATCAAATGTGTAGTTTTGGTTGCATTACCATAACAACATAAGTATTTATTGGATTTTTTTTCTTCTGCCTGGGGTACCCTGGAGCGAATTATAGTGGAAATTTTTTGACATAATCATTGAATTTGTTTTAACGTTGTCTGTCATTCACATACATAATTAAAGAAAAAATGTTGTTTTGTACCAGTTATAGTATTTCAGACATAACATAATATAAGGGTTTAAGACCCTAAATGACAATTTTATACAATTACAGTTGGTAAAATAATATCATAAGACTAAAGTACTAGACATAGGTAAAGAGCACACGAAAGCAAGGTATGGGTCTAAAAATTTAAATAAACTATTTTTACCAACTGTACTAATATAAGGTATATATAATATAAAAAGAATAAACAATGATAAGCTCTAAAATTACATATATTTGCAACTACAATTGATATAAATAATAGTTTTAAAAACTAAAAACACGCTTTATATGCAACCGAACTAAAAATTGGAAAATAATTTTTCATTTAAAAAAATATTGTCACTTCAGAGTAAAAAGCGTGGGGTGCTTAATATATTAAATGTTATAATTATTATATTTGCCAATATCTATGAGGGAAAAGTTATGAAAAAATAGTAAAATGCACCCCACGCTTTTTACTCTGAAGTACAATATTTTTTTTAATGAAAAATTATTTTCTAATTTTTAGTTCGGTTGCATATAAAAGCGTGTTTTTTAGTTTTTTTAAACTATTATTTATTTTTCATTTTTTAGTTCGATATGCATGTATGTATGTATGTATGTAAAAATGCTCCAGTTTATTCACTAAAAATTCCTTCGCCATTTTGTCAAGAGTAGCTAAAGTTCCTGAGAAAGTTTGGGATGTTGCCAAAAGATGGCAACACAGGTGTTGTTTTTATAACATAAAGGAGTTTTTTTCCTGGCGATCCTAACCAGGATAACGGGATACTGTTTGCAGATTATTGCATTGTCATGGGTCCTTAATACGTGTGCAAAGTTTCAAAGAAATCGAATAGCTGGAAGTTGGTAAAAATTAGGCTCAAAGATTCCGTTACATAGATAGATAGATAGATGGATAGTTACAACCCAAGTTAATAAAAAGCGTGTTAAAAATGGAAAATATTTATTTTATAGTAAAATTTTAAAGCTCGTGTCAAAATTATAAATATTAATTTAAAAGAATACTATTTAACTCAAACTTGGTGTGAAATTTTATTACCAAATACCACACGTGCTTAAATTATTCCGGAAAATTTTTTCTCGCCTGCGGCTCTGAATAATTTTCAAAATATTCGGGGCCTTGAAAAATTTTCGGAAATAAATTTAGTACTATATAGTGGAATTACAAGTGAAAATAAAAAGATCTTTTTTCAGGTAAGTTTCAATAACAATATTGGAAGCTGGCTTCCGATCCAATCAGCAGTTTTTGTAAGTAGATAGATTATTTTTAAGTTAAGAGAGGTTAAGTCTGTAGATGGTTGGTAGCCCGCCGACGAACACACAAACTCCATTTCTAAATAATCGGAGTGCTCGTAGCCATTCGGCCGCACCTAAAATTTTGTGTACGATGAAGTCAATAACAGTTACATAAATACAATCAAAAATTCGAAAATGTTCAAATAGTTTTAATTTTTTTTTAAATCAGTTAAACTATCAGCTATTTAAAATTTGTGATGAAGCATAGATAGCTATTTTTTTACGTAAATTAGTATTTAAAAAAAGCCGATTTTTTGAATTTCCATAGTTTTCCCACATCTCAAAAATTAATTTAAAATTTTTACTCCCATATACAAGGTGTTTCCTCCGAAACTTAAATGGTGATTGTTTTGGTTTTTTAAGAAAAAAATGTTCCTGTGAATATAATTTGTCCGGACTTGATTTATTTCTAAGATAAAGGGCGTTAAAGTTTTTAAAAAATCGGTATTTTTAAATATCTTAAAAACACTTTATCCAATTTAAATAAAATTTGGAACACCTATTTAATGTAACAAGGCGTTTTTAAAGCTTTACCTAGATCAAGCGTTACGTTTTTTACCATTTTGTCTATGGGTACTTCTTAAATGAAATTAAATTGGCTTTAAATTTTGTTTTTAAAAAACAAAGCTAGAAAAAAAATTGGGAGAACTATAAAGTGGAATTCCTAATTGCTTCATCGGAAAAAAATATAAAAAGTAAATAGTCAGTGGCGTATTTTTTCCTCAATAATATTGGCTGTGGTGTCCACTAGGACGCCACTGGAGGCAATAGTCCTAATCTAGGCAGAGCTTTAAAAGCTCCTTATTCCATTAAATAAGTGTACTAAATTTAATCTAAATCGGTTAAAGGGTTTTCAAGATATTTAAAAAATATCTATTTTTTTTAATTTTAACACCCTGTATCTCAGAAATAAAGCAAGTCAGGACATATAGAAGGAACAGTTTAAAAATGTAAATTCGGTGCTCTTTGATAAGAAAAAAAAATCAGAAAAAAGTTTAAAGCAAATAAATCGGCATGCTTGTCTTCGCGGCCGCCTTTGCTATATTTCTTTTATGATATGCCGGTTGATGCAGCTGGTCATCGCACTATGGGATAGAAGTTAATTTTTTTGGTCAAAATTCTGAAACTTACCAATCTAACTTAAAATAAGGTGCTTTTTAGTGGAAAAAATATTATAAATTATTACAAATGCTTTTTGAAACCTAAAACTTATTATATGATATTATAAATCTACACCCCCTTAACATTATTATTTTTTATTGTACAAAATAAACTAAAATGTCAGCTTGTTTGGTTAATTCGGTAGTATTCTAATCAGTAATCCGGTGATTATTATCTCATATGATATACAGGGTACGACAATAGGTATGATTTTTTTAATGGAATACCCTGAATATTATATCACCACCACAAAAATCTTTTAAAATGCTTTAAAAAATACTACATTTGATGTGTCTATCTCAATTAGTCTCGGAAATATGACCATCCAAATCTGAAAAATAATTTTAAATTATTCTTAGAAGCGTAATAGAGATACATCTTCCTAACCCTTTTTTATTTTTTAACGTATAAAATAAATAAAAAACACTGTTTTGTTGGGTAGATTCTGTAGAATCCATATCTTTAATCAGAATGTTTTTATCTTTTAGGATATACAGTGTAGGACAAAACATTATAATTTTAAAATGGAAAAACTTGTAAATTAAAAAAATCTTGTATCTGTCCTTACACTCAGAAGTAGCAAAAAGTAGGAAGGCAATTGTAAGTACAAAAACTGATAAAGAAAAAGGTAAAAAAATCTTTGACAAAAGTAGCGAGCCTTCGCGAGACTGCATCGGAAACACAACAATAGCTCTTATTATTTAAACTCTTTTACTTTTTTAGTAAACAAGGCTAATAATAAACTAAGTAGATTAAATGTTATATATTTATGTTGTACTTAAAATACATTTTCAGGTTTCCTATTACCTATTACCCCAATAGAAGTCGTCATATCCTTTTATAATTTTGCGTACATGTAGTTTGGAGTATCTACTTTGAAATACACAGCATGAGCCATTAAAATTTCAAAGTTGCTTTTTGGCCAAAATAATGGATTTCTATCCCATAATGTATCGGCGCGTCGCTGTAAAGGATAGCGGCGCCTTTGTATAAAATAGTCCGATATTGCAGGCGGCCTTTTTTATGTTTTTTGTATTATTTTCAAAGGGTACCGAATTTGCGCTTTTAAAATGTTCTTACTATATATTTATAGGAAACTTTTTTCATAAAACTACATTGAAAATCATCTTTTTTAAGTTTCGTTCCGTAGTAAGGAAATACCCTGTATAAATATTAATTAATTTTTAGTGTTTGTATGCAAAGGTTTTTTTTAATCCATCGACTGAGACCTTAAAGATTTCATTAAACAAAAGACTTAGTTCTACATAGAATTATTGAATTATTATTTTTGCTTGCATAGCATTGTTTTAACGAGAAACCGAGCTTCAAATTAGCCACGTTACTTAGCCAAGAAACTTGGATGTCGCCGTCTCGGAACAAACTAACTGTAACAGTTTTAATTAAAGTTATCTTATAGTTACATCGAAGGATAATAGAATTACATCTCCCAGGGAGAACTTTAGACAAAACTTTGGTTTCTGGCAAATGATTCTGATTATAGAAAAGGTTCTCTACGTATTAAGGTCTGGCCACATATAACCGCACCACGGCCGCACCGAGCTCAGATTCGCGATGATAGAGGGAAGGGGGGAAATTAATTCGGAAAAATTGAAAAGCATTTTTATCAAGCTGAGTCTATTGTTTTTTGTATGTATATCTTTTGTTTAAATAAAACAGATTTTCCCACTTATCTCTGTTCCTTTTTATCCAAACTTTGAGTGTACTATAGGTAAAGGTATTGCCACACATATCCGCATCGATGCAGCACAATACCCGCACCATAGCACGACCGTGTCTCGGTGCGTTTTATTTAAATCTTTTCGGTGGTCTTAAACATGCCCAGCCAATGAAATCATACATGGATTGAATAGCGTCGATGTTCCCCGAACCCAGCTTAGAGTTTAGTTTGCGTGGCCTTGAGTTACTAGTTAAAGGTTAGTTGTTGTAAACAAACAATACAAGAAAGAGTGATTTAATTAATAAGTACGCCACTGACTGTGTAAATGTGTGTAAAATGTTTTTGCTTTCTTTGGATTAAGCAAATAAAAACTTTTCTTATTTCTTCTATATTTTTTTTTCGTATCTTATTTAGTTTAGAAGAAATTAATAAAATCCACTTAACACATACAGGGTGGCCCACCATATTCGACACGGTCTGTAGTTGGATAACCATAGGGTTTTTAAAAAAGTAAATACTGGAACATATACAGGTCGGATGAGACCACAGTATAAAATTATTTTAGTCTATACAGGGTATCTTAAAAAAGTGTGACGTATCAAAGTTATATTTTTTTAAATGGAACACCCTATATTTTATGACGGTTTTAGATTCTACTTTAAAAAATAACTAAGTTTGTTTATAGTACTAAGTGTCTAATTTTATTCGTTTTTGTGATATTTGATTTTTTTGAAAAATTCAGAGGTAAAATTAAATTGATTTTACTTTAACACTTTTAACACTTTAAACTTTAAAATTAGAAACAATTAGTAACAAGATTAGAAAAAGTCTGCCATATCATACGTAGGTCAAATCAAGATCAAATATTATACAGGGTGATCAAAAAATAATTTCAATTTTTCAGAAAATCAAATAGCCATATCCTTCTTATTTTAAATGGAACATCCTGTATTTTTACGTCACATGATGACAAATAAAATACTCTTTCAAATGGTGTATAGGTTGCCTATACCTATCTTTTTGTGCTTTTTAGTAAAATCTGTTTTTACAAATTTTTAGTCCAAATGTTTTTAAATTAAAGTTGGCTGTGACATAGCAGCCATTAATATTTTTCTTAAGAAATAACAACGACCATTTGTTGATTACTAGTGTTTTAGTCAGTTTAAAAGAAATTTCAATGATTTTAAATAAAAACCCTTCTTCTACAACAACAAGATGATATTATACTGGTAGGATGTGAAAAAAATGGTTTACTTTAGTCTAGAGTTAATCCTGAAAAATATTCCAGGAGAAACCATCTGATAACCTTATTAGTTGCTTTAAAAAAATTGACACAGTGATTATGGATAATGGAAGAAACGAGTTATAGGTCACAGAATGTCGTCATAATTGACCAGAGGCGTTATTAGGATTGTTTAAAAACACAAGTTTTATCATTACCACATTCAACTGAAATAAGTGTTATTGGAAGTAGCATTATAAGCAACTAATGAATTTTTTCTGTGAATTTTAAAAATAGTGGCAGATAATACAAAATCTTTTAATTTTAAGCTTTTTTCCAACAAATTTACATTTTGCAATAACGGCTTAATAAATAGGCATGCTATATCACAAGCCTAGTTACATTTAAATAGACATTTGGAATAAAAATATGTTAGAACAAAATTTACTTAAAAAGTATAAAAGATAGGTATTGGCAACCTATACACCATTTGAAAGAGCATTTGGTTTGTCATCATGTGGTGTAAAAAAATACAGGGTGTTCCATTTAAAATAAGAGAGATATTGCTATTTAACTTTCTAAAAAATTGAAATTATTTTTTGATCACCCTGTATAATCTATGATCTCGATATGATCTACGTATGATAAGGTAGACTTTTCCTAATCTTGTAACAAATTTTAATAAGATATATGCACGCCTGCATTTTGAAAAAAAATCAAATATCACAAAAACGAATAAAATTAGACACTTGGTACTATTAACAAACTTAAATTATTTTTTTATGTAGAATCTAAAACCGTCATAAAATATAGGGTATTCCATTTAAAAAAATATAACTTTGATACGTCACACTTTTTTGAGACATCCTGTATAGAGTAAAATAATTTTATACTGTGGCCTTATCCGACCTGTATATGTTTCAGTATTTACTTTTTAAAAACCCCATGGTTATTCAGCTACAGACCGTGTCGAATATGGTGGACCACCCTGTATATTTAGACCATAAAAAATACTTTGCGGAAACTTGTTCTTTTAAAATTAGGTTTATAATTATTTATTATATTATATTAAATACTTAAGTATTTAAATAAAGATTATATCCAGTCTAACAATTTTTACCAAAATAGGTAATTACGAAATTTTTCAGTTTTTTGAAAAGTACCATTTAACTTCTATATAAAATGGGTAAAGAAGCATAATATTCAGTAATTTAATATCAAAATAAAAGGGAACGTTTACTTTAATCTTTTCAAATTGTTTTTTCCTTTTATTTATTGTCTGTAACTGTAACTTTATAAGAGAAGAAAAAGTTCCCCTTATTATGTTTGATCTCTGAAAAGACCCTTGAAAACACTTATACAGGTATACGAGTCTGAGCCGAATTGCTAGGAAGAAAAATTTTCCGACAAAATTTCCCACGACCTCTGACATTTTCGATTTTATATAGTTTTTCCGAGCTCGCCGTTTTCCCAGCAGCAATATCTCGTCTCTGGAAACTAGTTAAGCTTAAGCTGTTTTCTTTTGTTTTATAATCGGCTACGTTCGAGAAGTCGAGAATTGAAGAAAAAGGGTAGTAAATTATTTTAATTGTGGTAGAGCTTTGCTTTTTTGAAAGAATTATTATTAAGTTAAGTTTAAGTTAAAGCGCCGCTTCCATATATGGCGGTATATATATTTGTTGTAGACATGTCAAAAGAAACCCCACTAAAAAGGTTTTTAAAATGTTCTATCATGAAGTTTATTCCATTACGGGCCCAGGGACTATTAGAATGTCTGTATTTAAAGAGTAGCAAATAAAATTAAGCGACTTGGCAACTTTGCATTTGCAATTTTACGCCCTCATCGGAAACTTTTTAAACCCTTTTGGGGCACTATGACGTTTCTCGTACTTACTCGTATTTTGTATGGATGGTGGAGGGGAGGATAACCATCTTTTATGGCGGACAAGTTTAAGTGTGGCCATCGGAATGTAGCAAATTGGGATGGCGCTACAGTAGCCAGTGGAGGGATTTTGGTATTTCTTTCCTTTTTTATTTTGTATCTATCTGTTCTTTTTCATTTTGTATCTCACTCCAATAATTCATGCTCATTGGTTAAAAAATCTCCTCTGGCTACTGTATGGCGCCACCTTAAGTTGCTTCTCTCAACGGACACTTTTTAAAACATTCAGATAATTATCCTCTCCTCCACCATCCATAGTATTTTGCCTCCTGTTGCTACAGTTAGTATCATATTTTTTAAATGTTTTTTATGATTAATTGTATGAATGGGATAAATATAAAAAAATAGCCTACAACTTGTATTGCTTGTGTGCAATAAAGAAAAATATCAAATTCGGTTTTGTTTTAGACACAACAGTTTTGTCTAAATAACGAAGGAGAAACGTTGGGTGGGTTTACATAAAATTACTGGGAACGCTGGGACTGTTAACTATTTTTTGCTTTATTTAGGTTGTTTAACGATAATGCCTGCTGGTATTCTGAAATGTACTGCCTTGTTTTTAAAAGTACTTGTTTCTGACCGAGACGCAAGGTTTGTTCCAGCAGGCTGTCAGAAATGTTTGCAACCGTTCGGATTCTGCGCACGTCAAATTTGTCGTTCCACCAGTGACATGTTTATAACATTCTACAATTGTTTGTTGTTTCAGCAGTAGTTTTTAGATGTTGGAAACATGTTGAAAACTATTTGAAAAGTTTGCAAACTTTCTTCAAACATTACTGACAAATTTTTAAAATAACCTTTCTTGTATTGACGTATAAGCAATGCACGCCTTGTTTATTTTTCGTTTCTGTTGCCAACATTTCTGACTAATGTTTGTAACAATTTTTGCGTTTTACGATTGTTGCTAACATGTTTCCAACATTCTGCTGAAACAAACCTACAGTAAATAGTTTAGGCCATTTTAGATCTAGATACCGATTTGCATCATCTTGCAACATTGTGATTCTTAATCTTAATCACGAAAGTTGCATTCTTTTAATAAGACGTTCAACTTGGTTCAAATTGTTTTTCCAAATTGCATGCACTCGGAGGCGTATTGTGTTTAAACTCTCCATAGCATGCTTCTGACTTATTAGTTGTCATCTGGTAAATTATGTAGTGTCCTCCTAGATTGATTGCAATCAACTTTTAAATATAGGTTGTTTAGTGTAATCTTAATACTTTGGCATAAGAAATCTGTGGCTTGTCTGTAAACTAATAATTGAAGACCATAAAGTAGAAAAGTGCTAAGTGCCAAGAACATGAAAACAAAATATTAAAAGAATACAGTTTAAGAGCCATCAGTTAACTATTATGTACTATATTGACAAATGTACTATTAAAATTAAAATCCAATAAGCAAGTTGTGACCATGTTGTTGCAGAACCATTAAAAGTAAACGCTGTGAACATTTACAAAATACAAACAACGCCAAAAGTCTTGGCCCCCATTTGGTTATAAAGATTCCTACATGTTTTTATAGTATCAGATAAAAATATTCTTTTATTTACGAAGTAAAAAGATCACATATTTTTGTGATAAGAGTTTTGTGGTTTTTGAGAAGATTTGAAATTGTTGAGTTACTTTTATTTAGTTTATTAGCTTTTTTAAATACGCAAAGTTTACATTGGTTCTAACTGAAAATGCCAGGATGTGAAAATTCTGTTTATAACAGAGCAAGAATAGTTGCTCTGCAGGAATCTGGATTTTCCAATCACCATATTTCAGCCAGTTTTAATATTCCAAGATCTTCTGTGATGCGAATCAAGCGTATCAAGAAACTGGAAATGTGGAAAGATTGCGTCGTAGTGGACGGCCACGTGTTTCTACCAAAAGGGCAACGGCCCCAGCCATCAGAAATCATTTTCATGGTATGTTAAACCGCTTAATTTCCACGAATGTCATTCGCAGAAGGCTTCACTGCGCAAATTTACGGGCCAGAAGATTTTAAGGGTACCTCTTGTATTGCCTCGACACCGTGCTGCTCGCCACCAGTGGGCGAGAAACCATAGAGAATGGCTTTTAGCCCAGTGGGAAAGAGTCCTTATCTCTGACAAATCAAGATTCGGTCTGATCAGTGATAACCATCGTCAAAGGGTATAGAGAGAGCCAGGGCGTCAGTCAAGACTCAACTATCCTCGTGAAGTCGTTCCATATCAAGGGGAAACAGTAATGTTCTGGGGTGAATAATGTTCAACTGTCGAACCCCATTAATTCGCATACAACCAAATATGACCAGCGAAATTTACATGGAAAATGTTATTAGGCCAATTGTCACTCCCTCCGCCATAAAACTAGAGAGGATTTTATTTTTATGGATGATAACGCCACGACCACATCGAGGCAGAAGAGTTCAGGAGCTTCTTAATGCTGAAGAAATCAACAGATTAGAGTGGCCAGCTAATTCCCTGGACATGAATTCAATTGAGAATCTGTGGGATAATGTTTCCAGAGCTATCCACAATCGCAATCCACCACCTAGAACCGGGGATGAACTTGCGGTAGCCGCCGTAGAAGAATGGGATCGCATATCGCAGCACTTTAAATTAGTCCTTTTAAATTTTTTCTAAATAAATTAGAAGTATAAAAATGCTAGGGGGTCCAAGACTTTTGTCGTTGTGTGTAGAACTTGGACCCATTCAGACTTAACCTTATGCGCACTTTTCACCTGACATGACGTTCAAAGATAAAGCCACAGATTACTCAAATTACTACACTTGAAACCTTTGAAATGTATTTCTTTATCATTACATTACCTTTTAAAAATCGAAACAAAAATTCTGGATTTTCATTGGACACCATTCTACATTATGGTGATCAATTCTGGATTTTCACTGGACACCATTCTACATTATGGTCTTCAATTAGCGGACACCCTGTTTTTTTTTAAATACATTGAAAATCTAGAACATATATAAACCAAATGAATTTTGGAACGTAGTTTTAAATTGAATTATTCCAAGCCTTCGGACCTTATTACGTGAGAAATAAAAAGTCGTTTAGATTTATTGTTTTCCCACTTTTGAGAAAATAGGAAAATGTCCCAGTACGAAAACCAATAAATATATGGAACTGACCCCGTGGCATTTTGGAAAACTTTACCATTAAAAATTACTCTTTTGTTGGGTACACGCCTGGAAAGAATGGGACCGCTTCTGTCCTGGTCCCGGAGTATACGAGCTGACCCTGTTCCGCACTATTGACTCCTATGAACTGGCCGGTTGCCTGAAGCAAAATAAAAGAAAAACCCCCAAAAACCCAAAAATTCTAATTAAAAACTACGTTTCGGTGGCAAGTTTGCCACCGTTGTCAAGTTAAAATATAAAGTTAACTAATATTTAAATTAAAAATGAATAAAATTTTGTGTTTTATTATTGCAAACTGAAAATAGTTTGACATTTGTGTCATAAGTGACATAAAAAGCTGGTGTATTTATTATTTGTAATACAAAAAGTTGAGAGTTAGTTGATTTGTAGTTTTTCTTAAGATACTTCGGTATCGCGCAAAGGCAACCAAGTGTTATTTAAATTAACTGAAATTAATGCTACACAATTATCTTTATTTAATAATATATACGCACTTTCTTTAATTTTGCGTTTTTTAGAACAAGTTTCCTTTGCTAAAATATTCGAAGCATCCCGGTTTATTCTATGATTGTTATCAAATGCGTGTTGGCAGATTTTTGATTTATGAAATTCTGTGTTTTTAATGTATGATCTGTGTTCTTTTATGCGTTTACCTAATGGTCTACAAGTTTCACCTATATAAAACTAATTGAATTCGCAAGGTATTTTATAAATACCATTTTTTATATATTATATATTTTTTAACGATTATTTTTGACCACTCTGTATTTATTAATTGTTAAAATATCAGTGCACTTTACTAAAGATGGTCTTTCTATACAAGAAATATATCCCCAATTCGTTTAAAAGGTTTTTCTAAAGGAAAATTGTTCGTTTTGCAATGGCTTTTAATCGGCAATTTTAAATTGAAAATTAGGCAAAAACTGCTGGATTTAGGACGTTATACATAAAATATGTTTAAAATTCTACGCAGCATCTAAAAAATTAATAATATATAGGGTGTTTTATGTAAAATAAGGTGGTCGACATTAACTTGGCGGTAAAACGTGCCAGAACTGTCAAAATATTTTAGTTGTATGTCCTCCACTGACTATATGAATCGGTCATTTGAGAAACAGCACATGTCAGTTTTAAACCATTTTACAGAAAATGGAAAAAACTGAAAATCTAAAAGGATAGCTGAAAAAATTATTTTTAAATAATTAGCATTAAAAACCTACCCGATTACTGGCAAAATACGATAATATTTAAACCTTAAAGAAAAATAAGTAAAAAAATATGGGTATTTGAAAATACGCGACATGTGATGTTTCTGAAATGAACATGAAAACTCAGCAAATAAGGTTATATTTATATTGAATAATACATGGAAAAACATAACAAAAAAAACAAAACTAATGGTTTTCATTTTCAGTTCTTGGCCAATTTACGAGTATTATCTCTGTATAGAAGTCGTGGTGTTCTTTTGGAATGTATAAAAAAAGTCGCTTTATGTCATCAAGTTTTTTGAATTTATAGGAACCTATCCTTGTGTATAAGCTGGTTGTTGAACAGGGGTAGGAAGTTGTAATAAGTTGGAAGTGGCAAGTCTCAATTTACGGCTCGTAACACCAACTATAAAATTAAACGCCTCAACTACCCCAGGTTCATTTGAAAAATATCTAAAATGCGTAAAGTTCAAAATTTGAAATGTACATTTTTGGGCCCTTGGCGCACTTCTACCAAGAGATTCAATTGACAAAATGTTTTTTTATAGAACTTCGGCCACCAACTTTTAAAATCAAAATATTTTTAGTTTTTGCAATTTTTACAACATACTACAGCACCTTTATATTTATATATATTCTTCACCTTTAGTCTAGCATTTATTATTATTTCACACTTGTATAACTTTTTTTCCTTATTCTGTGCTAAATTTATTGAAGCATTATCACTTTCACTACTTGTAGACGCCATGTTTTATATTAACAATCAACAAAACAAAAAAATTGCCTACTTTAATGTTTCGGAGAAAGAGCACATGTCACCGACTTGTGTCTGTTACTAATCGGAGTCAAATATAAATAGGAGAATAAAAATCGTGCAATATTATGAGACTACTGATGTTTCTGTATGATTCGATGTATTTACCCTTAAATAAGGAATAAAACAGTATAATATCAAAATGGCCGAAAATATGAGATGTGCTGTTTCTCAAATGACCGATTCATATATTGTTACTAAATTTTCAAAATTTTACCTAACTTTTCTGTAAATCGATTTTTTTACCCATATTGGTTTAATAATTTAGAAATGCATATTAACAGATTTATATAATTCTATGTATTTAGCGTTTATCTGGCTTGTAATCCAAAATAGTTATTTAATATACGAGGGAAAAAGCTTTAGAATTTAGCTCAAGGTTGTATCTGTCAATTTAATTTTATTATTAGACGGATTGAATTAAAAAGTTAAAACTAAAAGCGATCGTTTAGTAGTTATTTGGAATATTATAAAGTTAAATAATACCTGACTGGACGGGAAATGTAAATTCTGTATAATAAATTATTCTATCATTAAATATTTACCTTTACTTATGTGTATCTATGTCCGGGAAAAAGTAATTTTATGAAAAGTCACATTTTAGTCCCTGCTAAGAGAGATACAATGTCATTTTTTTCCGTTGCGGAAAAAATCCTTTTATTGGAAATATATTTTTGAGCAGATCTCCACAATTAAAATAATAACATATCTTTACTATTTTCTTCTTTAAACAGTTCCAATTCAGCCAAGTATAAATCAAAATTATCCCAGATATTCTCCTTTTGTTTACGGGTCTCATTTATAACAATGGCAATTCAATTGGGTATATCATTCGACGGAAGCGATTGTCTTCGTTTCAATTATTATTAGTAAAAATAAAAATAGCAGCATTAGCAGGCAGCAATCAGGAAGTTTGAAGTAATAGTCCAAGAGCTAGTGAACCCTTCGAGTAACGTGTTGCCTGCAAGGCTGGAAATTTGTATAGTGATGAGTCATAGCATGCTAAGTACGACAGTCATCACCTGGCAGGCATCAGCCTTGCACATCATCACCCTGTATATTTTTAATTGTTAAAAAAAAATAATAATAAAAATTTTGGCGCTGTAAGCTTAAAATGTTTCTAGAATTTAGTTCATTCATAGTTAAGGTTTAAAAAAAATTAACAGGCTCGAAAACGCCTGAGCACAACTGGCGAACTGAAAGGTGTGGTGTACAGTGTATATCTTTAATGTCTTTACTTTTATTTTATTTACGGATCATTTTAAAAATAGTTAAACTTTGGGATATGAAATTAATGCATAAATACTATATTTTAAAGTAAAATTGACACATGAAAATTTCAAGATGGCGGCTGAAAACCATCTTGAAACAAAAAGCTAAATGGAAAGGGGTTTTGTGTCACATCATTTTAAAACTTTTATGAGTACTTTATAACCCTAGAATATAATCACCTAATACAAACTGGTGGCACTTTAAATTACCTAAATACTTGGTTGGTCATATTCAAAACTAATAAAGTTAGATGTACCTAATGTGGTATTTTCTTAAAGCTTATTTTAGATCTTTTAATGGTAATATAATATACAGGATGTCTCATTAAAAAAATATATATACTTTTTTTCCAGCCTGTATATTACCACCAGTATCACCTTTAAAACGATATCTAAAAGAACTTTAAGAAAATACCACATTAGGTACATCTAACTTTATTAGTTTTGGAAATATGACCAACCAAATCAGGTATTTAGGTAATTTTTAAAGTACCGCCAGTTTGTATTAGGTGAGGGTATTGACTTTATATTCTAGGGTTATAAAGTACTCGTCAGGAGCTTTAAAATGATGTGCCACAAGACCCCCTTTCCAATTAACTTTTTGTTCCAAGATGGTTTCCAGCCGCCGCGCCGTCTTGAAATTTTCATGTGTCAATTTTACTCTAAAATATAGTATTTATGCATCAGTTTTTTAAATTGATCCGTAAATAAAATAAAAGGGGAGACATTAGAAACATTTTGCACCTCTTATTTTGCAATTCCGTTGTGGTTGACGTTATTCTGACACTGCGCAGTAACGCAAACATGATCCGTTATCGTTATTAACCATACCGGACTCCTTTAATTACAGATGAATACCGAAGAGCTTATCGTTATCGTTATTGTTAAACTGCGTGGTTGCCGGATTGTAGAAATTTTAATATCAATTATTTAAGAAGGTTGAAATTTTAATGCCGTATTTATTAAAATATCATTGATACATAGACTCTAATTAACGAAAAGCCCATAGCAGTAAGAAAAATCAAATAATGTAAAGAAATGAAAACCATACTTGCACCTTTAAGGATGTTTTTAATCAGTAATTAATTTACATGTTACAATTTGGCACACATGCTTTTTATTCTACTACCAAATCTAACCCTAATTTTTCTGTTTTGCTTTTTTGCTTATACTGTATTATTTACATCTAGATTTATAAAAACGAAATCAAAAGAACTGTACTGTAAAGTCCTTATTTTTCGTTAACTTTAAAAACGGTGAACCACAGGCAAAAATAAGGTTATGTGTCGAAGGCGCAGATGCAAGATAAATTTTTAAGAGGCTGCAAAATCTCTGTCCAAAACTGCTGCCGTAATCGTTATGCTTAATAACGATTACCATAAGGAGGCTAAAAAGTCTGTTATTTTAAGAGGTGCAAAATGTCTCTATTAAAGATATGCACTGTACACCACACCTTTTAGTTCGCCAGTTGTGCTCAGGCGTTGAGCCTGTTAATTTTTTTAAACCTTAACATGAATGAACAAAATCCTAGAAAAAATTTAAGCTTACATTACTTATATACAGGGTGATGTTGTGCAGGGCTGTTGCTTGCCTGTGATGATTGTCGTACTTAGCATGCTATGACTCATCACTATACAAATTTCCAGCCTTACAGGAAAAACGTTACTCGAAGGGTTCACTAGCTCTGGGACTATTAGCGGCGGCAATCAGGAAGTTTAGAGTAAGAAACAGAACGGTAATTGGACGGCTGCAAGCGCATTAACATCTGTGTTTATTCAACTGATATTTTATAACCTAACTGAGAAAAATGACCTGCAGATTAACGTAATGGTTTTAATTAAAATCTGTCTTTATTTCCTGCAGCATCAGGAATTTTTAATATTTTTTTAACGTCAGAGATAGAACATCTTTTCTGAATAAGTCTGCATAGCATAGATTAGGTTCAAATGAATACGATAAATTTTGCATCGACGAGGGAGAGAGAAATATAAGTTTAAAGAACATAATTAATACTACGTATTAAATGTTTAGGAATAGTAATTTATGTAACAAGTGCGTAAAGTGATACTTTTTTTTACGAATGGGACGTTTGACAGCACGAGCCTTAGTGCGGCAATCCCATGAGTAAAAAAGACACTTTATGCATGTGTTAAATACTATATTTTTTCCATGACCATATATAAATTTCCCAAAATACAATTTTATACATGTTATATTTATCTAAACTTATTAATTTTAATTTTTGCAGTACAGCCATTATATTGCAACATAAAATCATAGCCTCCTTATTTTTTAAAAGACAATTATCCTTTTCATAACTAAGCATTTAATATTTAATTTTAGAAAATTGTATGTACTTTCTTTTTGTAGAAATAATACTAAAACAGTATAAATTCCTTTTCAATTTTTTAGTCATTCAAATTCATAATTACTATTAATTTTCAGTAATTTCTATTAAATTTATTTGCAAACTGTCAAATTTTAAAACTAAGTGACACATAAACTCAAAGATATTATGATGACGAAATCAAAGGTAACTTGACCGTTTGGTTCAGGTGTTGTCGCGTTTACTGCTAGATTGCATAAATTGATATTTAAGTTTATTGTGGTAGGCATTGAAACAAAACACTAATTCAAGGTGTAAAAAGCTTTAAAGTGTAAAAAAATTACTTTTTTAACACTTTATGTAGTGTACTAGAATGGAGTACTTTAACTTCAAGTTAACGATTTAAAAACAGCATTTTTTATAATCTTGTCATTCATAAAAGATTGGGTGATAATCAAAATATGATTTTCGCGAAGTACCTAGTCAAGATCAAATATACCGTTTGTATGGCACCGTAACTCTTACTTACTGGCGTCATGAATTTATATTCGTCAACACCGAACACAAATACGAAAGATACCGAATGAATGATGCATGCTTTTTATATCTAGGCGTTTAATATAGACAACCCGTAAAACATACCCCATACCATTAGTAATCAAACGAACAAAGAATATCAGCTGTTATATTTATGGTTAACTAGCGCCAAAACTCGAAAACACTCGGAATAAGACGTGAAATAATAAGTTGCCGCAAACAATAAAAGCTTATTGGCAATAAAATATAAAATGTTTCGAAAGATCTTTTGCATTGAAATATGAAATGTTTTGAAAGATGTTTCGAAAGATCTTTCTCAATGAAATATAAAATGTTTCGAAAGATCTTTCGAATATTAAAATCTTTCGAATACGAATATTCGAATATCGAAATCTTTCGAATATGCACACCACTAGTCTTAATCTGTCACTGGCCTAGCTACGCAAATGGGGCACATTCGACGCCCGGTAATGACATGCGCAATAAGCAAGACCTTATCAAAACGGAACATAAGGAACAAATTCGTTTGCCAAGGTCACAAAATGGGTAAAGTTTACCCCAAGGTTGTCAAATTTGAATGGCGCCCCTGGTACACCCCTTTAAACTTTTTCTTCGCGGGTGGTCTAGCATATATGTATGAATAAAAACTTGGTGCGCAATGGAGGTATGCGTAAAAGGGCGCCAAGGCGCCATGAAAAGTTCGTCAGTATTACCAGGTGTGTTAACAGCTATGTTTTATTGAAAAACAATGATTTAAATCAAAGTTAGTTGTTTTATGTATCTGTTTTAATATTTTATTATCGAGCCAAGATAAATGTAATGGTTTTAATTAAAAATATGTATTTCCTTCCACGCTTTAACTGTTAACCAACACAAATTATCCATTAATTTTTAAACGTCAAAGGTAAAAAATCACCACCTAATATTTAATAAGTCTGGAGTTTATAGATTAAGTTCTAATGAATGCAATAGATTATGCAAAAGTCCAGCAGGAAGAAATATAAATTTTAAAGAACATAAATTATTACTTCTAAATTCTAAATATAGAATATTTAAATTTTGCAAAGCACCTAGTGTGATCACAAGCGCTGAGCAGGATTTTCTTTTATAATTAACCTTTACTTTATATTTAATTGAATTAGCTTTAAATTTTGTCCAGGTTAGTCATTAGAAACACCATCATGTTCACTGTCGCAAGAAAAGTATGTCACTATTCATTCTTTACTAATAAGCAGCCAATATCTGCACAAAATTAATTTTGTATACTTACTTTGGTTGTAAACACATCATATGCATACTCACAAAAGCTCTAAAATCACTTGGATTTCTGTTTCAACGCAAAAAAATATGTCTCTTATTTTGTACATATCACAAATCACACTCTGCTTAAACTGTACTCCCCATATCTGGAAAATGGCATATACCACCCACAATTTTAACATAATTTTTTCGTCAATTAAAGAGCTAAACGAATTTTAATGATTCCACCTCTAAAAAGACGCTGTTATTCTATTCTATTATATTTTTTTTCTTGGTTTTGGCCGCTTCAGGCCCAATTCACCACTCTCCCCTTCGAAACTATGCTTTCCAGGGCTTCGTGGGCGGAAAATCTGGATAATCGAGGTCGTAGCTCCCAGAAATTTCAAAAGAAAACAAAAATAATTCTAAAATCGATGCAATGCATAAATTGTCGGCTGTCAAACCAAGACCTGCTACTGGTGTTTAACCTTCACTTTCACTACTGACAGTTCCCATGGCACGCCCATCTATTTCCCGCCATTTGAGAAATGCCTCGTGCTCACCACCAAACAGGATACCATCAGCTTATAGGAATCTTCGCTCACAGCGCTTAGATCCAGAAGAAAGATGCCGTTAATTTAGCGTGAATCTTTCCTTGATCCCCGAAGGTAAAAACGTCTGCTGTTATCTTTAACAAACGAACGAGGTGTAGCAAACCTGTCTACATTTCGTCTTTTTAATAAAAAAATCTATTACACACAACAACCTAAGGTCAGTCTTTTAATTATTTGTTCTGGCATATTATAGGCCTTGCAAATACCCCGGCATTAAAAGGGTTGTTTTTCAGCAGACAAAAAGGAATTCTCCGTAAAGTCATTGCTCATTCCGTTTGGCTCGATCGTAAATAGCTAATTAAAAACTCCACCTGTGTGTACCCACGTTATTATTCATTCCTCACCCCCTTTTGCAACTTGGCAATGTATAAATTGGAGGGTAGAGTATTAAACCGTATAGATATGTAGGCATTTATTTAAATAATGGTGGTTCTTGGTTTATAACAGAGGGAAAAGGGGGCAAATAGCGATATTCAGAAAGTGTTATTTAAGAACCTTAAAAAAAATAATAAAAAAAGATCGTTGTTTTGCAGTTTACTGAGGATTGGCGGATGTTGTATCAAAACTGATTACAAATTCGTGATCAGAGTCAAATTTTCTTGCAAACCGTATTCGTCTCAGTGGTTCAAACCGTATTCGAAAATGACAATATAAATATGAGAATCAAGAAAATGTAGGTTTTTAAACCGTTGCGTCACAGCCCAATAATTTTTTAAGTTATGACTATGATTTTTATTTTTTAGGGTTAATATGTACTTTAGTTTACACCCAATATAAACCTTTTTCACTTGCCATGTAAAAGTTCACAAGAAATGACCGAAGAAACAACGTTTTCAATGAGTACGATGCATGCCCGCCCGACAGAGATAAGTATATTGTTTTTAAACCATTGTCCGGAATGTATTCAAACACGGTTAAATACGCGACGTACATGACGTCACCGTTTAGCAAGAAAATGTAATGTTTTTAAAATGTTTTGAACCGTATTAACAACAAAAAATGGCTCAGGACGTAAAGATACACCGATAATCGCTTGAGAAAACTGAAGACAAAATATTGTGGTCTGTAATTTACGTGCAGTATGTGCATTTTTGCTGTTTAAGCATAAGGGGAAGTATGGTTTTTAAACTGTTTTTTGACATATTCTAAATAAAGAACATTTTAAGAATATTGTGTAAAAATTTCAGAAGAATCGAAGCAAAATTAACGAAGATACGATACAACTCACGTTTTTAAAGTCGGTGACCATAATAACTTCAAAACTACTGCACCGAGTTCTTTACTAAAATTTTGACCACCATTTCTTTAAATAATTGTGGAGGTAGCGCTGAAGATTTTTTTAAGTTTGTCAATATTTCAATTTTAATAAAAACAAATATAAGCTCATATTTTTCCTAAAAATTGCGTTTGTCACTTTAAAGTGCTCCCAAAAAGTAAAAAATTATAATTTTAAAAATCCTTCCAGCGTTACCTGGGGAAAACGATCATCTAACGAACAAGCATACATTTTTTAATTTCACATCCAGCAGCGAAATATGATGGTCACCACAATTCACATTTTTTCGAGACGCTTCCGACTAATTGCTTTCATTGTTCGAATTTTTAAAAATAATTAAAAAAATACACAATATTCCGTTTAATTAATAAATATTGACTGTAACCTCAAAAAAACAAACATGTACCTTTTTGAGCACGAATTACCCATATTCCCCCTTAAATGGTCAGTTTTCCTACATTACATTTTAGTATTTAAAAGATTGGTAAATAAAACCGCAAAATATCTTTTCCAGTTTTTTGAGGCTAGGAAAAAATTCTTATATGATTTGACTACGGATTCGTATTTAGAAGGCAAAAATACACAAAATCAGTTTATAAATTGTTGCTTTCAGTATTTCCCTCGCTCTTGGAACATAGCAGCGAGAAGGAAAAATGTTACATAATAATACTGATTTTGGTGGCTTATGCCCAAAGTCGGTCTATATAAGGTCTCGACATTCGGCCATATTGCTTTGACGTGTTATGACGCCACATCTCCCATTTTTCGGCCATGTTGTTCAGTGCCGGAGATATATAGTTTATTGTATTATTAGAACAACCGTTTACACAACAGTTTTTAATTATTAATAGGTTGCAAATTTTTTTACTTTAAATAAAAAACATTTGGAATTACATCTTTCAACAAATATCACTTTCAAAACACTGCAAAATGAAATGCGCAAATTCTAGACGCCACTGGATTGATCATCAGCTTTGATTTTACCCAGTCTTGCCAACTTTTCTCCGTGGAGTGCCCTTCCTTGCGTCCCCGACCTCGAACCGCCTAAAAGTTGAGGATATGTCGCAACCTTATAAATATAAACTAACCTTGGCTTATGCCCAGTTTTACAAACTGACACTTAAGTTATGGTTTAGTTGAAGCCCTTCTGGTACATACATAAACCATTCCATTTAACATGTATTGCTGTCACTTTTGGCATTTACTCCACAGCAATGTATTTTTTATGTGCAGGTTTAAGTATACCAGTTAAATTCAACTGAACCACACCTTAAGTGGCAATTGTAAAACTGGGCCTTAATGGTTCATACACCACCTTTAGGATGGTGCTGTTTAATTTTAAGTACCCAAACATTTTCTAATTACTCTCTCAACTGTGCTACATTCCAAAATTCCATAATAAATATTTCTTATATCACATGGTAAAAGCTGTGTGCAGTACTTACGTTGACACCCTGTATTTAAAAAGATTTTTCCATTGTGGGAGACGCAAAAAAAGTTATTAATATCTAAAATGTCGTCCAAAGTGATTCTACTGATCTACCCTACGCTACCTCATTTTTGATCAGATCACATGCATGTGACCTGTCTCTAACAACGTAACCCTCTCGCGCGCCCCCGCCATGCACCCCTCCACGCTTAAACGCGCCTGTGGCGTTTGTTTTCAAAATCTAATATTTATGTTGTTATCAAGTTGATAGGCTACAGTTAGTTGGCTGGCATTCGGGGTGCGCGGACGTTAAAATCAGCCCTTAAATTTATAATCGCGGATATCGGAATAAAATCACGTGCTTAAACTGAAATCTCTACGTCTGAAATGAACGAATTTTTTGCCATTCCATGGATAAACTTAATGTTTTTTTAAAAGTGCCCTAATGGTTACTACTTATCCAAGTGCCTTAGACAAGTACTCTCAATGTGTCTTTAAAATATATAAAAATAAGTAACTTATAAGATTAATTAAAAATCAGAACATTTTTGGAGATTTTTTGGTGAATTTTGGTTCTTTCTTTTTGTTTGAATATTCTTTCTAACTCGGCAACTTATTTATTTAAATTAAACATCATAAAACATGGGTGTATGGACAAAAAATGGATTATGCATTCTCAGCAAATTTTTATTAAATATTACGAACACTACTCTACAAAATAAAAATAATATATCGGACTTAAAAATGTGATACATGTTTTTTGATCTAAATATGCCTCTTAAACAACCGTAATCATAATTTCATTGTCAGTATCACGAAGTGGCGTATCTTATTTTTTTTTCAGTTTTACGAGAGTGCTTTTTGCTATTTTTGCGAGATTATTTTCTTAGAAAAAATTTACTATATTTTTATAACTTTAATGCTATCACAATTTACTCTATGCCAGCGGATCAACCTTTTTAAGGCAATAATATTGACTACTCAATTTTCCTATTTTATGAGCTACTCCGACATATACGTGATATTGCCAACGATTTGGTCACCAAAACACATTCTTTCCCAATCTTGAAAAACCGAAAAAATACCGATTCAACGATTTTCTGAAGAAGAAAAGATGACGGAGGAAAATTGACCACGGATTCTTGCTTAGAAAGCAAAAATGCAACAGAAACAAGATATTATATGGCCACAATGTTATTTCTTATCAGTTTTCAAAAGATTCTGTACCAATTTTTTTCACGAATGGAAAAGTGAATGAATTCGTGATCAGTTTTGCTTAGCACCCACCAGTATTTAATACATTGTAAATAACAGTCACAAGTTGCAAGATTTTTTTCATAAAAACCATATAGCTGTGTTTTGTCTTATTTTTATTTACCTTATATGTAGCAAATTTTCATTCTCTTAATTGCCTTGAAGTAAATTTTTGGTAGGTCAAAAAAATGCCTTATATATTAAAATAACCACAGCACATGATATTTTTTAAGGGAAATATTGAATTTCAAGTATATCAGGTGTTTTTCACAGGAGGTTCCCCCTAGAACTTTTTTATCTTTGAGATAGAAACATGAAATTTAACATGACGATATCTGACATATTTATCCATTGGTTGAAACAATGAAAATAATAATTTAACAGGAAGAATTATTAAAATCCATTTATTTGTTCATTGAAAGTTAAATTTAATTAAATCTTGACATCTGATACAATTAAAAGGAGTTGAACAGTTTATTATTGATGATCTGGATTATATGGAGTTAAGCACTTTGCGAATTACGCACTGACGATACATCATTTTTGAACACTTCTGCTTCAGTAGCAGTTCATCGTTAGACGCCCTGTATAGGGTGTTTCATAAAAAAATTATATTCTTTGTCGTACTTCGTACGTTAAGAAATAATAAAAATCTGATTACTTATTCGAAAACCACAGCATTTATCCAACAAACTAATATTTTTGTTATTTTTGCACGATAGGAAATAAAAAAGTCAGGGGTGTGAATTTATAACTTGGTATGAACAGTAGAAAAAACAAAACAAACATTTTTTTTTTACTTTACTTACGGTACTGTAAAAATATTGTTCATGACGACGAAAGAAATATATATCCTGAAATTTTCAGCCCTTTATATTAACATTAAGAGGTGCATCATTAAAATTATTGATTTTTCAACAATTATTACATTTTTTATACAAAATCTCGGAATCAGTCACTCTTAAACCTTCGACCAATTTATATTCTTGAAGGAAATTAAATTCTCTACCAAAAAGCTTTCTTAGTAAATTTCCGTAGAACGAGCCGTTTTCTTGTAATCGCGCCTTAAACATTAATTTAATTTTTAATTTTGTCACTTAGATTCTGGATTTTTTAAACTATCATAAATATCAATATTTTTATAAAACAAATACTTCTTTAGGAAAATTTTATGCTTTACAAAAAGGTCTTTTAGGCCATGTTTGCACAGGCCACTTTTTTAAGTTGATATGGACCACAAAAAGTAGTTGGTGTGTGGTTCAACTGTCGTTAACTTAATGTTTCTTTTCCAACAATGCTAAAATTAATTTGTCGTCGGTATGGTTATTGTCGAACCACTTTTTGTGGCCCATATCAGCTTCAAAAAGTGGCCCGTGGAAAAACGGCCGTACCATTTTACGATAAATTCATTTCTTTTAAAGTTATTCAATGTGGAAATTGAAATGAAAATGTATTTCAGAACTTACATTGAAAGGAAATAATTTATCGAAAAATGTTAAGTGACCTTTTTGTAGAGGATAAAATTTCTCTTAAGAATAATTATTTGTTTTATAAAGATATTGATATTTATGGTAGTTTAAAAATCCAGAATTTAAGTGACAAAATTAAAAATAAATAATTAATATTTAAGGCGCGATTACAAGAAAACGACCTGTTCTACGAAAATTTACTGAAAGAGCTTTTTGTAGAATTCCACATTTTTGACCAATCAAATGTGAAGTTTTGGTTGCATTACCATGACAACACAAGTACTTATCGGAAATTTTTTTCTCCTGCCTGGGGTACGCTGGAGCGAATTATAGTGGACATTTTTTGACGTAATCATTGAGTTTGTTTTAACGTCATGTCTGTCATTCACATACATAATTAAAGAAAATGTTATTTTGTACCAGTTATAGTATTTCAGACATAATATAATATAAAATAATGTAAGGTTTTAAGACCCTAAATGACAATTTTATACAACTACAGTTAGTAAAATAATATCATAAGACTGAAGTACTAGACATAAGTGAAGAGCAAACGAAAGCAAGGTATGGGTCTAAAAAATTAAAATAAACTATTTTTACCAACTGTAGTAATATAAGGTATATATAATATAAAAGAATAAACAATGATTAGCTCTAAAATTACATATATTTGCAACTACAATTGGTAAAATGGAAAATATTTATTTAAAAGTAAAATTTTAAAGCTCGTGTCAAAGTTACAAATATTAATTTAAAAGAATATTATTTAACACAAACTTGGTGTGAAATTTTCTTACCAAATACCACACGTGCTTAAATTATTCCGGAAATATTTTCTCGGCCACGAATATTTTAAGAAAGTTCTAATTTCTAATTTTCAAAATATTCGTGGCCTTGAAAAAAT